>VXAB01011747.1:186007-206115 GCA_013399175.1 Odontophorus gujanensis
GCTCTTTATATCATGAGCATTGCCAACATGCTATAGACATATCCAGGTTTCTGTTCCAAAACCCCCTCAAGAATATACCGTGTGGAGTTCCAGCTCACTGGAACCTCCTGCTTGGTTTGGGAAATTTTGGCAAGTTGTTTTCCTTCTGTAGCTCGTTCGTAATTTTTCTGGTCTTTACTACATGGATAAAGTGTGCCCAGATTTCATGTGCCATTCTAACATATGTTCCGTGATTACATACAGGATGTATAATCACTCTTCTTTACTGCATGAGTTCAGCTGGCACTATTCACTGACACAGTCCAGTGCCACGGGAGAGTCTTGGGGCAGAGCTGCTTAAAGTTGGGGCTGTGTCTGCCACAGCAGACGGGCAGCACTGTGCTGCCCTCTAAATCTTTAATGCATACTCATAGCTGTGTCTTGCATACTCGTTCTGCAAGTGCTGGGCAGGGTCGAACCAGCCCCAAACATTGCTCACTGTGCTGTGACCAACACAACCTGCTTTGTTCTCATCTCAGTGCTTGCAGGCACCCCAAGCATCCTTCTCCCTGCATGGTCCATAAAGGAACCCAACAGAATCACAGAATCATGGAGGCTGGAAAAGCCCTCTGAGATCCCCCAGCCCAAGCCCAATCACTCCCACTCTGCCCACTGCCCACGTCCCTCCGTGCCACATCCCCATGGATGAACACTTCCAGGGATGGGGACCCCCCACCCCTGGGCAGCTGTGCTGGTGCCTGGCCGCTCTCTGGAGAAGACGTTGATCTTAAATACCCATCTGAACTTCCACTGCTGCAACTTGAAGCCACGACCTCACGTCCTATCGCTGTTACCTGGGAGCATAGGCCCACTGCCACCTCGTTACAGCCTCCTTTTAGAGAGGTATAGAGAGCAATAAGGTCTCCCCTGAGCCCCTTAAAGGAACATACTTCCAGGAGTCAATGTTAGGGATCGCTATGGGAAAGCACAACCTTATCCTCACTGTGCACTCAGGTTGGGGTCATTTCTTCCCCTGCACGTGGGTTTCCAAGCCATCAAGAAGCAGTGGAGCCATTGGTCCCTTGGGTTGATACAAGGGAATGAGATTCCCACTGATTCTTGTCCCTAGGGCTCTACCATGGATGTGATGTCCCGAACTGAGTGACAGGCTGGTGATGGCAGAAATGTGAGTACTTAGGAAAAAAAGTTTGGAGAAAAATGGAAAAGCTTAACTATGTGATTTGGGAAAAGAAAATGTCGCTGGAGTTTCCTGAATTATCATGTGTGTAGTGATTTACTATCTAATGTGTTAAGGAGCAAAGAACAAAGCTGTCTCCACGCCAAATACTGTGTGAACTCAAAACTCCGTGACCCTGTAACAAGGGTGACCCTGTTACAGTGAGCTTGTCTTCCAGGCCGACCACCTCACAGCACTGCTGAACCACCTCAACATCAGACTTCTTATAGTCCTTACAACTACAAGTAAGGATAGACATGCTGAAGGAATTGCTGACTCTCAAGGATCTGGCTTCTGCTGTGAGCATCCTGTCGTCTTCAACACCCCCCGAGGCACTGATCATCCGTCCTCACAGAGCTTTAAAACCTGGCCCTTGGATGCCAAGAACTAAAAAGACAGAAGATATTAACCTCGGGGAGTGCTTTATCTTCTCATCGTCCCACCACAAATTCCTGCACAATATCCCAGAGTTAACACAAATGGGTAACTGTTCAGTTATCTTTTAAAGGCCTATGGGATTTGATAAGCAATTTCATGGAAATAATCTAAATATGCATAATAAAAAAAAACAAGGAAGTGATGTTCTGTTAATGCATCACTTTTATTGTGACAAGTTTTTCTTCAAATGAAAAATAAAAGTGTAAAAACTTAGAATTGCAGTACTGTTAAGCACCTCCTGGGATCATTATAATAGACTGTACAATTATTACCTGAGCTGAAGTGTTTTTTCTCCCTAACAAAAATAAATAAATAAATACTAAGCCAAAACAGCAATAAATGTAATTTCATTGCTCTACCCGATATGCAAAATTTGCCTAGCATCTATTTCCAATATGAAATCAATTTTACATTTACTCACAGCACTGCGAGGAACCTTACTAGAAATCCTGATATAATTTCTATAGTATTTTTAAGATTTGCACTAGAGTAAAGCTCAATAAAACTCTTAAATGGCTTACATCCATCATGTCACTAAAATGTCTTTTAAAACATTTTGCTCGGCATTATGAAAGGTGAGAAAGAATAACAAAGGTATTTCTTCCTGCAGTATTCTACATTCTTTTTCCCCATAATCAGTCATGATTTCATAGTTCAGTACACCAGGTTTTCCTGCAAGAATACACGAAGGTAGAGTCAGATGCCCACGTTATCTCTTTGCACATTGCAGCTCTGTTGACTTAAATCCAGGAATTTACGTAAGATTGAGGGAGACAAGAATTGCTGTGGCTGGCTCTTTGGCCCATGCAGCCTCTACTTGCCTCCATGCACTGGGCTGCATGTATGGGGTAAGGATGGTGCAGATTTGGGGACTGACCTATTCTATTAAGAGCGGTCAGAAATGTTATGTTGAATCTTGTACGCAGAATCACAGAATTGTAGGGGTTGGAAGGGACCTCTAGAGATCATCGAGTCCACCCCCCCTTTGGTAATACTTGCACGCAGGAGTGCTACTGTTTTGCCAAAATAGACCTTTCTAAACTGCATAGAAGGAAGCAGCACAATTTGCCTTGATGTCTCTGTAGCTCACTATGAAAGATTACCTGGCAAGCGGCGATGGCAGTGCATTAATATATAAAATAATTAGGAAGAGCACTTAAATGACATTACGTCTGCGTTTATACATCCTCAGCTTCACGGCCACATTACCTCCTCTCTCAGCAAACCACAACTCCGCTACTTTGAAAAGTATTACTACTGACTTACATGCCTACCAAAAGAGTCCAGAGCTCATCCCAAAAAAGAGCTCGCTGGAAAGGACATGAAAAGCCATTTAGGCATGCCCAGCTGTGCCTGCCCTCGCCTTCGTAGTGGATTAACTGGAAGGAGATGGGATCCTGCCGCAGCAGAAGCATTGCATAATGCTCCCCCGAGAGCACCAGAGTGACTTTGAAAGTTTTATTAGGTTTTTATTAGATCGTGATACCCATTTTCAGTAGCCAGCTTGTCCAGTTGCTCACAAATTATGATAATTTGAAATATTGTACTGAATGCTATAGGCTGCCCTTAAGTTTCCCCAGAGCTTACAACTCAGAATTAAACACTGCTAACTCCTTGGCACTGGGGAGGACAAATTCTCCCAGTATGAAGGCGATTGTCTCTGTTGGATTCATTGTGCCATGGAACAGAAGAGATGAGCATGTGACATGATGTATTTTACAAGGTACTTAACAAGAACATGATTGGGAAAAGATTGAAATCCATGAAATCAATGCTATAACCTAATATTGTTTGTTTTTAGTGACTACTGGAGCACAACAAGATCAATGTCAGGACAGCATTATTCACTCTAATATCAATGACCTGGAAGAAGCCATGTAAAAGGATGGAACCTGCCAATGGCACAGTATGGGAGGAGGTTTGCAAGGAGGAAATAAAAGCAGGAGTGAATCCACGCAGAGTAACTTGGCTTGGCACAGCAACAGGAGCAGTTCAACACAGAGAAAGCTGAGAGTATCTGGGAAAAAGCAAACATCAACAGCAAATATAACACCACAAATCCCACAATCTTCTTTTGCTCTGAATGATGGGCTACAAAGGGAAGACAGACTGGTAACGAGAGATCCTGTAAATGTACTTATTGTTAATGCAGGTGAGCAGCAGACAGCCAGGAATGGATCCCAGAAAAGAGCATTGGTGGGTTTGGCAGAACTACGTCAACTAACACTGCACAGCAAAATGCCTCCTTTGTATGTTCATCCATCCAGTGCTTCTGCAAGTAACTCTGTTCAGAGATAGTGAAATTGCACCCATCCTAAACTGTTCAGCAATATATAGCTGTGACCTAACATGTCACTTCATATTTAGCCACCTCAAACCCTGTATTTCAAATGGATCTATGTCATCATGCAATCCAGACTGCTGTACATTTTTCCTTTGTTGCATTTACTGTACTACTGTGACTGAGCAGAGTAGCACTGCTTCTGAGCATGATGAAAGGATAAATAACTGTATTAATGCTCTTGTTTTACACATCTGTAGTGAAATTAATGATTATAACAGGAAAGATCAGCACATCCAGCTTTGATGGCCACATTCTGAGCTTGCTGTTCAGGATTAATACCAGGCATGAGTGGAAATCTTTGTAAGGTGTTTCTTTCTTTCTTTCTTTCTTTCTTTTCCTTTCTTTCTTTCTTTCTTTTCCTTTCTTTCTTTCTTTCTTTCTTTCTTTTCCTTTCTTTCTTTCTTTCTTTCTTTCTTTTTCTTTCTTTCTTTCTTTCTTTCTTTCTTTCTTTCTTTCTTTCTTTCTTTCTTTCTTTCTTTCTTTCTTTCTTTCTTTCTTTTTCATGCTTGAATTGATTTCTGTGCTTGCAGCTTCTCAAAGTTTTGAAACAAATTCTGGTCGAGGTTCTTTGATGAGAACCTGCAATTGCATTGATTGGCTGTGGTTAAATCTGAAGTATTTAGCATTAATATATGGATCACAGTATAGCTAAGAGTTGATTCAGGTTATAACCATATTTTCCACTGGAGAACTTAAAAAAATAATGCTTTATATTTCTCCTTCATTTCTTAACTGTGTTTTAGGTTACATAGCCTTTTTCTAGTGTATTTTAAGTTACGTAGCCTTTTTCTAGTGCTATTTTCAGCATAGCAAAAAAATCCAGAGCTGGCAGTTTTTACAGTTCCAGTCCAAGACTGAGCTTCAATAAGCTCACACAGCTCTAATGATTGTTAGTGAAAATGTAATGGGCCATTTGAAATACAAATGAACGCTGGTAGGTAAAGGGATTTTTTTTTTAATGGAATCAATTTACACTAGCTATTTAAAAAATATTAAAATAAATGTAGTGCCATTAAATGTAAGCTTGAAACCCGTTGAGAGCATTAGTGGCCAAATTTGCCAAAAAAGTAGTCACACTGAGAGCAGGGGGCAAGGTTTTTCTCCCCATTACGTTGGTGTTAAGCCAGGATAAGTCCCCTAATTTCAACAGACTTGCTCTGAAATTACACCAGTGTTATGCGTGGGTTTGAAGGGAGCTCCATTATACCCCAGTAAACCTGCACTGCCCTGTTTGCCCTTATTGGCCTGGCTCGTGTCTCACCAGCCCCACAGACCCTTCACATGGCCTTGGTACCCATTTTTGCAGGATGAGGAGTTGGGTTGGACCTCCAGAGCATCAGCCAGGGTATGGCACAGTGTCTGGGATGGGAAGTGGCAGGGAGCAGGGTTTGGCAGGTGCCGTGTTTTGAGTAAGAAATTAATGGACCAGAAGAGCAAGAAGAGCTAATATGAGTCTGTCACTGCAGAATAATTAACAGCTAAGTAGAGTTCAAAGTTTTGAGGGCAATGAGCTGAGAGACAGGGGAAAAAGAAAGACCTTATAAAATAGTGTTCAATTTTATATTACTACAAAGAAAAGGAAGGAAAACAGCTATACCATGTGGTTAATATTTATTTTAAAAATTTATACTAATATCCCAAATTCCCTTTAGTAGTCAAGAGGTTTTGTGGGTAGCTCCTCCCTCCTCCTACATGACAATTTCTACAAACTATTAAATATCATATTAATACACTTCTCTGGGAAAAAGAAAAATATTTGAGTTGGCATAGCATTCTGCTAGCAACGCTGGCTCATGTGTCCCAGGTGATGAAACCAGACAAATAACCAAATGAGAAGATGAGCAGCTAAGAGAAATATGTTTCCTTCATCTACTCTGACTTTCCACCTTACTGTTGGAAAAACTTGGAAAAAGTATACAGTTTTTTACCTGGACTTTCCAAATTCTTCTCAGTAAAGGCTATTGTTTGCTGTTGTGAATAATCTTCTAATACATGATCCTGTCTGGACTATAAAATGAACAAAGTTGGCTGTTTCTCTGCTGTGTATCTACTTCTTTCAATAATTTCTCTTTATTTCTATTCTGTATATTCTGCCCCCATCAGTCCAAGTTGAACCATCTTGGCCGTGGTGCAACCAGTGCCCAGCACCATTTCTGCCACATTCTTTCCAACAGCAGCAGGATCGAGCCCCCTGGTGTTTAGGCTTCTGGGTGATAACTCAGCATGTGCCAATAAGAGTAGCCAGGTTTACAGGATATACCAGAATAATGGAAAAAAAATATCACAAATGTATCTGTAATTGACCAGCTCTGCAAACAACTCCACAGGGGAAAAACACTGTACTTTGTATTAGGAATTACTACAGATATTTTTATTAGGAGTTGTCTACTGTGTAAATAAATGCTAATCCCTTTATTCTTGAGATAAAAGTGATACAAACTCTTTGCCACATTCCTTGATTTCATGAGGGCTACAATGGTCAACTGATGAATATTTTTCTTTTAATTGCTAGTTGATCTCCTCCTTAATTACCAGAATTATGGGCAGGGCACCAAAGCATGTAATGTAAGATCTTTCCGTAGAGTAGACTTTTTTCTTTAATAGCATTTTTATTGTATTCAGTCTGCAGAATATAATTTCTCAGCAATGAGAAGAAGCTACAGAATCTTAAATTGTATAGTTTTCAATACCTAAAAAAATATTAGGAGTACTGCTTCTGTAATTTAGTATAGGTACAGTGATCTATGTAAATGATTTAGGATTTCATAGGTAAGACCCTGGAAGGAGGTAAAACATCCACAATTTGCCTCTCTCTCACCAATGAGGGCTCTGCACACACCACCCTTGGCCACTGCTCTGGGCCTGCACTGCTGCCAACCTGGACAAGAGAGCACTGATTCCTTTGTCTTACTGAGGCTCCAAATTTGGGGAAAACCAATGGGAGGAATCCCCCAAGAACCTAAACCACAGTGTAATTTTCTTTCCTGCCTATTTATGACTTGAATAGAATTAAAATGTGCTCCAAGTTCCACACTTTTTCAATGTACTTTGTGGAAAGAGCTTTAATACAAGTGGAGTTATCTGCTTTAGACCAACAAATATTTTGGAGCCACAGTGCAATGTTAATTTTCCTTTCCAATCTTTCACCACTGGAGTGGGGTTCTGGTTGGGTCACCGGAAAATAAACTTGTTTCAATGGCTTTTCTGTCCAGATAAGATCCAAAAGGAGGTACTGGTGCCAAATATCACAGAAAGACTTGAACAATAATGAGCTGCACTGAGCGACATTTAGATTAGGTTATTAAACGAAGGGCGGAGGTTACGTGTGCATAACACATTTGCAAGCACTTGGGAATTTTTTGAACCAATTTCTGATGATTTTTCCTGAATAAGCATTCTGACTGACTTCAGCAGGAGGTTTGCTCACATAAATGCTCCTGAATTCGGTCCTGAGTTGAACTGTTTAGGTGGCACCAGAGGAGCTCAGAGGAGCTTGCCCCACTGCTGCTGCACCGGGCTGATTCCCAGCACCCCAGGAAAATCTCCTTGGAAAATCCCAGCAATGGTTTATCTGAAATTAATTTGCCCACACTGTTAAGTCAATTACCCAAAGGAGCAGAGACTCGATTAAAAATCTATTTAGTTCAATAGGAAACAGTATACTCGGGATCAATTTTTTTCTCTCCTTGAGTGCAAAGAATCTTGTCGTATCCCTGTATAAACGATAAAGGTAGTGCACTATCTACTCCTGCACAAGCATGACTGAGCAGGCAGAGGCCTGTGTCACTGGTACCAGAGAGGGACGACACGAGGGACCCCGCAGACAAGCGGGGTCTGTCCCCTGCTGGCACCTGGCTGCTGCCCCGTGCTGCTGGGAGGTCGCTGCGCCCGTCTCACCCGGAGAAACGCTCCTGTTGTCAAGCCTACAGCAAACTGTGTCCAGACAGATTGGTGTTCTGCTCAAAGGAGCCCGCATGAATCATGTATTAGTTCATTTAAAAGCACTTTGTAGACAAACATGCTCGCTCTATCAGCAGGCACGGGGATGCAAATACTTCACTGGGTGTATATGAGCCCTGACAGGACATCTGTGATGCATGGGATTGAGAAGCAGCTCGCCCTGGAAAGATCAGGCAATAACGAGCAAAAAGGCTCACCGTATTTTGCTCTTTTTTTTTGCTGCAAGATGAAAATTTAACTTCGCCGTCGTGTTGGAAGCAGAGTAAACACTATCAACAGAAAGCCAGCAGCAGGGAGAGGTAAATGATTTACAAGATATTCTTCAATCATTTAGCAGGAAGACAGAAGGTTTTGGTTGAGGGTCCCGAGTACTCTTGCAGAAGGCAACGATCTCCCAGCAGTATTGATGCTGATACAGCTGCTGTGCAGGATCATCCTTCAGAGGTGAGGAGGAATTAGAAGCAGTTAGATTTGGGAAATTCCAATGGCAGCTTTGGTACGCTCATTGCTTGGCAGATGCTGATTGCTCCCTGTAAATGAAAACAAGCTAATGAGTGTGTGCAATAGCAAAATATTTGGTGGACTCTCATTAGTAGATAGAGTATGTGGAATTAATTTCACCGAGATAATTGTAGAATAATTTATTTGCATAGGAAATCTAGTTTGTGGGAAGCATCCTGGAAGAGATTCAGACCTGCATGGACTTTGTCTATAAATGGTTCCAAATTAATTTGATTTAGAGAGAAAACATTGTAGTATTATAAACACTGGAAGCATGGGTGTCAAAGACACAGTTACTCAATATGAGGGGTGAAGAATATTAATTTCCATTTCTGTCCTGTGGTTGGTGGATGGTGCAGGAATGTGTTCACAATGAGTACAGCACAAACCTACCAGCCACAAGTACGTACCTTTGCTAATTTTTGTCCCATTGTTTTTAAAAGCACTGTCACACACGAGTGGCTCTCCCAGTCACAGTAAGCAACAAAAGCCTCTCGTCCCTCTACATCTCATGGATGTTTGTTTTGGGGTTTCCAGAAAATGCAGGAATTCATTTCTCCTCCTGAAATCCTAATTTTACCTTCGCAGTAAAACAAGTACTGGCAATAGTAATTCAGGCAAACAGAGTATTGTTACTGTTCCCAGAAAGGCAATATATTTGAATAGCTCTGCATATTTAACAAGGAAGATGTGTTTTGAGCAATTTTTAATAAAGTAATATTTTATATTTCCCATTTCACCCTCGCAGGAAACTGCAGAGATCAGTTCTGGATTGAGATTGTGTCCCCAGCCTTGGATCCTTTAACGTCCCAGAAGGAGCACATGAAAAAAGAAAAATCCCCCTACTTACCCTGTGAAGAGGTGCTAACAGCTTTAAAGAATTACCCACCAAATATTAGGTGCAATTTAAAACTACATTTAAAGCAGCACGGGTAATTTAAAAGTCTACGTGGCCGGCTAAAAGTCAGGGAGAGAAAATTGCTTGAACACGTGTGGGATGAATTTCTGTCTTTGTGGGAGATATCTCTCCGGTGGGGTAATATACATACCCTCCTTTTAAAAAATAGAGGCAGATCCTTTATCTGGTCTTCTGCATACCATGCCACTCCAAATCTGGGCAAAAGCCTTCAGCTCATTGCCATTTACTGCACAAAGAACACAACTCTGCTATCTAAGTGTCAGGGAAGATTATTTATATTGGAAGACATTCTTAGGCTAAACGATTAAGTGAGGATAATGGATATGGGCCACCTAAGGCATGCGGAGGGCTCGTTAATGAATTACTGGGTAAAACAGAGTCAGATGAACTCAGGTAGCAGTCAGCTCAAGCAATGTGCTCTGAGGAGGGCTCACCTTGTGTGCAGACCTGGAATTGCATGACAAAAGGTGTCAGGCATTGCCCTACACCGTCTTTGAGGGCTCTTCAAGGGCTGTTCAGATCACCCTCTACAATATTTACTCAGCTTATTGTATGTTGTACCAATTTAAACATGCACTGTAACTTATTAGATATTTATTAGCTTAACTTTTTAGCCCCGGTCTATTTTATAAACCCTGATGCCCCCCTGGTTTATGTAAAAGAGAAAAAAAATAAAAAGGACATTTTAATAGACGTAATTTAAATTAGTTTGTAACTCAATAACTCGTTCCAGTCTGCTTCTCTAATGAAACCTGTACTAATGACTGCCTTCAGTAGGCAATCCCTAACTGTAAGAAGGCACTTTAAAATATTCATAACATTTCTGTTGCAGTGTTGTTTGAACTGTATTTAACAGACATTTTGAGTGGGCTTTCTGGTGCTTTGCAGAAGTCATTGACAATAATGACTTTTGCAGCACTGCCTTTGGGGCCAGGGCAGTACCTTTGGTCCTGATCATGGGGCCAAGTCCCCATGTGTGCTGTGTGCTGGGCCAGCTGTGAGGGGAAAAAAAAACAACAAATTAAGTAATAATCCACATTGTAATTGGAAATAAACTTCTTGAGGATTAGTCAAGGCACAAGCTTCTACATGTCTTAAAAAACAACTACAAAAGATGCAGTTGTAACCTAAAATCTTACAAAAAGGGAAAATAGTTACACAAACTGCAATCATTGATACTAAATGCTGCATGTGCAATTAGCATTAAGAATAAAAAAAAAATGCAACCAATTAAAGGCTGCAACATAATGCACCTGAAATCTTGTAAATGCAGTGGCATTTGTAGCAGATGCTAAGAGCTCCTTTAAGCCAGCCACTGCTTACATGCTTTCACTTTGGGAATCAGTGTTACCGTAATACATTTACTTTGATACGATGAAAGTCAGATTTAACCTTTGCTCAGTTGAAACAACTTTAGCAACAGAACAGTGAAGTTAATGTGAACTTCTTCTGGAGGTGCAAATGGCAATGCAGACAGTGCTCAGTAAACAAATATAAAAATATTTGAACCGTAATTTAACCACTAGCTGTTATAGGGGTTGTCCTGTTTGCCACTGAGCAGAGGTGGCATCCATAATAGTACAGGCAGGGGGATGAGGTGATGGAGAGGAGCTCTGAGGAGAGGGACCTGGTGGATGACAGGTTGACCATGAGCAGTGTGCCCTGGTGGCCAAGAAGGACAATGGGATCCTGGGGTGCATTGAGAAGAGTGTGGCCAGCAGGTCGAGGGAGGGGATCCTCCCCCTCTGCTCTGCCCTGGTGAGGCCTCACCTGGAGCACTGTGCCCAGTTCTGGGCTCCCTGGTACAAAACAGACAGGGATCTGCTGGAAAGAGTCCATTGGAGAGCTACAAAGATGATAAAGGGCGTGGAACANGTTCTGTGATTCTGTGATAACCTGGTGCCCTTGGGACACTGAGCTGCCATTCTGCATCACCTCTTCTATCAGCTATTAGAAAATAAATCCAAGTCTAACTCAGTGAGAATTCCCAAGGAAAAGAGAGCACTAAATGGGCTTTAAACAATCCAAACCCCAGTGCATGAGCAGAATTTGGGCCAAACATCCTACCAGGGGCCAGTCAGCAGGAGCCCGCTGCCAAGCGCTGATCCTCAGATCAACACCTCATCCGTAAGAAAAGCCTGCTCTGGAAATCAAAGGCAGCCCACCACAAAAAAAAAAAAAGGGGGGGAGGGGGAGGTGGGAAGAAGAAAGCCATAAATCTGCATTGGCTCCCAGCCCAGTGTGATCTTCCAGTATGTTTTTGCTGATGCTGCTTCTGGGATGGGACAAAGGAAATGGATGACACTGAGATGTCGGTGGCAGGAAGACCACCGGATTGCCCGTAAAGAAGCAGCAGGCAGTGGGTGTTGGTGACAGAGCTGTCACAGGGCTACAAGTTCATCCCTCCAACTATTTTTTCTGCCTTGTGGGAATTGCAGCAGCTCGGCTAACTCAGCTTGACATCTGAAATGTGCCGAGAAGGGCTCTGTCGGAGAGGTGCTGTGCTCTGTGCTGTCAGGGCATGGGAGAGCAGCAGGGCTCACTTTGGTGATGGCTCTGTGAAAGCAGAAAGCATCCCAACAACTGGAAGGGACCTGAGCCTCTTCTGTCACTGCTAAACTGACATCAGATTCTGCTGAAATTCCCTTGGAACAGTGAAGGAACAGGTGTTTCTCTGAGAGATGTCCAAATCGGATGCACAACACACCCAAAAACCAGGACTTCATCTCCAAAAAAAATACGGACCAGTGTTACATCTCTGCTCTTCTTTTAAGCAACTCCTCTGCAAACATATCCGAGCTATTTCACATACAGACTTTGATTTTAGCAATTCCTTGTTTACTATTTCTAAGGACCCATCTATAGGATATTATATTTATGAACACATGTATAGTAGCAGATAATAACTGTGCATTACAGATGTGTATTCTTCATAAACAGGACCAGTGAAGGAGGACACAGTTAATCAGTCAAAAATGGTGACCAAATTGTGTTTATTTTCTTAAAGAAAGAGATAACCAAAACCCGTTCACACATTTATTACTTTCTGCTCTTCTTCCTGTGTTGTTTCTTTTCAGTTTGTTGAGAATGAAGAATCTGTGTGTGGTTGTAACTTTTACAGCACGCCAAGTATTTTCTTTCTTTCTTTCTATTTCTTTTTATTTTCTGCCTTCCATAATTATTTTTACAGAGAGCTGCTTTTCCAATCAGGTCACCGAACTCTGAAAAACAAAACTTCGAGGCGACGTTCTGAAAAATTGGACCTCACTTTTCTTTCAGTAGAAAGATTCACAACTCTCGTGTGCGAGCCAAGGCTCAAAAATAACATAAATCCTTTCAGTGCCGTCTCTCTCTTTGCCTGTGTAACAGATATCTCTGCTAACATTTACTTTTGTAGTTTTTCACATTGTTCTAGCTCTCGGAGGTTAATATTTACCATTCATTTTGGTATTCACAAGCTACGGAGGTAAGCTTGCAAATATCTGCCCTGGGAAAATGAGCAGTTCTGCCAGAAAATATGTTCAGGTTTCTTGGTGGAACTGTGGGAGACAACACAGCATTGACAGCGTTGCACCACACTCATCTGTTCGTGCTTTAAACATCTGTGCCATCAATTCATACTGTACAACAATTGGTATTTTGAGGGGATAACCAGATAATTACAGCAAATGTTTATTAGTCTCTTTGAACAGCGAGCATGCGTTGGGGAAAAAAAAAAAAAAAAAGACAAAAAACAAGCTTATGAAGTAATACAGTGAACAGAGACATATTTGGGAAGTCACTGCTATTATATCCTTACACAGAGACCACACAGTTGCTCTGTGGTTGGCATCTGCACGCACAGACAGTGCCGTGTGCTAGCAAAATTCATCATAAGACAGAGCTGACCCACTGCCTGCAATAATATCAAATCCTAAATGAATTAATTTGCTTGCTGACCAAGTAGTTTGCCATATTAAAGTGCAAGTTTGCAAGACATGTATTCTATTATCCCAGATTGCACTCCTGACACTTTACATTATGAACATTTAGCGTTCTTCCTTTGATATTTTCAGCACTGACTACAATGAAGCTGTCAGCACAAAGGAATTTTTTATTCAATTTTCAGATGTAACAAGCAAAGATCTTACAGAACCTTCATTAAGACTATGGAAATAATAGAGATTCAATTATCTAGCCATGGAAGACAGAAGAATATCTTGATGGGCACTATAATCAGAGGTATGAAACAGGGGGAGAGGGAGAGAGAGGAGAGGAGAGGAGAGGAAATATATTTTTTTGTTTGTTTCTAGCATGCAGAAAACAGTATTTACTCCAAACACTCATTTAGTCCAAGTGCTCACGGTGACTAAGAGAGTGATGATTTACTTGGAGGCTGCACTAAGCTTGTACTGCTCTTGTCACCATGATCTAACGCTGGTAGTACATTGTGAGCAAGCAGAGATCATTGATTAACACTGCCAGACAGCTGCGTTGGAATCATCCAGTCAATACTCTGTGCTCTTGGTCAGAAAAAAATAAAAAACAAAAACTCAAACACAAAAATAACAATAAAAGAAGAGATTGTTGCATTTTTATCAGCACGAGTTACATATTCTGGATTTAGTCATCCGAAGGGAGGGCAAAGCTCCCGCAGGGAGAGCAAATTTGTTTTGTCACATCTTTGCATGTTGCTAAAATTCTAGCACTGGTACTAATTCCCCCAAAGCAGGCTGCAGCCCACCCAGCCTCCTGAGGTAAGGGAAGACCAGATATGAATGTATGTATGCATGTATGTATATATTTACAGACCACATGAAACTAAATTTAATAAACATTCCAGGAAGGAATGGACTTGGCAGAACAGCCAGACAATGAAATAAAGTTTTTTTTACTGCATGGTTGTGTTTTAAGACCTTGCAGAAAATGAACTCCTCGGTGATCACATTCCAAAGAATTTGGAAATGGTTTTCAGTGTGCCATATTGTATCACTTTCCACTGGACAGTGATTATTTTAAAGCCGCAACATAAGACACAAATATTTGATTAAAATGAATTCCGCTCTAAAAAGTCTGGGTGTTCTTTTTTTAGGGATTCAGATGCAAAAATGAGCTGACTGTGGTCTGCTGAGGTCCCAGCAGTATTGTCTGTGCAAAAGTTCAGCTGTACAGGGATTCATTTGGAGTACTCACCGCCACTGAAAATAGTAATAAACAGTGTTTTGCAATGGTCTTTGCATTTCTTTATCTGTCCTTATTGTGTCTGAGATGCAGAGATGAGAACACAGCTTTATCTCATCTGCTTCATCAGAGCTGCAATTGGAGCATATACAAGCAATAGTGTTTTAAAGTGCCACTAGAATTGCAGCTCTATCCAGGTTACACAATAAAATAACAAATGAGAGAAAGAATACTGGAGGTCGTGGAAATACGGACCTATAAAGATACACCTCAGATTCCCATGCATACTCAAGTAACAAGGTAGGACTGCAGGGAACAAGTTGATGGCTTTCTCCGTGCAGCACTACAGACAACGATGCTTTTTCACTCAAATTCATTTGCTTATGGGGAACCAGGGAAATTTTGACAAGAGCTGGCCAAAGCTTAATCTTTTCAGTCTATAAAAAATTTAAACAGTTTGCTCCCATTTCATAAATGTTGACATTTCCCACAGAGGGAGAAAATATCATATCAGAATGTTTCCTTAAAAAGAAATAGGAAAGGGCTCTGCTATGGTTCTGTGAAGCTTGTTGAATACCCAATCTGCCAGGAGGCAGCAGCATGGGGTCTGCTCGACCAGGGGCTGGGGTGCTCCTGGGAGCTGGGACCTTGCTTCAGATGGGGCCAGCATGGCCCTTGGCAGTCCCACGCTGATGGAGGGAGAGCTGGGTGATGTGGAGAGGCCTCTAAAAGCAGTAAACTCTGGGCTCAGTCTCCCTGGCAGTCTATGAGGTAAGCAAGCTGCTGACTTAGGTAGAAAGTGCTCTTCCTCCTGGGCACCAACGGGTGCTGTAAAGTGTTTCAGCTTCAAGGAGACTTTATGAGTAAAACAAAAATAAAAATACAAAAAAAAAAAAAAAAAAAGAAAAGAAAATAGAGTTCCTCCTTGCTGTTTCATTAGAAGCTGCTAAAGCACACAAGCACCACGTCAAGAAGCAGAGCTGTGGGAGGTGCCATGCCTGCCTTTACACCAGGATTGATCTCACGTAGGGCTGGGATTAGCAGCTGGTTGAGTCATGTTCCAGTCATTTCCTTCAAGAGAAAAGCGAATAAAGAATTGGCCTGACACTGAGTTGTGGTACTCCTACCCCATGTTTTTGATTGTGTGTGAGGTCCTGGTGCTTCTACACAGCCAAGGTCAAAGGGAAGGCCCACAAAGCTCCACTGGGTTGCAGAAGTGACCTCTGTGGAGT
The DNA here is from genome assembly GCA_013399175.1 of Odontophorus gujanensis. NCBI lineage: Eukaryota > Metazoa > Chordata > Aves > Galliformes > Odontophoridae > Odontophorus > Odontophorus gujanensis. The sequence continues at coordinate 201,778 of VXAB01011747.1, forward strand.
TGAGGTCTGGATGTCTAGATAGGATGGGATTAGCTACTCCACAGCACACCTGATGCAATGCAGCTGAGCAGGAGAACCAGAACAGTAGCTTTCTCTTCTGCCATTTAACATACCTCATAACCCTGAGGACATTGTCTTAACCAAAGGTTTGAACTCTGGATGAATTGTAATTCTCACAGCATCGAAACCCAGGGGAGCGGAATGCTTGCCAGAAAGATCCTGAAGGGGAGAAGAAAAAAAATGAACAAACTTGATAATTATGGTTAAAAAAAAGAGAGAGAGAGAATATGCACATCCATAGTTTTGCTAAGTTTGGGGTTGACTAGAAGAATCAAAGTGGTAGCCTGGAGAGAAAATCTGTATTTGAGGTGTGAGGTTAACTGACAAAAATCAAACTTAAGACTGAAGTGCATAACTTACAGAACAGCTAAAACCTACAAGAAACCTTTCAAGAAAAAAAAAAGTATCAGATTACATTTTATGACCAAGAGGCAAAGCTAAGAAAAATATTTCAAACAGAAGAGCTGTTATTTTTGTAGCTTTGAAACAATACGTAGCTAGCACAGAAGATAATACGATACAAGACAGGTAATCCAATCATTTAAGACTTTATGACTGCAATCTTCTCCACAAGAGAGATATCATTGTGCTTCGTTTCTTTCCATAAATGAATAAATTCAGGAAATCACAAGCACGATTATTCGGATTTGTTTTTTTTTTTTTTTGCTTTTGAGGCTTAAAAAATCAGAGCCGGTGGCCTTGAGCACTGCAGGAAACCTTCATCCGTGAGCCTGTACTGCATCCACACACAAAGCAAAATTAATCAAAAAGGCACTGCACCCCCATTATGTTTTCTTTAATAATTTGATTTTGTTATCTTCAGGTTTAATTGCAGATTTCAGCGTTCTTCCTCACCTGCACAATCCAGAACTGATACTGGAGTCTTCAGCACTCTCATTTTAATCGTTCCCATTTCTCGGCGTATAGACCTATGCTGTGTGTCCCCACATTTTGGGCACCTGGGCAACATGGAAGCCCCCAGACAGGATTATCCTTCCCAAAGCCACCTGGGGAGGAACCCCTCCTGGTATGGAGAGTTCACACCGACCAGGGGAAAAGGAGAGTCAAATTGGCTCTCAAAGTTCTGGAGTGATTCTTTCAGCTATTTGGGTTAAAAACAAACGCTTTGTGATGGAAACGTTCTACTTTCCAGGAAACAATGACATCGTTACAGCTACGAATAGCTGGCTATAAGCAATTAGTGCACCTCCTTGAGAGAAAGGAGAGCTTTACCAAGCTAGAGAGCTATCTTATTCGTTTTAGATCTACCAGCCATTGAAGAAAACACAGACAAGTTACAAATGAGGAGACCAAAATGTGGACTGCGATCGTTTAGGGAAGAACAGGTAACTGTTAGCGTTCCCTCAGCCTTCTCTCCCTCTCTGGGGGAGATGGCAAATAAATAGCTACCGTAGACAAAGTACCGAGGCTGCCAGCCACAGAGGAAGGCTCGGGGAGGTGTGGGATTGAGGTGCTGCAGCATTCGCATATCCCATTGATTAGTTTGGGCACTCAGGACCTTTGCTGTCACAGGTAAGTAGGGCTTTCCAAGATGCTAAACACTCCCCAGGCAGTGCAGAGGCAGCCCAGGCATCTAAATTAGTGCTGTGTGCTCTTCTCCTGGGACGCAGGGTGCGGCAGTTGTGTGCCACTGAGCTCAGTGCCGGAAAGTCCCTTCGTGCATCGGTGCAATTGATGGAGCTCAGGTTGGGAATACGCTCTTGAAGGCCACCTCCCAGGTGTCCCCGAGTGGGCTGGCATGGCACAGCCAGCGTGGAGCACACAGACTGCATCTCTTTCGGGTGAAACTAAACCAGAGGACGTGTTCCAGCCTGTCGTGGGTTTGCAGTTCGCAGGGCTGGGCACACTGTCACCTTGATCACCATGGAGAGGCATTTGCTGAGAACATCTGGTGCTCAGTGCCTACAATGTCACAGCTGCAACGAGTTGTTGCCAGTGCCACTGCAGCCTCTGTGAAACAGCTTTACTAACCGAAGGCATTTCGTAACACTGCTCCTCACTCGCCTGAAAAGATACTGTTTTCTGTGTTCAGACATGGGAGCAGTGCAGAAGTTGAGGGCTGTCACTTGCTCCTTACACCCAAAGGTTTCCAAGGCCCTGTAAACCACAGCCTGGAACATGCACAGGCAGTGCCCAGGTTTTGAGCAAGAGTAACAAAAGATCAGCACAATAGCATACAGTAGCATGTCCAAAGCCACACAGCGTGCCAGAAACAAAATGGGAGCAGACACCTAACTGAGCTTTCACCTAACAGCTACTATTAATTAAACAAATCTGATGTATGATTAACCTCACATAAAATTCTGTGAATGACATGAGCTTTCCTCCATATGTGGCACTGGAAATCTCCCACCATTTCTAGAATAATTCAGCAGTGGGGATATGAGCAGAGCAGGAAGACCAAACAGCAGTAAAAGAGAAGGAGGAAATTGGCTGCTGCTTTACCAATTTCCTGTTGGGGCTCTTCAGGCTGTATTGCTCAGGACAACCATTACAGAGGGGTTTGCAGCTCTGGAAAGCTTTTATTGACCTCTCTGTAAATACAAAATGGCCTGTGAATTAAACGGGAGGGTCACTCTGAGGAAGTTCAACAGACTTGGCAGATTCTTGGGAATAAGCAAGAGCAGGGATCAAGAGGACTGATTGAAAACGTGCAGTCACTGTGCGGAGGATTCCTTTTCCTGGGAGCAAGCTGCATGGGGTGCTCAAAGCCAGGATTTACAAGACTAACGGTGGGCGCTGGTTCTTCCCCATCTGTGACAAACGTCAACTGAAGACAAACCAGATTTACAAGCAACTGTCTGGATGCCGACAAGACATTTACAAAGCCTTCTGTCAACCACACAATCCCCTTTTCTGCCAACGTGTGCATGCACCTACTCACAAGTCACAACCCTGCTCCTGAAATGGGACCTGGGCATTGGCAGAGCTTGTCTCACTTGGTGGTGCATCTTTCCCTGCCTTGCAAGCTACTCCTCTAATTATACCAAAAGCTGAGCACAACGAGCTTTGTGGAAACACTTGGTTTATCTCTCTCTCCTCTTTCTGTTTTCTTCCTTTTTGTTGGCACTGAACAATCAATATTTTCTTTCCACTTCTTTTTGCAAGGACTCAGAACAAGTTGCAACCATTACCTTTACATGAATTCCCTTGTTAGCATGGGAAACTGTTTCCTCCAAGCGAGCATTGTGTGGCTTTGTTTGAAATTAGCTTCTTCAATTAGTTAAGGAAGCAGAAGAGATAAGGATTCTCCTGCACATCTGCACGCTAACATTTTTTTTTGTCCTTTGCTCATGTTTGTTTTAATCAATAGTGACTGAAAATCCAAGTTTTGCAGATCCATGGATTCTTGATTTGGATCATAATGTCCTTGATAAAAATCTATATCAAATAAAAGGAGTTCTTGCTAGTTAATGTTCCCAGTAAATTAGTGGTGTGGATATTAGAGAGAAGCCTGACCATGAAAGTTTTGAAAAGATATCTATGTTTCATCTTGAGAGTATTAAAAATATTTTAAGGCAAGAAGTTACAATTACCTTGGAAATTTAATACATTAATTTCACCTAGAGACTCCATTTCAGAGCGGTGCAAATCTCCCTAACCCCTTCCTCTGGCACTGTTGTTTTTAAGCAGGAAACCCACTTTAGGATGTGCTGACAGCGTCAGCTTTTCTGTAGCAAGCTCCAAAGGAAAACACAATTATTACAGTGTGCAAATGCTCATTGATCATGTTTTATTTTGTGGGAGAAGTCTCCAACAAAGACAGTGTGACCGAAATCTGTAGAAGAACAGAACGGAGCTGCCTGGAGCTGCCTGCACCCCACATCCCTGCCACATCCCCACCTGGTTCAACCACCTTGCTGCTATCCCCATCCCAAAGCCACAATGGACATAGTGTGGGATGGAGCAGCCTCACTGGGAATTACAAAAACAGTTTAGTGCCTGTAAAATTTCAGCTTAACCACCTCTTGGTGCTAAGCCTCAAAAATATCACCTGGCAAATAATAAAAAAAGGCCAAGTTAGTCTAGTTACCTCCTTTTGCAAGCACTGATGTCAGAAAGCCACCTGTCCTTGGGTGCTGCTCCCTATCTTCCATGCCCATCTGCACCAGGACCCCACGGAAGGTGCTGACTGCATGCTGTCTGGAAGGAAGCTATGTTTGTCACGGCAAGCTTTCTGAGGAGCTTTCCTGCAGAAACCCAGCACCTGAGAAGCTGACAAAGCAAAGAGGTGTTTGGAATTGTGAAGTGTGAATG
>VXAB01011747.1:206401-236273 GCA_013399175.1 Odontophorus gujanensis
TAAAATAAAACAAAACAAAACAAAATAAAATAAAATAAAATAAAATAAAATAAAATAAAATAAAATAAAATGGCTTTGGGAGGAAATAAAACTACTATGATGGAAAGAGGGAGTTGCCCCACACCTCTGAGAAAGCAGGGGAATATGAAGACTGGATGCAAAAGGTTGTTCTCTGAATGCCTTCAGGCTTGATTTTTATTTGTTTTGTTTTGCCAGTCATGAGCAATTTCCCTACTCAATAGTCATGCAGTATCCCTATTTAAGCCCCTCTGTTGGCGTAATGATTGCTTAAATACCTAAAAATATGCTGATCTCTAGTGGCACATGAGGGGCAAAAGAAAGAAAAGCAAAACAAAACGAAGCAGGAAAATGATTTTGGGAAAACATTTCAAAGCTATCTGTAAATGATTTCCATTTGTTTGTCTTAGGAAGAGAACACATTCTGCAGAAGAGAGCCTTTAATCCTTACAAATATGACCAAATTTGTATCAAATACTTTTTTTTTTTTACAGAAAAAGAGATACTTACAGTCCCCTTCTTTCACTCAAGCGATGCTGGAGACATTACTGGAAGAAGAAAACCCATTGCAGAGCCTGCATTCTCCTTTCTAACCTTTCTCTATAAATGCAGTGCTACATATATATTTTCCCTTAGCTTCTATTCCTCCAGAACAAATTCAGGTTGTCTACACGATAAGCCTGGCAGTGAGCTGAGATGTCTTTTGCTTTCCCGAGCCGCTCCCAGCAGCGCAGCACGTTCCCACTGGGTGCGTTCATGGCACAACGTCCCCAAGCCAACACGGCAGTGCCCTCCTGGGACTGCTCCTGCTGACAGCAATGCCTCTGAGCAGCCTTTCCAGTTGCTCACCCCCAAACTTTTCTACCTAAAACAGTGTATATATTATTGCGAAATGCTAGGAAACCACAAACAGAAAGGCAGGGCGATGTCGGGTTATATTCTTCAGCTCCCTCCTCCTGCTTCTATCTTCTGACAAAATAGAAGAAAAAAAAAAGAAAAGATTTAGAAACATGGAAAATTTCCTTTCTGGTGCTTAGCACCANGCGAGCATTGTGTGGCTTTGTTTGAAATTAGCTTCTTCAATTAGTTAAGGAAGCAGAAGAGATAAGGATTCTCCTGCACATCTGCACGCTAACATTTTTTTTTGTCCTTTGCTCATGTTTGTTTTAATCAATAGTGACTGAAAATCCAAGTTTTGCAGATCCATGGATTCTTGATTTGGATCATAATGTCCTTGATAAAAATCTATATCAAATAAAAGGAGTTCTTGCTAGTTAATGTTCCCAGTAAATTAGTGGTGTGGATATTAGAGAGAAGCCTGACCATGAAAGTTTTGAAAAGATATCTATGTTTCATCTTGAGAGTATTAAAAATATTTTAAGGCAAGAAGTTACAATTACCTTGGAAATTTAATACATTAATTTCACCTAGAGACTCCATTTCAGAGCGGTGCAAATCTCCCTAACCCCTTCCTCTGGCACTGTTGTTTTTAAGCAGGAAACCCACTTTAGGATGTGCTGACAGCGTCAGCTTTTCTGTAGCAAGCTCCAAAGGAAAACACAATTATTACAGTGTGCAAATGCTCATTGATCATGTTTTATTTTGTGGGAGAAGTCTCCAACAAAGACAGTGTGACCGAAATCTGTAGAAGAACAGAACGGAGCTGCCTGGAGCTGCCTGCACCCCACATCCCTGCCACATCCCCACCTGGTTCAACCACCTTGCTGCTATCCCCATCCCAAAGCCACAATGGACATAGTGTGGGATGGAGCAGCCTCACTGGGAATTACAAAAACAGTTTAGTGCCTGTAAAATTTCAGCTTAACCACCTCTTGGTGCTAAGCCTCAAAAATATCACCTGGCAAATAATAAAAAAAGGCCAAGTTAGTCTAGTTACCTCCTTTTGCAAGCACTGATGTCAGAAAGCCACCTGTCCTTGGGTGCTGCTCCCTATCTTCCATGCCCATCTGCACCAGGACCCCACGGAAGGTGCTGACTGCATGCTGTCTGGAAGGAAGCTATGTTTGTCACGGCAAGCTTTCTGAGGAGCTTTCCTGCAGAAACCCAGCACCTGAGAAGCTGACAAAGCAAAGAGGTGTTTGGAATTGTGAAGTGTGAATGAAAGCTTTGCGGGTCTTGCTGGGCCTGACCCCAAGGCATGAAGGAAAGCAAAGGCCTGGGAGGAAAAGAAGGTGCGCTTGCATGAACCATTCCGTGAGCTTCCTGATTATACAACTAATGCTAAAGTTTCCCATGCAAGAGAATAAATCACTTGGGAAGGTGTCAGTGGTAAATCTGAACCTTAAAACTGATCAGTAGTGGGTTATGAGACAATTGGACAGCAGTGGGATTTCTTCACAGTGAGTAACTCGCAGACTGGGGACATCCCCATGTTCCAGGTTTGACTCCGGACTGGCACATGCCACCATGCACAAAGCCTCTAAAATTCCTTGCCAGCGCAGAGCAGCTGATCAATAAACTAAAATCAGAAAAACGACAAGCTCTTCTTTGACTGACAATTGCCAGACATTAATGACCTGGAAGGGCTGACCAGCAGAGTGAGCAACGAGCGTGTGCGTGAGCTGTGCGTGTGCGTGGAGAAGAGAGAAAGTGTTCAAAGGCAGGAGCCTCACCTGTGGGTCTCCCGAGCCCTCTCCGATATGAAATGGAAAGCTTAGTCGATTTGTAAGAGTGAGGATATGGACAAGCTTCACAGAACCAGAAATTGATAAAATGTAAAAATCTGTATTTATTTTAATTTCCTGTGGTGACCTGGAAGTTGGAGAAGATCGGGCCGGTTTTCAGTCTTGAAGATGGCTATAAAAAATCATGGATTCAATAAGACAACTAATACATTAAACCGGTAATAAATTTAGAAGTGTGCACTGCTGTATTTTACACTAATTTCTCTGTCATTCAAAAAAATAGAATAAAATAAAATAAAACAAAACGAAGCAGGAAAATGATTTTGGGAAAACATTTCAAAGCTATCTGTAAATGATTTCCATTTGTTTGTCTTAGGAAGAGAACACATTCTGCAGAAGAGAGCCTTTAATCCTTACAAATATGACCAAATTTGTATCAAATACTTTTTTTTTTTTACAGAAAAAGAGATACTTACAGTCCCCTTCTTTCGCTCAAGCGATGCTGGAGACATTACTGGAAGAAGAAAACCCATTGCAGAGCCTGCATTCTCCTTTCTAACCTTTCTCTATAAATGCAGTGCTACATATATATTTTCCCTTAGCTTCTATTCCTCCAGAACAAATTCAGGTTGTCTACACGATAAGCCTGGCAGTGAGCTGAGATGTCTTTTGCTTTCCCGAGCCGCTCCCAGCAGCGCAGCACGTTCCCACTGGGTGCGTTCATGGCACAACGTCCCCAAGCCAACACGGCAGTGCCCTCCTGGGACTGCTCCTGCTGACAGCAATGCCTCTGAGCAGCCTTTCCAGTTGCTCACCCCCAAACTTTTCTACCTAAAACAGTGTATATATTATTGCGAAATGCTAGGAAACCACAAACAGAAAGGCAGGGCGATGTCGGGTTATATTCTTCAGCTCCCTCCTCCTGCTTCTATCTTCTGACAAAATAGAAGAAAAAAAAAAGAAAAGATTTAGAAACATGGAAAATTTCCTTTCTGGTGCTTAGCACCAAAATTTAGTCTATTCCTTCTCCCTCACATATGTGCAGTGTCCCCACAGGCTTAGCAAGGAAGGGCCCTTCCTAAATAATACTCAAAAAGGGTCACATCAGAAGGCACAAGATTAACTCAGTGCACCTAAACCTTTAGCAGGAATGAAGACATTTCTCATTCGTCTCTTCTCCAGACACCCAGTCAATAATTTAGAGAAAGATTCCTCAATTACTCCATTCACTTAAAAGATATCAATATCATACTTGGGAGAAAATCCTGTAAAATTCAGTGCAGTCAAGTGCTGACTTTAATGTTGCCTCTTCAGAGGACGTGGAGCTGAGGCTTGCATGAGATTCCCTTGCCTGCAAAACACAGAGGAAAAGAACAGACAGCACTGGGAGATCTCCTGGCCCTTCAGGAAAAGAGGCAGAATTGAAAAGACTCGGCTTCTACTTATGTGTTTATCAAGAGTAAGAGCAAATCATTTCTGTTTCAAGGAATGATATTGGCACGTGCAATTGCCAATGGTCCACTTAGTCTGGTGTCACCTCAGCTGCTGTAGCCCACACTGGATACTCCTGAAAAAAAGGGGAAGGAAATAGAAAAAAAAGAAAATGGAAAAAAAGGAAAAAAAAAAAAAAAAAAGTTCTGGATCAGATCATGAATGGATGTGATCTTTCATTCAAATTTATATGGGATAAAAGATAGAATGTCTTCATATTGTAAGTCAGCTTTATACTAAAGTCAGCTTTATACTAAAAGGCTAAAAGGTCTTCTAAGTAAAATTCCTGACACAAACATGATTTTTAAGAGTAGGGATCAAAATTAAGATTCCACTGAGTGAAATTGTCACTGACACTGACTTTCAGCCAAGATTATGTATATGCCTGATGCATTCACATATGTGTTTTCACTTGGTCAGCAGAGAGTTTGAATTTCTTGTGGAGACCACCAACTTTGCTGGACATGTTTCCGTTCTGAAAAAAAATGGAGAGAAATGCATTTAACTCATTCGTGCTGCACAAACAGTGCATCACCAAAGGCCAGTGTCTACCCTAAAATGTGCACCTCCAACAGCACTACAACAGTGGAGTTAACAGGTGTAGCTGCAGGGAGAGTTTAGCAGAGACTCTAATTAGTCTAACTACTGTTTTAAAGAGACAAATCTGAGAAAGAGATGGGTATCTCACTGCACAAATCCCTGTGTAATCCTATAACTGCCAGCAGCAAATGGGCATCACTGGAAATTCAGCCAGGCTACCAATGAGTTGCTCTTCCTCATCAGCCTGGGCTGTCGACCACTGCATGCACAATGCCCCCACCTCCTCAGGAAGGGTGTTCCAAAAAAAAAAAGTGTTAATGAAAAACTTAGATGAAGATCACAGAATCATAGAAAGAGATGGGCTGGGAGACGTTAAAGCCCATCCAGTTCCAACCCTGCTGTGTGCAGGGAAACTCTCTCAATTCAGGTTTGTCAGGGCCTACCCATCACCTTGGAAACCTCCAGGGACAGGGCACCCACATCTCTGAGCAGCACTGCCAAAGCCTCACCTTCCTCTGGATAATTAATTTCTTCCAAAGATCTGAAGACAGTGAATAATGGCCACAGATCTCAACTTTTAGAAAACTCAGCTTCTGCATGTTGGCAGAACATGCAACCTAAATGGGTCAGATTCAGCATTTTGTTTCCAACAGGATAACAAAGAATCCGTGGGCAACAGTTCCCCCTTGATGTGAGTACAATTTGCATTTGCACTTCACAGAAGCTCCGCTGTAATTCATTAACGTATATACCATTAAAAAGGAGTTGTAGGAGAATGAAATAAAAGAAGAGTTGATAGATAGTGTTGCATTGATGGGTTCCGCTTGGTTGGTAACATCAAGTGGCAGAATGAGAACAGTTTTTTAGATATGATTAAATATAAATTTTATCAAAGGAGCAGTAAAATATTATAGCTTTAGGCTTTTTAAATTCTGTACACATTCTAGGATTCCAAAAATAAAGCTCCAGCTTCTTAAAATTGAATGTCTGTGTTGTATCATTTAAGCAAGCCACCATCTGAACTACAAGGCGTTTTTATCTGCAAAGCCACCCCAGGAGGATTTAGAAAGGCAGCACGTTGGCCAAAGGGTATGTTCACTTGCACAAAATTGTTATGCTCCACCAGTGGACCCAGAGCCCTTGGTATTTATCTGATACCTCTGGAATTTGAACCCCTTGTAACCTGGACCATGCCCTCCACCTGGCCTGAACCAAAGCCAACCCACATGTTATTCCAAAAAGGAGAAATGCAGAGAGGCTGCTCTTGCTAGCATCTGAAAACAGCCACCTCCCAGGCTCAGACATCATCACCCATGTGCCTTACATCAGTTTGGGTGCTTAAAAGGAGCCCCATGCCTGTCCTTCCCAACTTCTGCGCCAAACTCTCCTTCCTTTCTTTGGGAACTGATTGGACTTGATGTGTGTGCACAATGCTGCACTAGGATTTAAAGTGAATACTTTGTTTTCACCCCAAACGTACCAGTAAATATGTAAACATGATCATCAGTAAGCATGGAAAGAAGTTAAAGCTACCAGATTTTAAATTATTTTTGTTTTCTAACATGATTGTGCACTAGGGTTTCCCAACAACAGGACAATGAGAAGAAGACCAAACAAATTTAAGTAAATGTTCATTCCTTAGCTATTCAAAAATACCCATATTTATTAGTTAATGCTCTGATTGCTGTGAATAAAGATATTCTGAAAAAGAAAACAAGGAGCAAAGCGATGTGTATTTACAAATACCAAAACTAGAAATAAATATTCAATATAGCCTTGTTAAGTCAAATACCCAGAATAATAAAGCAGGACAAAGTCATTTATATAGAAAAAAGGGAATGATTTCTGCATTTTGCTGCTGGAAAAGAATTGAGGGAGAGCTGATTTGAATCTTCCTTCAATCTCCCATCAATAAAACAGAGACAAGGCAGATTCGAAAGCTGATCTGGGAGAGTCATGTTTTTATAATTGCTTTTTACCCTCAGGCGTTTGAAATCCAGAGGGTCACGAGTGCCTGCGTTAGAGCTGGAGGAGGCCAAGAGGCCCAGTCAGAACCCTGAGACACAAATTAATTTGTTTGTGGTTCTCATGTCTAATTTGGGGAAAGAGAAAACTCTTTGCCACTTTACAATCTTTTAATCTAATTAAAGGGAGATACGTGTGAAATATTTATGCAACCTTTAGGAAAAAAAAAAAAAAAAGAGAGGGGGAAAAAAAAATTTTGCTCAGTCTCATTTGGGAAATTTTCTAAGATATGGGAATGGAACAATTTATAAAACAAACACAGAAAAGCTGCGGACAAACGGTTTGTTTGTAAAAAGTATTTGCAAAATTTCAGAGTAGGTTAAGTTCTACAGTCTTGTTTTGGATTAGGAAACTCACAAAATGGCAAAGAAGCAAACCATGACTTCTTGCCAATACATCTCTATTACAGCCAATATTACGTTGGAAAAGAAGCATTATAAGCATAACTCTGCCTCGAAAACATTTAAATTATGCTGTATTAAGGAGACATAAGAGAAGAAAGTGCTATCAAGGGATAAGCTTCATGGAAAAACAATTCAAGTTGCTCAATATTTTGTGTGCTCCAAGTGACATGTCTTTCCTAAGCAGTGCTCCAGCACAGTCTCAGTCTGATTTATATCATCAAACCCTGGAGTGTCTTCTCTGTGCACTGCAGGGCAGCCCATTGCTCTGCCCTCCGATGTTCCTCTTACGATTGGATGTGCAGCTCTGACAATGCTGCTATAAACCACATGTCTGAACAATTGGAGGGAGCCCGGGAGTCTGCAAAAGATAAAGACAGCATTTCAGAGTCTTGCCAGTACCACCCAGCCTTGGATTTAATGGATCAGAACCCGAAGCTTCAGCTAGGTTCTTCATTTTCCATCAAGGCCAGACCTCAGCATTTAGAGGTGTCTTGCTGCTTTAAGCAACCCAGTTCCATGCTGGAGTCCTTACTCAATCTGAAATTGCAATTGAAAGGTGGACTGAGGTTCGCAATGCAGCTAGAATCTATCACATCTCAACATAGTTTTAGCTTACAATTGATGGCAAACTCCTCGTCTAAAAATGAGAGAACTGAGAGTAACGTAAACACATGAATATTAAAACTCCATGCACTTTGCAACTGAGAATTTGCTGCCAGGTGAAGACACAGCTCTGTTTCTAGTGTGCTGCACCCCAGGCCAGGCAGCCCTCCCTTTCCTCTCGGTATCGTGAAACTCCATTTGGGTGAAAAGCATCACACTGTGCCTCGCTTCAGCACGGCAGCTGACCGTCTCCAAAGGTCCCCTGTGCAGCATAAAGTGTTTGCATCCTTGGGAAGAGCTTAATGAAAATGGACAGTAAATCACTTGATTTCAAGTTCGCATTTGTTTATTTGGCACCTGATTATAACCTGCTCACTGACCTTGCTTGATAGGTGATGGGACACGAGATCTGACTGATGCCGACAAGCCCTGAGCACAGCAAAGGCTTTTAAAACTTAAAAAAATAAGGAACGGACAAACAAATAAATCATCTCATCCTATGGCTCCTGTCCTGTAAACATGTGTGTGGCCCTTAATCACACTAATAAAAGCACCGAAGCCGAAGGGAATACCTGAGTGAGAGCAAGTTTGCAAGGCCAGGGCTTATTCCTGTAGGTTTGTCAGAGGGAGCTTGTCAAATAAACCGAAGACTGATAGCTGCTATATTTTCACTTATTATAATCCAGAAACAACATACTTGTCTGAACAAAATAAAAATAAGTCCTCTTTGAGGCTACTCTGTTTGTCTTGACAGCAAACTTGGGTTTTAAGCCAAGATTCCAGATTGTTTTTGTGAAAACATTTCCACTTGTCTGAAAGAGTATATATAATGGATATGTGATAGCGGTAATGCAATGCTGAAGTAATCTCTGGAGAATGGCCGCATCTCCGGGGACGCCGCGCTGCACTGGGTACTGCATACCAGGAAAATAAAATTGGTATTCTAACAATATGGAGAATGCCTCCGATTTGTACCTCGCGAAAATACCAACCCTCATTTATAATTCAGCTGTAATGTGTGCTTCCCTTGTAGGAAGTGTTTTGCTTTGGTAGGAACTGGAAGTGACAGCTGTGAAGGCTCTTTCTGACTTCATACGGGATCAGAGCGCACCGCCGTGGCACCGTGTGCTGAAAGCAGCTGATAGGATGGGCAAGGTGCTGCAAAAAAAACCCTAATCTGGAAAATGGCTTCATGCATTTCCTCCCACTCGTTCTGTGTTACCTTTGAAATTCAATGACAGAACTGCAAGAACAAGAGGAAAAGAGACAAGGGTAGCAGCAAATCCATCTGCACGAAGGGAACGTATTGAGACCCAGGGCAGCACGTGGGGTGTCAGAGAAGGGCTGAAGATCCGTTTGGTTCCTGCACTGACTCCCAGGAGTTAGGCCAATGGATGAGTGGTTGGGCTGGTGGTGGGGTCCTGGTGCCTACATGGAGCATGTCCAAAATGTGCTTGTATGAAGGCAAGTGTGTTGATAGGACAGGGCTTCTCTACTCCTTGGATGAAGAACAGAACCATAAGCACAGCATGAAGATGGAATCTGGCTTTATTTTATTAATAAGAGTAAATGAATTCTGGAGCAACTGATATAGTGAATTTTCCAAATACTTTCTGAACCCAATTTTGGCAAAAGCTGACGGAGATGGGGGGGCCTGGGGAGAGAGCACGTGGGGCAGGAAGCCATGGCTGTCCCCTGAAGCACGTGCAGAAATTGCTGTTTAAACACTGGTCTAGGAGTTTTCAAACGTGGTAGGCACTGGGCCACATCCTGCTTGTCTTTTTGATCTCAAGTGTGTGGCAAGAGGCACCAGAGATCAGGTACCACATACTGCAGACCAGTCAGTGTTGACAGAATAGAAATGGATGCTTTGGTCTGCATAGTAAAAACAGCAGCAAATCCTGAGTGTTACAGGCGAATGAAGGAACGTAGCCCTATACTGTATATCATTTGAGTACATCCATAAGTTAAAAAGTACAGTTTCCATGAAAGTTAATAGGGTTCTCAAATATGCATGTCTAAGGGCAGAATCTGGCCCTGATATTAACTATTCGGGCAATGCAAATTTTGAATTTCAGACATACATCGACAGGTATTCCTGGTTGCTCAGCCACTTTACTGAACCGGGGCATAAAAGAAGAATTCAATTTTAGAATCTGTCTGTAATTCAGAAGGGGGAGAAAACAGTGTAAAATGTGTTCCTTGAAGAGAGATGCAAGTTTCTCATTTATATTCAAGCTTGGATGAGATTTGGTAAATGCAGGCCCTTCCACAAAGTGAATATTATAGTGAGGCCGTAACATTTTACTAACACGAATTCATAAGGTGACCCTGGAGATCAACAATAAAACAAAATTCCATAATAGACTTAAATAGCAAAAAAGGGTTCGGTGTTTCTGTTGTCTACCCAAATATGTTTCAATCTGTACTGTTGTTCTAGGTGAATATTTCCCTATAATCTTTGTATGTGGCCTGTAAAGAATAAAACACAATTTCAATCAGCTAAAATCACGAAGCATTCTCGAAAGATGTACATGAGCTCTTTACAGCTGCCTTGGTTTTTATCCTGTCTCTTACCGAGCGGATTTCCCCCTCCTCACATATATAAAAGGTAGGTAAATTAAACAAATTACGAACTATGCAGTGGTTGAATACTTTGTAAAATTGTAGAACCAGCTTTTAGAAACCTTTAATGCTCCATCTCCCAGAGGTGAAATGCCAGCCTCCATTCGGGTCTCTTTCAGTTGCCCTTGCCACTTCAAAATGTGTCTGGAAACAGCTCTGCAGATGGCCTCGTATGTTTTACAGGAAATATTACTTAAACATTGGAAAGGATCGAATTTCTCCTGTTAGGAATTACAAATCTGGATTTCATTTTCTCTCTTCCATGGGAAAAAAATGTGACTGTTACATATGACACTAAGGAAGTATTTGGGATTTTTGATTTTTGTTTTTAATATGCCACTTGTATTGGAAAATAAAGGATAAATCTTGGAAATTTAACCTGGTTAAATAAGCCCTATTCTTCATATAAAATAGTAGCTAATCGAAATGATTTCCCAAAAGCATCAAAGCTTTTAAAATACTATGGTCTGGAAAACATATTGCGTAGGATTTCTATTTTTGTTCTTATTCATGCGAGTGTAGAAGAATAATAAACTTTTCTTTCAGCTTTGCAGAGAGAGTTTCCGAATGTTTGAAGCATTTCTTACATATTGACCTTGGTTTATGTATTCTGCACAGATTCATTAAGCTTATGGGGGTTCTATTGTCAGGAAAATGGTTAGCATTAGTAAAACACACAATTAAAATAGTAGCAGGTGATGTCAGTTTTAGTAGAGTTGACATTAATGACCTGTTCATAAGGGGCAATTTCCACACTAATGTCATGTTCTTTAAATGGAAATAGCCAGGAATACACATTTTCCATGTAAAATAACCCTTTTTGTAATTCATTAAATTCCCTTTCCCCCTATATTTAAGTAGACACCTTTACAAGAGGGAGTAGAATTCCAAATAAAGACATAGGAAATTAAAATCAGCGTTCCCACAACTAGTCTACTTAATATTCATATGCAGGAAAAGATCCATAAACTCTTTTTCTTCTTCTTCTTCCTTTTTCTTTTTTTTTTTTTTTATTAACAAAGGAAACAAACTCCCCCTGACAATCCACTTCTCCCAGCCATGCAGTGACTGCCTTTGTTTCAGGTTGGAAAAAAGTACCCTCACGTAGCCTTGCGTTTAGGACCTGCTGGTGGGGCACGGACACACACAGAGTTTCTGTGCCCCACTCAATGTGACCCATCTCTACTTTCGTGGGTTGGGACTGGTGCCTGAGCAGTGCATGGATGGTAGAGGTCCTGCAGAGCCCCTGGAGCCACGACCAACACTGTGTTGCTTCCCATCGCTCTAAGAGCAGCTTAACCAAAAGCACTGAGGTTTTTTGTAGGGACAGCTGTGGTGGATACCCCACTTGGCCGATGTGGGGCCACCCAACGCTAAAGGCTTAAAGGCTTGTGCTCGCCCAAATCTATCAGCACAGTTCTCCATTAAAATGTGTTCTGTCTTTGCTTTCCTGATGTCACTAGTATGGATAAAATTAAATAAAATGAAAAACAAAGCAAGAGGACTGCAGTCCCCTTGGAGGATGCAGCCAAAGATCTCAAGGGGGACACACGCTCACGTCACCCACTGTGATTGCCCCAGGTGGTCAGTACTGCACAGAATAACATTTCCACTGGCAAAAGCACAGGTTTGGGCAGCACTGATTGTGACCAGTGTCCTCCAGCTCCAGAACATGCTGCCCACCAGGCAGCATTTATAGGCCAGAGAAGTAGTGACAGATGTAGAAGCATGAGGGTTGATGTCACAGGCCAAGTGGAACGTTTCTTCAGAAATGGGATCTGTCATCTCAAGCTTCCCATCCTCATCTTCTCACGCCCCTCTCCTCCACCATAAAAACTTTGCCTTTATTTGAGTCAGCGTTATTGTCATGGTAATTGCTTCAAGGAAAGCAGCACTAATCTAGGACTGCCTGTCTATCCGTGGCACCAATCTGCCAAATAATTTGGCACTGCCAGCTCTAATTGGCAGCCACAGCCAAAGAGACACCCAAGCCTGAAATGGGGTTGTTGCGGGTCATCCTGCGAGTGCGCTGGAATTTGGCAGCACAGTTCTGGCCAGTGCCAGCCCCTTCCTCATGTGCTTTTGGGCTTTTCCTTCTGTTTTCCCCAAGAAAATAATAAAAAAAAAAAAAAGTGGGAAAAAAAAAGTGAATTAAGGATAGAGTTTCACCCTTACCTTTGAATCTCTTTGCTTCTGTGCGTGTCACAACCTTAACACAGTTTTTTTGCACTTAATTGTAAATCTCAGGGCTGCTGATGAAGCAAGAATAAAAATTATAGCACAATCAGGAGGAGTGGAAAAGGAAAATGGATTTTACAAGTGCACACTTTGAAGAAAAGAAGTCGGTCTGAAACATAAATAAAAGTCAGCCCGAGGGACCGCACCTCTGGCATTAACTGTCTAGCCACCGAGGACCATTACGGTACAAATTTAGGGTCAGCTAAAGAGCATTTCTATGGCAGCTGAATATTCAGACCCGTAAAGCAGCCATCCACATCAGAGCGGCTCGGCCCCCTGCGAGCCCAGGGCAGGCAGAGGAGGTCCAAGCCCTGCTGCTCGGCTCCCACAGCGCTCTGCTAAGTGTTCGAGGAGGGAAGAAGGGGTGAGGAGAGGTCACCCTAATCGATGGCCCCGCATTGTCACCTCTGCACCAGGCAGGGAGAGACTGGCAAGGCAGGATGAGCGTGGCCAGGGCTGACGGCTGGTGAACAGCCAAACATCTACCTGCCCATCCTCGAGGAGCTCTCCTCCCCACCATGTGCTCTCTGCTGCTTCGCCCCAGAGTGGGGAGATATGAAAGGCGACTCCGCCGGCGAGATGAATTTGGGAATTTAAAGCGTATGATGTAATTAGATCTTTCAAAAGGTGATGATTTCATCCGCTTTGTCTAGACATTTTACTGTGGTCACAGTAATCAGAGGCAGAGGGGGGGAAATCCTCTCAGCATTGCCGAGGCAGCTGCACACGAAGGGCCGCCTGGCACCGCTGCGGGCAGCGTGGACAATGGGAAGCTGTGTTTCCCTCTTTCCTTCTGCAAGGAGCAGACACAAAGCCAACCTGGGCAGAGTGAGTGGAGACACCTTACTGTCAGAAGATTTAAAGTTGGGCACTTTGGTTAACAATTCCATTTTTAAAAATCACGGCAGAGATTTTCCCCGTTTCTCCCGTCCTATCGGCGTGGAGATGATTCCTTCATTTAACAAACCAAGGCATCTTTTTCCCCATAAGCTAGTATTATTTTAAACAAAACAAAATGAAAAACAGAGATTCCCAGTACAGAACATTACTCTGAATAGGATGCACGAAAATGCAAATTGTGTGTAAATATTTATGTGCAAAATTCAACAGAAATAATTTCTCAGCAAAAGAGAAAACAAGTAGAAAATAAACCCAAAACTCTTATTTTTCTTGGAGTGTTTTTTCATTAAAAAAAAAAAAAGCCACACGCACAAAACCAACCGTCTATTTGTAATTTGTTGCATCTTTCTGAAGCTCTCTACATTCTCTGGAATTAGAAAAAATGCTAATATGCCTCATTAATAATAACGGAACGCAATTTTGGAATAGGTTCTAATAACCATTGTTAGCTTCTCTGTGGCTTTTGCTCCGCTGCTGTGAGCTCGGGGTCGGGCTTAGCAAGCCCTCGTCTTTTGCACATAGGTTCCAACCCACGAGAGCCACTGCAGTGCCCAGTGCTGCCCATTTCGGAGTGGGGACAGCCATTGCCAGGTCTCTGTGCTGGAGCCACAGCCCCCGGCAGCTCCCTCGGCTCACAGCTCGCTGCCTGGCACGGCCCCATGCGGCTCAGCTGGGACTTCGCTAAGGATCTCGCTTTCATGGGCAAACACAGCTTCACCTGCCCTCCAAATCCCTCTCTGCTCCTTCTTTCCCAGCCCTCCCAGCTGAGCTATGTTAATCAGGTGGGGGACACAAGGTAACATTGAAGTAATTCAGCCAATTAGGCCCTGAATTGTTTGCATCCAACAGCATTTTGTATTTCTGCAAATGTGTGAAATGCAAAATGTGCCCTGCAGCAAAAACGACAGCAGCCATGTACTGGCGGCATGTCAACAGATCCTCGGAACGGCTGACGGCTGATACTGATGCATACATATGTTTGGGAGAGTGTGGACTTTTTTATGTGTGCGCTTCTCCGGCGAGAGGAGCCGGAGCCGGGGGTCTTGGTGGCAGATGGGCAGGGGTAACAGGGATTGGCTAATCCCAAATCTGCATTCGCTTCTTCACGTAGCAACTGGGGAAAGATGGAGCCAGCTGTCAAATGGAAGACTTTCATGGTCCCCTGCACACAACAGCTGCACAGGCCCTGCCTGCTTGGTTCTAAATTATTAAACATCTTTTTAGTTTGTTCCAGCTGCAGGCATCAGTGTGTTTATGCAGCCTTTGTGCATTTTACATATGATTCCTTCTCCCCTCCTCTCATCAAAATGCTGTTTGTAAAAGTCATTATCCCATCTGTGCCCCAGTTTGGCCAAACAGCCTAAGACAAATCCGATGCTATTCTCCTTCCAGGACAATTTGGGAGTTGAAGATGATTGCAGTGACTTGAGACTTCGGGGGTTTGGTGCTTTTGCTTGCTTTCACTCCACCACCTGTAAGCGGTGGTGTCATCTCAGCAGCTTAAGGGTACACACATGTAATAAGGATCTTTGCAAGTAAGATTTTATCCTTGGAAACACAGCTTTAGGAAAAAAAAAAATAGAAAAGGAAAAAGAAAAAGAAGAAAAAAAAGCAACCACTCTGTGCCTATCTGTCTATAAGGATTTTTTTTCTGAGCATTTTCACTGGGGAGGGGTGTTGGGAGAACCTGCTTTAAATAATCTCTCACTGGCAGCTAGCTTCCCTGAAGATTTCAGCAACAATAATACTGTTATTATTTCCAGGCAACATGAATATTCACAGACTAGGTATAAACCTACCCTGCTTAAATGGGATAGCTCTGCGAGAAAGCCACTGACTCCTAACTCCTGGACTACCGCTAAAAATGTCTGTGAAGTAATAATGTAATAAACACGCCACTGGCAGTACAAAACATGACCTGATGTATTAATTATATTCCAGAACAAAAAAAAATAAAAAAATGGCTTGTTTGAAACGACTGCTTCCTGCAGGATATTCTGGTTACAGCCAGATTCCAGCACAAAGCAGGTCCCACTGCCCCCTGCGATGAGCAGATCCCTGCCAGCACCAGGCGCTGAGCTGCGCTCCTTCCTTAACCCTTTTGTCCTGCGTGTGGCTGCCTCTGAAGTAGGGATGCGGGCATGTGTGGTCCAGCGATATGGCTTTTTCTCCATCGGCACGGTCTGGCCGGCTGCCCCTGGTTGGAACAGACGTGGGCAGCCCAGCACCCACCAGAGCTGGGTGGCTTTGCCGGCATCGCAAGTCCCCCACCCAGCCTAGAATCGGGGAAGTTGTGCCCCCGTCTGCCTCCTGCCCTTCCCAGGCTTGGGCTTGGCTCCAGCGCTGGAGAGATCTCGTCTTTGAAAGGCCATTGCCTCAATCAGCATTTGAATGACATTCCTAACCTTTTCCTTAAGTTCATTAATCCCTTTGTGTTTTCCAGCTCTAAGACCCTAAGTCAGGATATCATGTAAGCATAAATTTGAAGTTTATGATAGGATTTATGTTTAAATAAGAGCATCTGTTTAAATACCTTATGAATCAAAGCTCTGGACTGAATTTACGGTCATCTGCGTGAGGAGGGAGTGGGGAGGCTTTAAAAAACAACGAGCAAAATCGATTCCAACTCGCAAATCTTGGATTTCGGAGAAGCGCACTTCTGTTTGGAGAACCCTCTCTAGAAACGTTTGTGATTGAGCCGATTCTCTGTAGGCCAGCAAGGCGCACCACTACAGAGAGTGATTGAAATCCTGCTGAAGATATTTCCATAAATATCTTCATGGCCTTGGAAGTTCAGCAGCATGGAAAAAAACCTGCACCGCGCGCTGTCATCTGAAGGTGCGGGAGGACAGGTGGCTAGCTAGCCTTTATGGCTTCCTTTTTTGGGTGTAAAATTGTCCTAGCAAGACTCCTGTCCTCCAAATGCCTCTGTGTCATCTCAGCTCGGACGAGCTCAGGGCGCAGCCCTGCTCCCGCTGCCGGTCTGAGCTTTCAGCAATAAACCACAAATCTGTCCACGTCCTCCTGGAAGTCCTTGGGAGGATTTACCGGGAAGGTGAATGGGACTTCAGTCAGCCTCTGGCCTTGCAGTGATCGGGGAGGTTCTGAGTCTGCCCCGTGGTGCTGTGCGGGTAAGAACAATGCTCCAAACATTCAACAGGGTGAAAAAGTCAGCCTGGCTCCCTCAACTGTGGGAGAAAAATTCATTCCCGTGAAAAGACACGTGTCTGTTAACCAAGTGGTCATTCTAAAGGACAGGAACAACTTTGGGATGAACAGCAGATACAAAGGCTGGTTTTTGCATTTCAGATTCGCTGTGCGCTGCACATCTCGTGTCCCTGGGACTAGTGAACCTCACAAGCTGTTTGTACCAAACCCTCTATGTCTGTGAAATGTCGCTCATGTATAGCACACTACGTTCGGAAATGCCTTAATGAAGCACTAAGCATTTATTGAACTTCACTTACTTTAACTGCAGCTGGTAAAAGGTTTCCTTTATTGTCCAGCCCCAGAGGACAATGGTGAAACCAAAATTTCCATGAATGTAAATTCCAGCTTCAGCTAATTTTGATGACAATGACTTCTCTTCTTTATGAGGTGCATAATGAGCCGGACCACAGTCTAGCCAAAAGCCATGACAAGCTCCAAGCATGCCCCAGTGGCCATCAGTGCTTTCTGTACCCACGGCTTAAACAGAGACTGCCTCCAGTCAGCGTACATGAAGAACCCAGCTCGGCGATAGACAAATGACTCTTTTGTTTTACATTCTTTTTTAATTAGCCTCTTTTTAATGACCTGAGTTAATAAGTGTCAAAAGGTGCAAAACACAGCATGACTTCATTTTTAAAAGAGAGCATTTGCCTTTAATCTCATAAGTAAAGCAAGTACCCTCTTTAAATATCAGCTGCAGATCCAGATATTACACTGTACGGTGTCAGAGTTTGCTGCGTACGCTGAATCCTCCGCTCCTTGCTCAGATATCTCAGGCTTCACAAACCCAATCATACAACCCCATTTGGTGAGGTTCACTCTCCCTGTTTCACCCACACCTTCCTGAATTTATGTATTATTTCAATGTCAGGTTGCTAAAGCATTGACTTTCAAAATGCATTCAAGAGCTTGTCTGTTTCCCAAAGTTCTCACACCTAGACTGAAACCTAGAGACAAAATTATTCTAAGGGAAAAAAACAAACAAACACAACAACTGCCACTAGAAAGGAATAAAGGATCCTGCTGAGAGCAGTAGAATTCCTTTTTTTAATTTACCATGGATTTAGAAATAGGGTTATTTTACTGTTTATGAGGCTCTTCTCTCATGGGCAGCTCATCCCAAAGAAGCAGCCAAAACCCCTCCAGGTGCCATATTCCTCCTTTTTCCCAGAAACATCCCCCTTCTGCCCACCCCCACTCCCCTGTCGGAGTTTTGTCTCCTCCAACTTACTTGCTACCCAAAAAACGACATTCAAACACGGGGATGAATTAGATGTTTGACTGTAAAACTTAGCAAAAGCTGCAACAACTGGTAATGTTTTCATACTCAGCACATACTGCACTGGGATGGGCCAAGGTCATCCTGCAAGTGACACTGCTCCCAGCAACGACAGAAGAAAAGCTCATTTGCACCCAAAAAAAGCTTTATGGGAGAGAGCTGTGGTGGCACATCCTCTGACCACGCACATCTCTTCATTATGGAGACCAAGCACTGCTTCCAGTTTTTCTCTAATGGAGTACATCAATCACATCACATAGCGCCAAATTATTCTGTAATACCCCAAGCTCCCAAATTTGCAGGAGGCTCCAGCATTGGACCGAGGGTCCACAGGGTTCGTGGCTCAGCCTCATCTCGCCTCCAAACCAGGGACAGGATTAAACCCCCACTTCCAGGAGTGAAAACGCAGGAGACTAATTCACGGAGTCACTCGACCTCTTTATAATATTGATCTTTTCCTGCAGCTAACAAAGAGAAAATTGTCTAAATGCTACAGTACATCTGCAGAGAAACACAGAGATCATAAAATAACACAGACATATTACAGACAGCAATGCCAGGGCTCTCCGCGGAGCTGCGTGAACTCCTCCTGCTTACCAGGAGGTCACAGGGCTGGTAGCATTTCACTGCAGTCATCCCGCCATGCTGTTTGTAAATACATGCCAAACTGAAACAGAGAAATAAACGTATTTGCCAGTAATTACGGGCGTTGTATGACAGGTAGGGTTTGTGTCTTTCCTTCCTTCAGACGACCACTTTTTTTTTTTTTGGTGGAGCTAAATATTTCTGACTTTACTGGGCCGGGTCTTTAAGCAAGAAGGTATACTACAATAATAAAATTATCAACGGAGCTTTTGACAAGCAGTCATGTGCTTGTAAATGAAATTTATTTAGGTGCCACTCAAAACATTGTAATTAAGAGGTACAGAATGTATTACCAGATGGTTCCTGTTTAGTATCTATTTCCTTTAGAGAACAAGGTGATTAGGGAGAGCACTAACTGGTAACTGAGCACCGCATACCCCACAGGCCTGAGCCAGCTCCTCTTTGACTCAATTAAAACTCCACTTGACTTCCACGTGGAGAAATTAGCTCCGCCCACTGTTTATTTATTTCCTCATGTATCATTTTCACCCCCTGTGAAACTTTCTCGTATTTGGTCAAGTAACTTGCACACTCACAGACCCGTGGGGCGATTCAGAGCAGTTATACTTTTACCAATCATAGGTACATCTCATTGAGACTTCTAATCAAACTCTTCCACATTTAAATGATTTAAAGGCAACACTAAGCAACAAAGGGGACCTTACTGCACAACACAGGAGACCAGACATCCTCTTGAACATCAGTGGCTCGGGGTAAAAACACCTTTTATATACATGAAAGAAACTCCACCAGCCAAAGCGAGGCTTTGCTGCTCTGTTCTTCACTTCCCATTCACACGTGGTCTCTGTTAATCAGTATTTAATGCTCTGATTACATAAATATTTTTATTTTTAACTCACATGACTGGGATTTCCAGCATGATATGAAATACTCTTGGATGAAAGTGTTAAACGTACACTGGGAAAACAGAAATTATTTTTAAACAGAAAATATTTTCCAGCGGAAAATGGAAAGACCTTTTCAGCAAAACAGTCTCTTTGACTGCAGTGAACTGGCGGGGGTCACGCAGCTCTCACTGCTCTGAGTAATCCCCTGGAAATTTTCATGTAAACAGAAATTGAAAATTCAGTTCAAACCTCCCCCTGGCCTTGCAAGGTGCTTATGAAACTCATCAGCTTTCACCCGAGGCATGCAAATAGCTCTGCACTTACTTCAGTGCAATTACTGGGAGGTTTGAAGCCAAGCACATGTTTGGATACGTCACACCACCACATAGCATCTTCCTAATGGAGACAACTTGTTTTCCTCTACGTTCAAAGAAAATGATATCAGAGAGACAGCCTCAAAGTTATGTCTTCTGCTGTCTCCGTAGACTCCTACATGGGGCTGCACACACTCTCCAAAGCCCCACAGCAGATTACTGCTACTGGTGATGTGACTTTCCTAGTTTTTTTTTTTTTAGAATGTCGCCCTTCAAAAGTAAATATCAGCATAAGGGCAGAAGGGTCTTTCCTGTACACAAAGTCTTTGAAGGTGTTGAGAAAAACCATGGTGGGAGGGGAGGGGTGGTGGCCTCTGCTGTCCATCTGCACCCCTATGGGAGCTGGGTGCTGCAACCCAGCACTCCACAGCCATGATGCATTGTGCTGCACCACCCATAGCACAGAGCATACAGCACACGAGAGGGGAGCTGTGGAACCACCCATGGGATGTTCCCACTGCTGGCACCACATGTGGGCATTTCCCAATGCTCGTGCAGTGTGGACTGGGTGAAGGATGCAAGCGCTTTGAAAATGAAAATGGGAGGTAGGCTGGAAAGTGGCTTTGAATTGCTTAGATCAGTGTTGATTTAGGACTACATGGCTTTTTTATTTTTCATTTTTAAAAACAATGAAAAAGAAAGAGCTCAGCCTGTAGCACCAGTGTGCACTTTGCTTTGAGTGAACCTGAGAGATGAGGGCGGATTTTCATCCCTCTTAAAACTCACCTTCAGAAATGTGACAGATCAGGTTTTTGGATGACTTCCCTACAATGAGCAAGGGCTGATTGCGGCTGCCCCTTTTCCTAGCAGGTCTACACAGGCACAGGCTGGGGAAGGTGGGCTGCCACTGCTGATCTCCCACCCCACGCACCGTCAAAAAACTACACAGCAAGCAGCGAGCTCTTCCTGAAAAATTAGTTCTGCTTAACTTCCTATTCAGGGGGAAAATAATGTACTTATCGGGCTCAAAATAGAAATAATGAAACAATGTGTATGTGCATTTGTTGATACACAGATTACAGAGAGGTAATCTGTAGCCCTAATGACTTCAACCCATGAACTAGGTCATGCAGATCCCATTTTTTCTGTTCAATATCTTCTGTTAAACTTAGATAAAATACAGCATTTATTCCATAATTTGTCCTGCGCAGGGTTTTGAGTCACAGGAAGTTTCAATTAGTTGTCCTCATTCCATCACGCCAAATTTAGTCCAGGCGTATCAGTAGTGAGTTGTAAACTTTCTTCTTCTTTCATCAAATGCACAAAATCACGGCATAACTTCTTTTTTCTTCAACAGACACAGAACTGTCCTAGGAATTCAGTAGGCAGTTTTGATCTATAGATGCATTTGCCAGAATAACACACAAGTCCTGGTCCATCTCGAACCCAGAAGTGGCAGAATTTTGGGGTCAAGACATGTGAGCGCACAGCAGGAGCCACTGATAACTGACACATTCAGGGATCATTTGTAAGTCGTACACACTAGCATCATAGCTGTATGCATTTGTAGCCAAAGCCAATAAAGTGGATCACTTCCAACACATTCCCCGTGTCGAACAGAAAGCAGAGGACTGCTTCCTCTCCCATCAAATGGTACCGAGAGCCTTTGAAACAGTTTTTTTCTTAAGCTGTGCAAACTTTTAATTTCAAACCAAACGATCCTCTCTGTATTCCAAGCACTTTTTTTTTTTTCTCCCTCTGACACATTTTAATGACAATAATTCTGTAAATTGTCAATACATAATCATATCAGCTCATGCCTGCTCTTCAATCGGCACCTCCAGCTTGCATTAATTAAACAGCCTGCCTGACACCGTATCATCTCGGTAAACAAACGAAGTGAGATTTTCAGAAGCCACGGCGCAAACTCTTTTCTGTAGATCGGTTATTAAGCTGCAGGTTTCTGTTTCATTTGCCTGCCTTTCATTTTAAAGCAAGCAGCAGCCACTGAGAACACAATAATGAAAGAGGTCATGGAGCACCAGTTGTGCATGAAAGATGCGAAAATTTACTGCAAATGAGACAAGAGCAGTAAATTCATTTTTATTCAAATTACTGTCATCATACATTACCACTTCTCCTGTAAACATTGTGCTTCAGACAGTGTGACAGCATATTATTATTTGCGAGATTATACTATTATTAAGCTATTAACATGTCACCTCCTGCTTGAAACAATGACTCAGCTTGGTACTGCATAATAGGGCAAGTTAGGGAGACAAGGCGAGGTGACGGAGAGGTTAGTTGTAAGAAGGGAGGCCATGCATAGAGTGACAGCTGGCACTTAAAGGCTAACATTTATTCAAAAGAGCCCACATAATGAGGATGCGATCAGCTTTTATTTACATACTGTACCCCTCCACTTCCCACAAACTCATTCTACTCTTTTCCTCCCATGCAGAGGGCCCCTCGGAGAGGAGGAGGAGTCACCTTGCTGTGCAGTGACATTGGTGGTGCTGGGAAGAGTCGTGCAGGTATTAGTTTGAGGTCCCCAGGAGGTTGCCAAACACTACAGTGTCATGGCTTATAGGCTTTCAGGGCAGAGTTACCATGAAAGTTTCAGCTTGACGATCCCCCTCCGTGGCCTGCTGCTTCCCAAAAAACTTCCATGTGCTTTGTGGGGACGTTTCCCTGCCTCACCCAGCAGCCAGTCCCTTCCAACCCAAGCCATTCTAAGAGTCTGTGACATGACCCCATGATTCCCCCCTGCATGGCTTTCACCCTGAGCTTAGGTGGTCCAGAACCACATGCCAATACTCCCAGCCACTTTCCCCAGAATTAGTAGCCCCTAGGATAAAGATGAACTGATTCCCATACTCTGTTTTATTACCCTTCTCCTCCAACTTGTCCCTTTCCTCTCTGCTCTTTATGAAGTTTATGCATAGTGATGTAAGTATTTTTTCTTGAGCCTTTGGAACTGTCTTGGCAAAAAAAAAAAAGCAACATTTTGTAAAATGAAATAAGCACCAAGTGCTCACCTTGACAGCTCAGACAACATGTCCTGATTCATTAGCTTTGTCCTTGAACAACAAAGCACCTTAACAGTGTGGATATACAGCCAGGGGTCTGCACAGGGAAATCCTTCACTTTCCCCTGCCCTGTTCCCCTCACTCTCTGGCCACTGCTGAAATCACTCCAAAACCTCTTGCTTCATTACAGGAGCTCAGCCCCCGCTCCTGATGTTGTGGTACATCTTCATGAGCTCTGGGCTGCCCAAGTGGCCTCCCACAGTACCACAGGAGCAGAGCCCAGGCTCTCATCAAGCCTGGAAACCACACAGATTAAAGCCTTACGAGTAAACCTAGCTTCAAATGGAGGTTTTGCCTATCTGGGCTTGGTGTTGCCCATTTATCGGTCATTTCCATTAAAGAGGGCTGGAACAGGCTGTTTGGGTGTTCACTTTCTATCAGAGACAACACGTCCTATAATCCCCTGTCATCAGGCTTTGCTTTAAGAGCCGTTAGTGGTTTTTCACATCGTTACCCACATATGGAAGCTGCTCCACGGTCTCACTGCTTTGATATCAGAAACCTTCTCCCAAATTTCTAGCCTTTGTGTAGTTGCAAGTAGCTGATGCCTATTTGTTGTGAGCAAACCTTACCACACAGTCCTTTTTTCCTCTCATTCGAATGCAAAATCAGGTACATTGGTATCAGCAGTCTACATTTCACCTCTCACTTCCCAAAAATGGGAGTGTTTTCTTGTTCAGTCTGAATTTGCTTGCCAAAACCATCTTCCCTTTGCTCATCCCTTGGATATCTGTTTATTTTTATTTTTTTTAATCCCGTTTTGACATGCATGGTTTTCTTTACCTGAATGGCCAAGGGTCTGTTGGTGAGAATGTCCTGACCACACTGATCAGCACTGCAAGTATTCACTGCATTTTATCACACAAGCAGGACTGGTATTGACCGGCTTGTTAATTTAGGAAAATAAACACTCTTCTTTCAGGAGAATAAATACTCTTCAAGGTCACGTATGGAATTAATAATACTCCAGAAAGGTTGGAAGCAAGAGGCTTTGCTCTGTTGCCCATTGATATTGCCCGGTTGGCTGGCTCCAGGTCTGCACCAGCACTGCCAGCATCCCTCAGTGAAGGTGCCGGGACTGTGCTGGCACACCCAAGCTGCTGGGTGCAAAGCCAAATTGTGCAGCAACTCTGCCAAGCCATGCACATCCCTACTGAAAGTGGAGGGGATGACACTGAGGGAATGGCAGGCAGGCCTGTTGGAAATCTTCCCTGGAGCTACCTGTGCCACCAGCATCACTGGAGCCATCTGACCTTCATGGATACCATCCTTATACCATATCACATTGATTACGCTAAAAAAAACCAAACAAACAGACTGGTATCTTAGGCTTGACTCATAACAAGACCCAAAGATAAAAGCTACATTCAGTTTGCTGGATGTGTGCAAAACAGCACTGCTCAACTGTTATTCTGGCAGCTAAATAAGGGCTCAGGGGCGTGTGGTGTCAGTGTTAAAAATCTTTACTACGCAGATATATGCACCCCTGCTTCCCATCAACATTATTAAAGTTGGACAAAACTCTGCATAAGAAATCATTTCTGTGGTTTTTAATCTGGCCAGTAATCGCTGCTCGTAGGCAGCGCAGCCCAGCGCTCTGACAAAGGATCAGCACAGGAACCATTAAACACTGAATTTTCCCAGTGCACTGCAAATGCACATATAAACACTGGGTAACCTTAGGCTTAATCAGGGTTCAAAACTCAGCTCAGCACCTCTTAAAACACTTCTTTGTTTACACTGCTGCAGCTTAGGCTTGCGTTTCCTTGCGTGGCATTAGCCACAATTTCATTCTTAAATTTTAACCGGGGACTGAGTAGGAGCACAAAAATTGCTCTTAAATACAAGTGAGTGATGATATGAGAGCATGCAAAAATCACAAGGGAAAATGGGGACAGGAATGCTAAATCACAAAATCAGCAAAAAACTGAAACTGTGCTGCACTTCCCCGAGCATAGCCATAGACTACTTGGGCTGCAAGAACTGAAAGAGGATATGGCAGTAAACGATAAGAGTGCGATCTCGTGTCCTTTGCACTTCCATCGTAATTGCTAACAGCAGTGCTTGTCCCAGTGCTTAATTATACCGTGCTGTAAATTGCCCAAACACGGAGATGTTAAAAATGTTTAACAGTGATGAGGAAAAAAAAAAACAAAACCAAAAATGCAGGTAACAGATCAGGTGCAGATGGCGAGGAGATACCAGCAACGCACCAGCCAACAAAGGGATGCTCCCCTGTGCTGTGGTGACAAATACTTGATTTCATTCATCAAAGAATTAGGCAGCTAGATGAGACCAAGCCAAACCATACAATGTATGTATTTATAGAGAGACGTGCAAACCACGCACGGCGTTTCATTACATATTTAAAGCACTCACTATCTGTTTTCTTACAAATACCCTCAGAAACCCCACGTCTGTAGCGGCCCTCTCCCTGAGAG
This sequence comes from Odontophorus gujanensis, assembly GCA_013399175.1. Classification (NCBI taxonomy): domain Eukaryota; kingdom Metazoa; phylum Chordata; class Aves; order Galliformes; family Odontophoridae; genus Odontophorus; species Odontophorus gujanensis. Next base: position 231,717 of record VXAB01011747.1, read on the forward strand.
GCCACGGGATGAGCTTCGTTGGGCAGAATTCCCCACTCCCCCCGTGCCATTGCTCCCACCCCGCTCCTCGAGACCGTGAGACCTGCAGAAAGCTGCTGACGGCCGCCACTGAAGGCACGGCAGCCTGCTCTGGCTGGGGATCGCCTGCGCTCACCACTGATTAGACTACATTATTTCTATTATCCTATTGGGCTTCACACTAGGAATAGAGGCACTTGCCCTTATTTGAAACTAGCAGACACCAGGAGAATTTGCTGATTGCTAATGAGAAAGCGAAGGTTTTGTTGATATCATCTGGGACGTTCTTGCTGTGGTCTGCTATTAAGATCTGGAGCTCTACATAACACACCATATTAAGCAGGCAGTGACTTTATTATGGGATCAGTATAACTTTTCATGTCTGGTGTACTCCTAAAGCCTGGGCTAAAACACCTTTTTCCAGAATATGAAACATAATATCTTAGTGCTAGCTGCATTATTTAAAAAGGGGCAATGTGGTTCATAACTTTACATTTATTGCATACTTTTAAGCCACTTGACCCATATAAATATTACTATAGAGTTGCCCTCAGTTATTAAATTCTTATTGCTTATAAAAAGGGCAGCAGGAAGTATATAATCTATAGACTAAGGTGTGCTTTTTTTAAGGGGGAGAGGGAAGAATAAAAAAAAAAAAAAAAGGAACGCTGGAAACAAATGTGTTTTGATCCTGGCCACAGCCTTGAAGTTAATACTGTTTTCTGGCTTACAGCAAAAGTCTGTTTATTTAAACGTCAGGAATCAGGTACCAGCGGGGCGAACGGGTCCCTACCTTCGTGAAGTTGAACTGGAAACCCCACCTCTTAAAAGAAATTGTTTGCAGAGACTTTGTCGTCTTTATTACAGCCAAGGCCAGGTACAAAATGGCACGGAAACGTTCGCTGCGGTTCCAGGACGGCTTGGGCTGCCAAAGGGAAAGCAGGTTGCTTTTAGGGTAATTTTGCTGCAGTTCCCACGGGCCAGAGCCTCCTTTGGGCTGCAGAAAGCCCGTGGCACACGCCGTACCCTCGTGCTTTCCATGCTTTCTGCTTTGCACGTGCACGCACGCGTGACAGTGAGGACAACACATTAACATAGGTAATTTTGCTTCAGAGTTGCTTGGGGCAGAACCTCCAGACCTAGAGGTTACTGCTGTCAGAGCAGGACCTTTTTCTTCCTGTCACTTCTTTCAGAGATGAAGGGAAAGATTTCCCTTAGCCTACAGCATTTAGCGTGCAAACGCTCCTCCACAACATTTTGAAACTATAGAAATCATGAAACCAGCCTGTGACCTTCCATTTCAGTGACAGTGCAGGAATCCCTTGAGCGGCGGAGGCATCCTCTGATATTTGGAAAAGTGTCATGTTTTCTTTACAGAGAAAACTGTCATATTGTTGTTGGCATAAAATACAACACTTCCTGGAGTTGTGATTTCCTTGTTTGCTACAAAATGTCACCTGGGCAACTGACATGTTTGTGTTTTGCTTAGAGCAACTTACCGCTTATGATATTCAAATCTGGTTGATATTGATACCTTAAGCTGTGCTGAAAGGAGCAGCAATTACAGACGTCTGAAATTCCTCAAGAAAAGGCGTTTCTCGCTAAAAGATGCGGACCCATATGAAAATGGCAATCTGGCTGCAAGTTAAACACAGCCCTTACGTAATTTGCAGCTTATTGATGTGCCACGCAGTCGTTCTCTGGAAGGGAGAAGTCTGAGGGAGAAGCAGGCTGACATAAACGAGATGCTTCCCCAAAATAAGCAACTGAGGGTTCACAGGTTAAAAAGGAAAGAAAGAAGGAAAGAAAAGAAGGAAAAACAAAATGCTCAGCCTGAAGCAATAATAGGCAGTATAGCTGCCTAGGAAATCACGGGGCTTTTAAATCATCCCTGCACTTACATCTTAAAGTACAGCAGGATTTTAATCCAAGCAAGAATAGCTTTCTTATGGCAGTGCTTTTTGGAGGCGACTTGAATCCTTGGGCCAGTGCCTCGCTTTAAATAGACAAGCTCACATTTCCAATTAAATAATAATAATAATAGTAATACTACTACTAATAATAATAAATAGGTACCTAAAGTTTTGGTTACCACAAGCAGCAAGTTGGACTGCAGTCATGGGTGCTCAGTGGCGTCCCTTCAGCTTGTCACCACCAAAGGAAAATCCTGATTGCAGTTAAAACCACCAGGTGGTTTTCAACTAAGTAAAATTCAATTCTTCGATTACGCAAAGCTGCAATAATTGGGGAAGTTAAATCATGAAAGCGTATGATCAGACGAACCTCAAAGCACATTTCACGACTGAAGCAGAACGGGTGCTAGAATATTTGAGGGGTGTTTCATCGTTTTTGGGGGGAGGTTTCTTTGCTAAATATGTCTTAAAGGCAGACAGCAGAAATGACCCCCTCCGGTCTGGCAACAGAGAGGGAATCTGATTACTGCTTTCCAGTAGGTAGTTAATTACACCGAGTGTGACATGTGGGTGTAAAATACAAACAAACTTCAGTAGCCACATGGATATCTGTGTGTCTACATACGTTTGTCTCTGAGCATTACAGTGATTTTCTCTGTATGAGCTCCGGGTGAAGTAACAGAATAATTACTTCACAAAAGAAGCAACAACAACAACAAAAAAATCCTTTTCAACTGAAAGAGAGCCCATTGTGTTTGAAGTCAATGAAAAAAGATAATAATATTAATAATTAAAAAAAAAATCCTAATATTATCCCCACTTAGCAAACACCCTACTTCATTTAGGAGCTAAGTCTTTTCAATGAGCAAGCGATTTTTTCAACAGATTCACATGTTTTGTAAAAATATGTCAAACAAACTAAAGAGAAGGTCTCCTAATTACTCATCAAACAGCCCGCAGTCAGCGGGGAACGCCGCCGCAGCGATGCGCTGCGCTGATGCTGGGGCAGACCCGAAACGCTGCTCTCGGAAACACCCGCAGAGCTCTGGCAGCGCCGCTGGGCCTGATCCTGCCCCGATCCACAGCCGGGTCAGCCCAGGGCTTCCACGCAAGGAGAAGCAATGCCACACGTCTTTTTGTTGTTTTTTTTTTTCTTTTAGCAGCGTGCAGGATGTTAAACCTGTGCTGTTCAGCATGCAAGTGGTGAACGAACTTTCACGTCCACGCAGAGCCTTTTTTTTTTTCTTTTTTCTTTTTTTTTTTCCCCTTTTTTACCCTTGCTTCGTGAAGCATCGACCACAGCGGTGACAATTAGAAAATATGCAGAACTGCTTCCCGGTTTTAATGTGGAATTACGTTACATCCCGTTTGGTAGGAAGGGGAAAAAAAGCCCCTGTCAGGCATGTTAATGACTGGCCCCCTTAACAAAGCTGCTCGCTTGTCTCACTGTTGGAATTCATTTGAAAATAAGAATGCTGCTGAAATAGTGGCTTTCCTTTCACATGCAGGAGGACGTTATCCGATATTATACATACATATCTCTTCTTTTTTTTTTTTTTCTGGCACAGTAATCATAGCGACATTCCTGATTCCTTTCTAATCCTTACATTGCAGGGCCCTCTTATCCCGCTCTCCCTCTTCAGCCAAAACTCTTCCTCACTTCAAACAGGAATTTTGGAGGCAGCAGCTCCACGATAGGGCGCATGGTTTGTAACTTTTCATGTCTCCCCTAAAGGGAGCGTGTGATGTTTGGCATGTCCCCAGCACAAGACATTTTTAAAGGTATATTTAAGACATGTATTTCATAGCGTGGAGTATATGTGGCAGAGTTAATAGCAGCGTACAAAGCTTTGGGAAAATCCACAGCCTACAGTGGTCTGACCCTCACCGACTGTCAGCCTCGCTCCTCTGGCAGTCCCTGCCTTCAGAAAGCTCCCATTTACTCCTTCGGTCTGGGGTTGTTCTTAAATTGGATAATTATCCTATGTGCACCACAACAGCAGAAAAACAGCATCAGGCCAATAATGTCACCGCAGCCAAGAACAGAATCGGACCCGTAATTGTCACTCTCTCCTGATTTATTCTGTAATTCATATTTTCAACAATATGCAACCCATTAGCAGTGCAGAAAAACACGCAGTGACTACTTGGGTGGACTTAGGATTCCCGGGTTGTTCTCAGACAGATGGCTTTTTTGTGAGGGTTTTTTGTTGTTTTTTTTTCTTCCCACAGTTTGCTCTCACTTCTGTTGGAGCTGGCCTGGTACTTTCATAGGGTTTTTAAGATAAGTAGAAGATTATTGGTCACGCTCCTTGAAATTCATCACAGAGCGGGGCTAGCTCTGACTGCACTTTGTTGCGTTTCTCCACAAAGGAAAACGTTCAGGACCTGCACCCTTCCAAGGTCTGTAGAGAGGAAAACAGTCTCTGCAGAATCTGCCTTAACTTCAGCTCCTGTGGGCTCCTTAAATAACTTCTCTCCAACATGGCAATATTTCAGTAGGCTGCTAAAAGATCCTTGTTAACAGGAGGGACCCTGTATCTCATAACTGGGTTTTTATTACAAATCCCAGAGATGTTTGCTCTATAGATACAAAGGAAACTTGCACTGTCTTGACTTCTTTTTT
>VXAB01011747.1:239530-269530 GCA_013399175.1 Odontophorus gujanensis
AAAGAAAAGAAAAGAAAAGAAAAGAAAAGAAAAGAAAAGAAAAGAAAAGAAAAGAAAAGAAAAGAGAAAAGAAAAAAAGAAAAAAGAAGGGAGAAGAAAAAAGAAGGGTGAAGAAAAGAAAAGAAGAAAAAAGAAGGGAAAAAGAAGGAAAAAAAGAGAGAGAGAGGGAGGGAAAAAATGTCTTAGTCGCTACTGTTGAGCAGGGGGTTTTCTCCTGGGACCAGTTCTACTTTTGGAACATGTTATTGTCAGGCAGAGGTCAACATCTTTTACCTCTTTTTTCCATTATTCAAAATAAGTATTGATGTTATGTTTTAGCTATTTAAAAGCCAGCTGCCTTGCTCATTTCAGATATTTTTCCTGGTATTATTGTATGTGGTAATAGCTGGCCTGTGTATCGTCTTTCACAAAATCTAGCCTTTCAGGGTCTCAGTCTTCAAATGATATCAATCAAAATTTATGCAATTCAAAATCCATATGTATAGAGTCCCAGTTCACCTCATTTAATGATAATAGTAAACCACATGTTGTGTACATGTCTGAAACACTTTTCTAGTTCTTGACTGTATTAACCCTAGGGGCACTATGTTTTTGTACAGCTTGCCCAACTGAGCAGCATAATATATTGATTAATACTTGGCAACAACTGCATTCTTGAATAATAAAACCACGAACAAGGTAAATGTGTACTAATAAAACACGAAGAGTGTCAATATTATTTGGTGATGTGTGTTAATAAAAGATGCTAAAGATCAGGAAAGCCCTGATCCTCACCATTAACAAAAGGCAGAGCCTCAAACCGGTCTCTTTTCCCTGGTATTTTTATTCCACATCTCACTTACCTGGGCAGACGTGGAGCGGCCGCAACAAATACTCCATATTTATGGGGTCTGGGTTCAACGTAAACAAAAAAGTTAGACGTTTCTGCGGAAGGCAGATTGAAATGAGCAGTAATTCATTGCTAGCCCAGTCCTTCCCGGGCAGAGCAGCGTGCGGGCATCTCAGGCAAAGCCTGGGAACAGTTACTGCTTTTACAATAGAATTTGCTTCTGACAGACTGCATTATTTACTTAAGGCTTAATATACAGTTAGAAATAAGATTTGCTTTCACGGAAAAGCACTAAAACATTTGGCAAAGGAAGAGCCGAGCGTTTTCCTTAATTTGTTTTGGCAACTCTGAAAAATAGATCCCATTATGCTCACGTTTGCATTCTAGAAACATAACAACGAACAATAATGTTAGGAAAATCAAGATATAATTAAAAATAGTGTGATATAACAAGCAGTGAGCGAAGGCAGAAGAATGAGAAGAGACGTGCTGGAAAGCATTGCTTTCAGCACAGGGGATGGCTGAGGAGGGAAAGCAGGAAAGGACACCAGCTGAAAAGCTCTTGGCAGCGTTTATTTGTTTATTTGGGTCTGAGGGGAGAGGCAGAGGAGGAGGGAAGGACCTAAAAGTCCAAAGTAACACAGAGCATTTAGCAAACAGTTTAAAGTTGTTTCACACTTCTCCTTTCTTTTTCTTTTCTTTTTTTTTTTTTTTTTTTTTTTTTTTTTTTTTTTTTTTAAGGGAAGACAATATTTAAACACAGGTTCTCGTTCATATCTCAGCCGTTGGACTTTTGTATGGAAACAAACATTGAGAAATTAAACACAAGTGCGTTTTGATTAACCGGAGCTCACTCGCAGGGCCGCAAGGTATAGCAGCAAGATTGCATCTGTGTCTTCCCTCAATGCCATCCACATGAGTCACAGCGAGGCAGGAAAGCTGTTGACAAATTAATACTTTAAGAAAATAAACTATGGTCATGTTGAACATAGAGCAACTTTATCCTGATTAATTTGTGTTGGAGTGGCTCCAGCACCCTTTACAAAGCCGCGCAGTTTGTACAAATGTAATTTCCTAATATTTACATGAGGAAAGCCTCAGCCGTTAAGCTTTGCCTCCAGTGTGAGTTTTGTGGTTAGTAAAAAAGACAATAAAAACACAGAGAGGTAATTGTAAGCACGTTTGGAGAGGGAAAAAAAAAAAAAAAAAAAGAAAAGGGTAGCAGGGGGGAAGCTTTTCTCCACTCCTCTCTACACAGCCCTATAAAAGTGAGCTGTGCTCGCGGGGACGGCGGTGCCAACCTCACCCCACACAGGTTCCAGTGCTGCAACCCCTCCTGCTTAATAACAACCGTAGTGCTGCGACTGCACAGCACAAACAAGCAAACCCCTCCAACACCAGAGCTGTGCTCTGACTCTGGTGGTCTCTAAAAGCCGGTATAAATCCAGCTCAGCCTGCCTGATCACACGGCCTCTGCCGTTTTATGTCTTTATTTAAATAGAGCGTCAGACATTCGTACAATTGTCTAATTTAATAAATACGCGGAGGAAAAAAAAAATGCACTTATATTGTGTTGCTTTGTTTGAGGAATATTAAAAATAACCTTTAGTTTTAATGAGATTTTTTCCCCCCATCAGTTTGCACAATTTTCCAGATGCAAAATGAGCTTTTGGCTGTAAAATATTTTATCACATTGTCTTACACAATAAAGATTAGATGTTTTCGCTCTCTCTCAACTCCACCGCAATTATTTTTTAGTGTTTGCAAATCATAATATCATTTAAAAACCATATTTTATACCTCATCTAAAATACTTTTATAGCAGAGCGATGAAAAAAAAAAAAAAACAACCCAACACAACATCTATTTAACCACTCTTTTTAAGTGGTTGTAATATGCTTTGGTATAATTTCCCAGAAAAATAAAAATAAAAAAAAAGCTATAGTGAAAAAAGCTTTGCTGTTCTTGAAAACAAATCTCCCAAGAAGCATCTTTGCAAAAATCCCCAGAATTTAATTCCCCTGGCTGAAGAGCCCAGAGAGCCTGAATATAAAAATAGTAGCCCTGTCATTTCACATTCATTAAGTGTGAAACTCAGAAATTAATAATGTAAAAATATGCTTTTTAATTAGTCTTACATTCTGCCCAATGTACTTAAATGGGATCAGCAGCTCCCTAATGATTTTTTTCTTAATAAAGTATTAGCCTGTGATGCACTGGGGTTGACAGGTATGATAAACTGGAAAGTACTTTTGGAGGCGTATGAATGATACCAAAATAGTACTCTCCCATTTAAATGTAATTAACATCAGGGAGCAATATTACACGAGGAGAAGCCTGCAAGATTTTTATTTCAGGGTATTTTTTTTTTTCATTTCTTGTTTTATGAGTAGTTTGATGATTGCAGCAGTGATTTTATAATTTAATTACCTTTGTTGAAAGCTAAGCTTTTGCTAATAGCAGGTCAACAGGATCATAAAGCAGCCTTCAAAAATATTAAGAAGGAGGTAAATCCCCTTAGCTAACCTACACAATCACAACGTGGGCACGCGTGCGTGTGCGATGCATTTTATAGACGAAAGTACATAGACACTCTAAGCCTGCTCCCGTGCTATTTGTTTACTGTGCTATTTCAGATCCGTATTTACTCTCTGAAGGGACTTGTTATGCATTAATCAGATGCAAGGGAAAAAAAATCAAGCAGGGAAGTTGTGGAGGCACCCAGCCAGGGGCCAGGCTGTGCCAGCACCAGCACCCACAGCAGCTCCAGCCGGGGCCCTCCGCCGCCCCTTCTGCAAAGACTTTGCTCTTTTGCTTTTCTAAAGCAACCTATTTTACTCTGGGAAATAAAAGATCGCTGTTGACCTGCGCTTCTTGTGCAAGAGTATTCCCTGTCTTATTTATATGCCAAATGTCACTCGTGTTTATTTAAGAATTTTTGCTCATACCTCCTCGTCGTGGTGCTTCCCAGTGATGCGCTTTCCATACAGTCAACAAGCCAGCAATGCCCCCACCATCCCCTGGAGCTTTCTGCCTGGGACAGCACCTTCTCTACCACCCCTATCCCCATCCACTTGCCTGCCAAGTATCTTGGGTGATGCTCTCACAGTGGGAGCTGTTGGGAAACCAGGGTGCTGTGGCACTTGCCTTAGGGTTTCCTCCATTGCCTGTTTCTGCCCACCAGTGGTCTCTTTTTTTTTTTCACCCCAGTTTTGAGTTGGAATAAATAAAAAAGTTGGGAGAAATGAAAAATGAGAAGCGGTGCACTTAACCAGCCAAACCTGTAGCTAGATGCTGGCCTGGTAAACTGGAGTGAGAGGGACTTGCCGTACTGATATCGACTTTCACTTGGTTTATAAGAAAACAGGGGGTAAGTGGGCAACAAAAGATCAGTTATTTTTTTCCATTCTTCCATTACAAGTGCATCCTTCAGGACTGGTCCAGGCAACAGCTGCTGAATATCCCAGCTGAACTGGAAGGCCTTATGGCATATGGGAACATCATCCAGTGGCTGGAGTGGCTGAGAGATGGGATCAAATCCTTCATGTGAGGGCACTGCCCTTGGACGATCCCATAGTCCTGGGGCACCAGGTGTCCAGCCAGTGGCAGAGCCACGAGGGAGCACACCTGAGTCTAGGCAATCCCTGCGGATCATCCATTTCCCCTTCTTTGGTAACTTCCAACATCCTTTAAAAATGTGACCATGAAATGCCATTTCTTCTCTATTTATCTCGGCGCTACAAAACTGCCTAACTATTGGCTCTACGTGAGCTCTTTTATAATATTTTTTCCAATCACAAACACCACTGCATTGTTCCCTTGGGATTTCCTTGATGGATCTATCTATCTATCTATTTACACGTTCATGAATCAAACCATTGGAGTGAGGAAAGTTTGTATAATCTATAGCTTTCATAAGATTTCACTGAAGTTGTACTTCAGGGTGATTTCCAGGAGTGTGACGTTATGCGCATCCCTCCGGGTGCACACAGAGCACCTCTTCTCTTCCCATGAAATTTACAGTGCTGTCAAAAATGCCCAGCAAGCTCAGTCCAAAATCAAACCTTGAAATACACGTCCAGCTCTGAGCCTGCAAAGGGAGTTTCAAGAGCAGAGATATTTTAATGGGAAGCTGAATCAAAAACAAACCATCAGAACTGCCCTCCTGCACACACACACTGGAAATTTTATTACTGAGATCTTTGGGGCTTTCGTGATAGAGAATAAAAGATAAATAATCAGACTCGCTGGAAAATATTTACATAGGGCCACAGAGTGCAAACCTTAGGAAAACTGAGTGGTATTTCCTCCTAGGTATAGCCCTGGTGCAGACACCGCAGTGCACGGCATTCGCCCGTCCGGGGATTTGAGGAGAGTTAGTATGAGTCAGACATGCAGGCAATGGCCCCACACTGGGGCATCATAATGCTTTAATTAATTAATGTCTGTAAACTGTTTGGTGATCTCGGGATGAAAGGAGTTCTAGAAATGCCAGGTATTATTGAAAATTAATTACTCCAGCCTTTCCCCCAAATCTTGCTAAACATATTTCATTTTTTAATCTATCCTGCTGCTTCAATAAAGCACACTGCAGAATTATTTTCTGTTAAATATTAGAGAAAATAAAGAGTGAGCCATCTGAGCAGCAGATTGAGCTGCCATGCAAGGCGTTTTGGTGCATGCAGGGACACGGGAAGCAGGTGTGCTGGGACAGGGTGACCAAGCCACGGCCGGGTACTTGTATAGTGCTGAAGAAGCACCAGGAGACGAAGCTGCAGGAGTTGGAGAACTCATTTGGGAGATCCAAGGGCAGCACAAGCTGTTCCAGCCACCGCCGAGTGCTCCTGCCGGCAAATCAATCGCTCTAAATGCTATTCATCATTCAATCAAAGGGAGACAGAACATGTATATTATTTATATAAGTCTAAAATCATTTTGTGTTACTTACTGAAGAGTCACCTTCTGCATCATTGCGAAGAAAAAGGGAGGACTTGGAAGAGATTTTGTGTGCCAGACCCAGCAGGCGTACTCTAGGTAGCTCCAAGTGCATGGTCAAAGCAATAAGCTACACAAAACAAATAAAGCAGACACTGTTATAGGATTATTCAAGGTTTCAGATTAATATGCCTGCACTTTAGTTTATATAATGTACAAAACTGATGATGTTGTCGTTGATTATAAGAGTTAACCCTGCAATCACCTCAGGCGTTATAAGACCACGGTAGTGTTGGAGTGCTTTTGTGGCTCTCCTTTCAGTAGGTCAACCCCCCCACTTCTTCAAGCAAACAAAGCCCAGATCTAACACAGGTCTCCTAGGTCATTCAGGGGAGCGAAATGAAGCAATTCTTATCTGCTTAGTTCCAGTCTGATCAATTTTAGCACTCCAAAAACTGACCCTATTGTCTATTCTACAAAGCTGTAGTCACTGTGGTCAGCTGTCTTCTCCTGGATTGTCCCACCCTGTTCCTCTTGTTAAAGCCACTTGGGTTTTATGAGATGAGGAAGTTATTGTATTAGTAGGGCCTCCACAGCCGCTGCAGCCAGAGCAACCACCAGCACTGGCCTCTCCTTCCTCTGCAACTCCATCAAATTGGCAGGAGAAGTAGGTCTGAAAATACGTCCTCCATCATGGCTGAATGGCAGTGGGATCTCCATTGTTCTGCAACATCTTCTCACCAGTTCTGGAAGAGAGGAAATCCCTCTTTTCTGTCCTGAGTCAAATCCACAACTCAAGCCTCACCCATTCCAATTTTCAGAAGAGAAGTATGTTTTACCGAATATTGCTCTGGATGCTTCCAACAGCGAACAGCAGATGGGGCTACAGAAATTGTCACCTTTAAAAAAAATAATATGAGAAACGGCATTTTACATTCTGAAAAGCAATTTATTCTGCACCATTTCAAAAAATAAATAGGATTCTCCTTCTCTGTTTTAAGACATCAGTGAATCTGTTGCATAATGGGCTTTTGTAAACCGATTATCCTTGATAATCTCATTAGCTGAAATTATTTTACTTTTCTAACATGGTAGATTTTTAAATACCTTTTATTTCATATCCCCCTGGGCACATTGCAGTGAAATTTACTATTAAGCAGAATAATTATCTATTTTAAACCTTAATGCTAAAATGTAAAAAAATAATAATAATAATAACAAATCTAAGGGCAGATATTAGAATTGAGAAAGTACAAGGAAGTCCACAACCAAGAAGAAGAGAGAAATTCCTGCAAGCAGGCAAATCTCTTCTCCCTGTTGACAAATGAGTCGCTTTTTTACCCTACAAACATTAACGATGAGGAATAGTGAGGTAGACGTGGGAGGAATAGTAAGGTAGATGTGGCGGAGCTTGGTGATGGGGTGTGGGAGGACCATGTTGCTCCCAGCTCCCACTCACCAGGCTGCAACCTCTGCTATGGCCCCGCACCATCATGAGATGAGAGTTGTTTCCAAAGAAGCTTAAATCTGTGTTTTACGTGTGGAAGTTTGCAGCTGTAATGGGATTACGGTGTCGGCAGAGGGAGGGAAGTTTGCAGCTGTACTGATTCGGGAGGGGGGGTTAGGAAGCAGCTGTTAAAATAGAGGACTAATGGTGATTAATTCTTATTATGTGTTTGAAGATCGCACAATGAGTTCAGGACCCAAACCTTCCCTCAGGGAATAAACTGAAGGAGAAGGATTTAAAAAGAGGGAAAATAGAAGGGGAATTTTAATGTATGTTTGGCCTAAGTGGCCTGGTCTTAAATCACTTGATTAATATTTAAACATAATTTAAATCAATATTATTAAGACAAAAAATATCTAGCTCAAGAAACCTGTAATTAATGGATGTTTATGCAGATTGGGAGATCACCTGCACTCTCTCAAAAGTGCATGCACAGGGATCAGACAGGATGGAGACCCCATCCCACGTCCCCCTCCACCACCAGCCATGGCCTAGCACAAAGCTCCAGCAACAGGAACATCCCAACCTGACCTCAGCTCTATGGATAGCCCCAGGGGAACCCGCTCAGTTTCCCACATTCAGGGCAATTCACATCAGAGCCAGGTTATTTGCTGCAATATTGTGGCTGAGTCCTACAGCCAGCTTGCAGAGAAATGCAATGTGCTGGGTATTCTGAGGCTTCCCCAGAGCACAGCAGGTAGAAGATATGAGATTTCTATTTATATACTGAAGCCTGGCCAAGGAAGTGACAATTTAACGGCAAAGGTGAGGGGATGGGGTGTGAAGGTGCCTGCAAAGGCAGAGGTGCAGGCAGCACAGGGTCCTCTGAGCCTATGGGGGGCAGTGACCCACTTTGGACCATGATGGGTCCCTCAGAGCACCCGACCCCTCTGTCTTCTCCCAGCTCATTGGTTTTGTGGCTTGACAAGCATAGCACGGCTCCTGCAGTCTTCTGCAGGACAAGAAAAACAAAGAAAAATTAAAGATGGTGAACAGCAGCTTTTAGGGCAAGCTCAAAGGTCTGGGCTATGTTTCTCAGCCAAGACTGTGCTGAGAATTAATCAAATATCATGCAGGCAGAGATTTCACTGAATTATTAGAAGGAAAACTGGATGGGAAAATGAGGTAATGAACTATTTTGTTTTTATCCTAAATTTTGAAATCTGTTTGAAATATCAATCTTTGCTAAGATGAAAGAGATCTCAAAAAAAAAGTGGGGGGATCAAACAGAGCTCCCTTTACCAAACCAACTTGGCTTGTGTTTGCAATGTTTGTGACATTTTTGAAGTTGTTTTGTTTCTCAAATAGAAAAAAAACTAACAATAGCATGACTGCGTACCAAGCGTACCAAGAATTCCTGCCTTTCACATGGCTGTAGCTGATACCCATCTCCAACAGAGCTGGTTAGTGGATCAAAATGTTCTTTCTATCAACAACCAATAATTTTGTGCTGATGACACAGGTCAAGGACACCTTCAGCAGCTTATATCCCCAAACACAGGATGAAGGGGCAAATCTAGGACATGAAGATCGTGTGGATTCCACACTGGAGACTGAAATATCTGTTTTTACTCCTAGATGATGCAGAACTCGAGTCGGGATATTTTCAGCCTCAGGGTCACTGATGAAGATTAGGATGGGATTATCTCCTGATAGCAATGTGTAGGGGAATGGGGTAGGATGTGGTTTAAATGTTGGGTGCTGTACCGTGGGGCAAAGCCTGGACTCTACGCAGAGCTCAGGTGACCAGAAAATCCTATGCTGGTCCCTGAACAGCTCTGATTTGGACTGCAGGCTTTGTGGGAGGCTTGGGTTTCAGCAGTGTGTCCATGTTATAATTAATAAGCAATTTCTGTTTGAATGGCATGTTTTGTCTTCATTTGAGCACGTTCTCCGCAAAGACAAAGATCAAGACAAACCTACTCAGAACACAACGGAGATAAAAGGGAATCATAAAAAGAGACAGATAGAGGAAAAGAAAGAACAAGGAAAAAGTGAAGACAAAGAACAGGGAGACACCAAAGACTAGGCAGAACAAAGATAGGCAAAATGAAAAGACAAAGAAAAGAAAAGACAAAGAACACAGATGATAGAGCACCAGAAAATATGCAAGTGAGGCACAAAAGGAAAGAGGGGGAGAAACAGCCACTGAGAACAAAGGGCAGAGAACAGAGCAAGAGCAGAAACACACAGGAAGGGAGAAAAATGGGAGATAATACAGCCAAGACAAGGCATGAAAAACAGCCAAAGAACAAGAGAAAATAAACACAATGAAGTGAGAACACATCCAATCATCTTCTGATTTGTACTAAAAAATAAGTTGGGGGAGCACGGCCTCCACAACAGAAACGTTGCCAAGCTGAATGTCAAGACTTCTGTCTCCTTTAAATCCAGTCGGACTGTCTCTGCGATTGAATCCTACGGGCTGGACGATGCTGGTATGTGGTTGTGGGAGAACAGGACTGGTGAGGGAAGGATTATTGTCTAGTGCTGAAGAAGCGGCAGAAACTGATGCTGCGGGTGGACTTTCTTGGTTACAGAGCAAAGTTGGAGGGAGGCCTTTGCAGCTAAGGGATGCTCAAAGCGCAGCAAAAATCCCTACATTAACGTGTGAGATCCATTGAGATGAATCGAGCGGGCAAAAGCACTCCTATTTCCACTGTTGCTTCTTTTCATGAGATGAGTACCAGGAACAAGAAGGCACAAGTGTACCCCCAATTTTACAGTGTTTCAGTAGCTCCCTCTGTCAAGGAAATGGCACAAATAAGAAATCAGCCCTCTGGCAGCAGTCCGTGGATCTCTAGTCATGATAGAAAGGACAACAGGTGTAGATTTCAAGCTGACTGAGGCAGCCTGTTTGAGATTTAGAGGCAACACCTAAGGAAACCATACAGGTTCCATCCAGCTGCAAAAAGTGAACAAACAATTCCTTCACAAATCTTGACAACGGGTAAAAAAAAGGCGGTCTAGGAGTTACAGAGCTTCCTGCAGAAAATGAACACTCCAGAGCTTTGGGTACATGGTTAACAAACATTTGGAGATGGAGGATCCTTGGTGCTGGGCACAGCAAGACTTCAGAGCAACAGAGGAAACCCAGAGTAGGGCTACACTGCAACAGGAGTTGCTTTTGTGGAATTCCTTCTTACCATTTGTCACCGTATTCCTCATCCAGCCCATCTGCTTTACTCCACCTTCTCACCTCATGGCCGACCCACCGTGTTTCAAGGCAGAGGGTATGGGTTGGGATGGGAGTGTCATCATCCAAGTCTGAGACAAAGCACTCTGATTTTGTAAAGCACTGTTTGAAGAAGCTCTGAAGACACAACGTCTACTTTAGTCTCATAAGACTAGAGTTCCTAAGCATTCCTGGGCTTGGTCCTAGAGGTGTTTTAAAGCACTAGGTAGATTTATGTATCTGTACCAATAAAATATTGATCTCTTTCAGGTTTCCTGTTGACCAAGGGAGGGTCTGGCAATTCCATCTGTCACACATACACAGAATCGTACAACAAAGGCCCCTTGAGCCACAACAGTTTTCCAAAATCTAACATTTTAAATATTGACGTTGATTTTCTTGTAGAATCTCCACCCTTATTTTGTTTTATTTTTTTACATAAGGGTCAGCTATCACAAAGGACTCAAAGAGCACTGATTTCATACCTTTGTTCTTTGCTCACTATTTTTCCTTCTAATTTAATTCATTCCTGTTCATATCACACTTCATGGCAGTAATACACGTAAGCCATAATACTTGATATTCTACATTCAGCATTCAGTTGGCTAGCACTATAGGAAAACTGGTGTGCAGTGGGTTAAACCTGCTTCCCATGCTGCTCGTTGGTTATATTTTATTTACCAGTATTTCTATAATGTGCTATTTTTTTTTTCCCTTTTGAGATTTCCTCGTTTCTTTCAGAACACTTTCACCTTATTTCCGGGCTGTTTCTCCCTAAGGGCCAAAGTGGAGGTTCAGAAACTTCATATGAACTTCCTGAAAAAGAAACAGATCACCTATTAAAAAACCCAAGTGGAATGTGCTGTGAATATAGTTTAATACGTCCCAAAGAAAGAGCTGGCTTTAATCACAACATAAGATTTAAAATTCATTGTTGTACTGAGGTTATTGATTTAATAATGTATTTATTATTTATGATTTCTATGGCAGATGGAATTGCATTTCCATTATTTGATTCAGGTTAATCAGGGGATAATGTGGTTCTTTTATACTTTCACCTAAAGACTCTTCTGGTTCTTGAGAAGCAAATTGTTTTCCAGAACTGCAAATCAAATCCTTCTCTGTCATGCAATTATGACTATTTCCCTACAAAATTATAATCTGTTTAAAATCGAGGGTTAATATTTGAACTAAAATAATTGCACACATATGAATTACATCTCAAGGAAGAAGGCTTCAGGAGGGGCTCCAGCCTTTCAAATGCTTTCACTGCTTTTAAAGCACTCGTACCTGGCCTTAGGGATGCACTACTGCAGCTCTCCTGCGGGCACCAGACTTCCACTGGTAACGTGGTGCTGCTCACTGGTGTGCTCCTCGTGGCTTTAGTTTTCCATCACTCGAGGCCAAGACCTCAGGAAGAACAAGCATATGCCTGAGATGTTGCAGACAAGACGCTTCTGCAGAAATTCACCTTCTGGCCAAGCTCAGAGGGACGGCGATTTGTTTACCTTCAGATCAGTTGTGACGTGACTTAACTTACGTATCACGAACCTCACAAATATTTATTATTCCTTTATGCCAACATCAAACTGCTGCTGCTGAATCACTCGTTTCCTTGAAGAGCAGCAAACGCTACAGGTGACAGACTGCTAAAATCATTCCAGAATACACAAAGCAAAGAAAGCGGAGAAAAATCAGAGCAGGAGTTTCACGTCTGAGCCCCAAGCTGTCAGCCTGCAGCTCTACAGGCTGTTGGATGCTGCTGGGTGGGCAAAGTGCATCTCCCAACCACCGTGCTGAGAGGCTGAGCCTCTCTGCCTCCTACTAGTAAGCAGTTTTCACTTCAGTTTGAGGAGCTCTTCTCTTGCTTGGACATTTGTGAAAGCAGAAGGGAAATAGGTGCACTTTGAACTGCGGTTGCCAACACACAAGCAGTCCTATGAGGGAATCTGCACTGTGCACTGGATATTGGCAACTTTCTTATGGCCGTGTTTTCATCCTCTCTTGCAGCTCATCCCTAGAGACTGTGGGCTGCACAGCTGGCTGTGGGATGGGAGACATATTCAAAGCTAGACTTTAGGAAAAGATAAAAATAAAATACTAGGCTCAGATAGTGATAAAGAAGATGGAGGAAATGAAACAAAAAAAGCAATCAGTTTGACAAGTCTGGGAATGTTTCCACAGACTGAGGTTGAGAACTGAGAAAACTCGCAGAGTTTCCAGGAAGATAAAGAATGCTTCATCAGCACATTATGATTCCATTTTCACTCCTATTTTCTGGTATTTCCAGAGGCAGGATCGAGGATGGGCTTAATCCTACTCCAAAACTTTTCTGGACTCTGTCTCTTTTAGGGGACGTGAGGATACCAGCTCTACCTGTGCCATAGCCCTGCTACCAAAACTTCTCCATCTTTGTCTAGATTAGAAACAACACTCCACTTGCTGCACTGTCACTGTGCAGCAACATACAGAAGTCAGTGGAGAGAAGCAAGAAAGGAAAAAGCCTTCACCTCTTAGGACATTCAAAGAAGACATACCCACATCTGTAAAACCTTTTGCTCTGTTTCCGTTCTGCTTTATTTTTCCTTGAAATATAAAAGAACCTCACGAGGAAATCCATCCCTGTGCATACACAAACTCTGGGAGAGAGAGGAGAACGCTCACTGCTATTGCAGTCCCTTCCCCAGATCCTGGCTGTGCACAGCACGGAGCTGGGGCACGTTCCCACACAACTGTAAAGGCACTGCTCAGTTTAAAGGTCCAGTTGTGCTGCGGGACAAACATACGGCTCTTGCCAGCTTGTCCACTTTTTGCTGCTACACACTCTCTGAATTTTATAGTTTGGAAATGAGGGGCATCTTACCCAATTAGGTCCTCCACAGCCTAATCAGCGTCTTTCTGTAGCAGGAAAATATTATGCATTTCGACCCAGCTGTTCCCTAGTGTTCTGTTGTCAGTCATATTCTGCTGGAGAGAAAAGCGATGGCGAGCCGAGGACATTCCTGCACATCTGTTAGCTGAAAGGCAGCGACAGTAAAGGATTTAAGTGCAATTTTCAGAAACAATAAGAATTAGTTGCTCGTCTGATACTAACGGCATGCACCTTCTCTTCTTTATCATGTCTGCCAATAATGTAATTATTAAGGACCAACAACGTGGCTTTTTTATGTGAGCCGGTGCTGACTACAGTGGAGCACCGCATTTTTAATGATTACCATGTTAAATTGCTTTAATTGCTGACACTCTCCTGATTCACAGAGCATTTTTATAACATTTATTAAAAAAAAAAAAAAAGGCCAAAGTTTATTTTACAGTCTGCAATAAAGCAGAACACAAAAACCAGCAATTGGCTCAATGATCCCTGCACATTAGTTTTATACACAGACTGCATATTATTCTTGCTCTGTAAGTGATGTGAAAAGCAAAATTGAAGTCCTGTACAAAATTTGATCATCTTACTTAATAACAACAGATGCTCAGAGCGGTGGCATTTTGAAAAGAGCTCTGTATGCTACTGGTTATTAAATGGCAGGACATTTGGCATCCTCCAGCATTATACCATTTGAAAACCATAGAGTCACATAAATAGCCGATGAGAGCTAGAAAAAAAAAATGTAGCTCCTGTCTGCATAACAAAACTCACTTCATTTAAAACATTTAAAATGATTAGACTGCCTTTCAAAAGAAAAGTCCGCACAACTTATCGGAGGGAGAGCTTCCCTTTTGTCTGGATAACACAGGAAAGCAAATATGATGGGGGAAGAGAAGAAATGGTTCAACAGCACGACTGATCAGCCTTAACTGAGAATGCTAATGGCTTCTGCTGCTTTGTGTCAAAGGCTCAGAACAATTTGGAAAAGGTTTTGGCACACAATTTCGTTCTTGATTTTAAAATGAAAATATTGGCAATATGTAGCCAAATTAACATAAATGCAGGACGTATCAACAACACATGGGTATCATTTTAATAGTGCAATTTCTATTCAATAAAGAGGAATTTTTGTACTCAATAAAGAGGAATCAGGAAAGATAGTGGCTTACTTTCTTCCTAGTTTAAATTGCATTCTCAGAGCATCTACTACCTACGTAGTTATATCATTAGCACTTAGATTCATACACAAAAAGTTCTAATCAAGGAGATGGGCACATACAGTATAGTTTTCTCATATTTATTTGAGCTTAACCACCATTATGTTGTGCATTTGTCAAAGTAGAAACCACTCAGTTCAATTTGCCCAACATGTTTCACCTAGAACTGCTCATTACGCCACTGTGTAAGGAAGACCAGCAGAGCTGCAAAGAAGCACCTGTGTCAGGCATTGCCACCATTAAAAATAGTAATAATATTAATTAATTAATTAATTTTTTAAAAACAGTGAAAAATTTTTGAGGGAAAAAAAAAAAAGGAAACATTTGCCTGAGGACTGAAGAAAAGATTCACTTGGCTACAGGGGATGCATATGCGTGCCTTACACTTGCCTTTTATGTCTGCTTAATAAAATCTTGAAGATTGGGTTATAATGGAGGTGCTTATACATCCTTAAGTATGGCGTTGCAAATGGTGCCACTATAATTAAGAGTGCATTGTTGTTTGTTTTATGCTAATCTTCCTTCAGTGTGACAGACTGTCACCTGCATGGGGGGTAACTTTCAGCACTATATTAGCCCATATGGCACAAGCTAAATTGTATCTAAGCTATGGGCTAATTATGGATGAGTTAATAAAACCAAGCAATGTCAGTCTGGCCACTTCTTCTGGTCCTCTGCCGACCCCCCAAGTGAGTTATTGCCTGCACTGCTCTCTTAAACTATTTCCATTTTGGTTCTTGACAGTTGCTGCCAAGCTTTATGTTTAATACACTTTAATCCTTTCCCTTTCTCAATCCCGTACGAGATTGGATCAAAACAATCTCTCCACACTTTTTTCCATGTGATAACTCTCCCCTGGCAATCAAGGGCTGGTGCAGCCCAGCAAATGATAAAAGCCCCGTGTTAAGTTTCTTGGAAAGTTGTTTGCACAGCTGGGATATAACAAACAGGTTTTCACATTTTCTGGGAGTAAAAAATATGGATCATCTTCCCTAAGTATTTGGTGAAAGACATGAAAACTTATTCCCTTAAATGCACATCCAGGTAACAGAAAACCGGAGGAATGGATGAGGACGGTGAAGAGGATTTTCACATGTTTTAAGGTCAAGCACATGCTTAAGTGCTTTTTTGGACAAAGGCCCAGCGTTTTTCCCTTCCTCACAAAGCAGGGAGGGAAGAAGAGGGTACCTTACAAGTGTTAATGTTCCCACAACACTCTCTGCGCTCTGCTTTGTCCCAGCTTGCACCTTGCAGTTGTCAGTCCATGGCAGCTTGCTCCCTCCTCGTGTGCTTTGCTCCTCCAGTGTGCAAGGATGGGACTGGGCAGCAATCAGCAGTGCTGTGAGTAGGTCCTGCAAGAAACAGAGAGGAACCGCAGAAAAACCTTACCGGTGGTTGAGGAGGTGAAAAAAAGAAAAGGGTAAAGTAAACTGGACTTTGGTAAAGAAAGTAAAGAAACTGGGAAAGAATAAGGGAGGAAAAAAAAGCTGTGAAAAGCTCCATAACTTCATAGAATTATTAAGGTTGGAATAAGACCACTAAGATCATTCACTCCAACCATTAATCCATCACCACCATGTCCACTACCCAACCTTCTCTTCCTTGCCTCCTCTCACACAACAAACAGCATCTTAGGAGCAGGCAGAGGCTAAGCACACTCGTGAAAGGGAGAATTACTGTAAGTTTTAAACAAATCAAGTTCAAATAAGAAATCTCCTTTTTCAACAGAAGCATCATGTTA
Organism: Odontophorus gujanensis; assembly: GCA_013399175.1. Taxonomy (NCBI): domain Eukaryota; kingdom Metazoa; phylum Chordata; class Aves; order Galliformes; family Odontophoridae; genus Odontophorus; species Odontophorus gujanensis. The sequence continues at coordinate 255,807 of VXAB01011747.1, forward strand.
AGGGGATGCATTCATGAAACATGGCAGTGAGGAACTTCCCTGGAGTTATCAGCACACAGACACCTGGCAGCATTAAGTATGAAGCATCTCCAGGCGCTGCTCAGCCCATCACACTGCCCACCCACAACCCAGGAGTGCAGAGCTTAGGACAGACGTGGTATGGTTCTGCTCAGCCAACTCCAAGACATCCTCCAAGGCATCCTCTGCTGCTGTATGGGGCTTTTAGGATTTTGTTCTCTGCATTCAGTCCAGGTGAGTTAGCAATGGAGTAAAACAACAAAAAGGTCATGCATAAACCTCAGGAGAAAAGAAAACAGAGCATTCTCTTGCCTTGTTGGAACTTCATCTGAGCGCTGCCTGTTTGAGCTGCAATGGCAAATGTACAGAACACACATCTTGGACTCCATTTTCTTTGCAGCGTTTGTGAGAAATAAAAGACAGAATTTGTGAAGTACTGAATTGGGCTATGGTAGTAGGGGCTCAGCACCTCAGGATTTGTCCCCAGCTGGTTCCACAGGGATCTTAATATCTCCCTGTGAGAAAAGTCTGAATTGTGTCAGTACACTGAAGGTACTTAATAAAACATTCAGTTAAAAAAAAAAAAGAGGTAAAAGAAACCAACAAAATAAACAAAAAGAAAGCAGGCTGAACTTCCAGAAGTTAGTAACATCCTTCCAGTCCGAGTAGTCTCATTTCTCATTTTTAGATAATGCCGTGCAGCTCCAAGAGGAAATACCACAAGGTTACTGTGCTTCAGAGCTATTACTTCCACATTACAACTTCATACCACTCGCAATACAAGTATGCAAGAAATAAGCGTGTTTCTTGTTCTTTATTTCCTGTAAGGAACAATGCCATGTTTCACACAATGCCTTGTTAAATCAAAAATCATTGGGCAAACTGCTTTTAAACCCATCAGATGTAATGAAATGTTTCATCTGGAACTGGAATTGCTTTTCCAATTCCAAGTTCTACTCTCTCTTTGGCTTTTTCCTCTTTCCCTTCTGATTTTCTTCCCTCATTTTATAGACAGTCTGCTAATCTACTCAGACCCACAGTACTGAAAGCTCTCCTTTCACTCGGTGAGTCACCCCTGGAAGCGTGTTATTACCTTAAAAGTCAAGTTCAGACCTAATCACCACTTGGACAGTACAAGGAGACAAAAGCAATATCACTGTTATTCAAGTTACTTAGTCCCTTACCCAAGAAAAATTCTTCCTTGGACTATTGCCTCAGATGAGTGAAGCCATTGGTTTGAAACTGAGATTAAGTTTTCCCCCTAAAAGATTAACTTAATTAAATTAAACTTAAATTTAATTCAAACAAATTCAACAATTCTGGGAAATCTAATGGTTCATGTTACATGGATCACCTTAAATGATGCCAGGCGCCCTTTCTGGCCTGATGGATCCTGATGAGCCTATGATTCTGTTAAATTACTTAACAGAATAATAAGTCAGAATGGCAGAGACCAATTCAGCTTTCAGAACGGAACCACTGTCTTTTTCCTTATGTTCTTCATAACATCAGAGAGATTTTATATGAGTATTGTCATTAAAACCTGGGATTTTTTGGGTTGGACTGGATGATCTCTAGAGGTCCCTTCTAACCCCTACAATTCTGTTATTCTGTGAGTTACTGGATTGTGCTTCCATTTCAAATATCTGAAACTCTACAGAGAGTTTCTGGAGAAGATTGTTCAGGTTTTCTGTGGAGATCACAACTGTGCTCCCTTGTTAGCAGAATGTCAGGATATCACCCAAATGGTTCTTGCCTGCAACGTGGAGACTTAAGCGAGCTAGAAAAGGCAGTCAGCAGCATCCTCAGAAACTGGAAAACTTCTGCTACAGAGCTTCACTCGGCGGGAGGATGCTTGGGAGCAAATATTCTGCAGAAGACATCAGTGGATTTGTGGCTGAAACAAGTACTTCTATCACGATCTTCCATTGTCGAAAATTCTCTGCAAATGACCACCTAAACTCTGTGACCTATCAGGTTTTCTAATGCAAATACAGCGTAGTTCAACTTCCCTTTGAGTCTTTGTTGTTACGAGTTACACCTCAGGTTGCTTTCTCCTTCGTAGTTATTCCTCTTCTGTATCACCTTATGTTCAGAGATCTAAAGATTAGACCACTTAACAGCACACTGTGTTCACTATACAAATTATTGATTGCCTGGTTTTAGACCATTTCTCTCGCAGTCTCCTGTAGCGAATTGAGAATGGAATATGGCTGATAACATGTGCCCTTTCCTCAAGTTCAACTACCAAAATGCTTGGGTTACCATCTCACAGGATGTTTCTCTCATTATCTCACTCCCCCTAACCAGTAACACTTAGGATTTTAGAAGCAGAACAGCACTTGCTGACAGTACGAGACCGTAATTTTTTTTCTGTCACAGCTGCATACATGAGTGCTACAGCAGAATCCATATTGCACATTTTCTGTATTTGTTTCCACATTTCTTTTGTATGAAAATAAATTCTGAACGCAGCTGCAAAGATAGGATGCATTTATGAACTTAACCAACCTTGATACTGTTCAGAGGCATTACTTTCAGAGCAGCCTAAGTATATAACAGAAAGGTCCTCATTTATGGTGGAAAATTCAATCATTGAATATTTGGCAGCTGGATACTGTAAGAATCATTCTTCTTGCATCTCATATTAACTCATGGTAAGCTGATACACCTGAGCTTTTTACAACACTTGGGGTTGCGTATATATAGATTGCTTAACTTGGAAAGGTCACTCTGTGCTGTACACAGGAACCTGACCACAGTAATCTGTAAAGAGCTGTTATTGTCCTCCTTGTTTGTAAAGACTTCAGGAATGTAAACAGCAGCGCTTGGGCTCTTTCTTTGGGATGTATCGAATTCACGAATGTTGTGTGCGAAGTTTACAAATGTAAGACTTTGCAGTTAGTTTTGGCAAGTCTAGTCATAATCTTCAGCGAAATCAAAACACAGCAAAGATCACACTCCACATTTCTAAGACCTCATTTAATTAAAAGCTTTCGTTGGGAAGGGATAGTTTCAAGCTCTCCCTCTTCTTCCTTTGCATACAGACATAAACATTTACCAGAACCAAACTCAGCATTGATTTTCGTTTATCCCTTGCGCTCCTCTGGATTCCCCAGAGATGAGCAGATGAGGTTAAGGTTAAGAAAGTTATGCACAACAGCTCTTAACCCAATGGCTAGGAAGATAAACAATGTGTTAGTATCGTTTAGGTGAACTAATCTATCAAATTTCTTATCCCTGTTGGATTTGGGATGGAGGGTTCCCACTTTTAAGTGCATATTTCATCAGTGCGTCTTCAAAAGGCATCTTTGCAAGATTTGAATCCAATATCCATTATGAAAAAACTACAGTTCCTTGAAGTTCAGGCCACCTGTTTGGACAAGATCACCTGGCTTGAGTTATTGTCCTGTCAGATGCAGCTGACAAGCAGTTGCAAGGGCATCTAAGTAAGGTCAGAGACAGAACAAAACGTGAGAGTAGAAATTTGCTTGATGCTAATATTTTCTCCGTATTTCTTCCTGTGTAAAAAATCAGACGCCAGCATTCACTGTCTCTTTTAAAAGCTCATTTTAGCCAGAGGCTTAGCAGAGACTTCCTCAGGTCAGATCTTCAGCTGATGAAAATTGTGTTAGCATCAGTGACACTAGTGACACAGAAATTTATGCTACTGGGAAGTAATGTAGCTGGAGAACAGTACCATCTTAATCACTGGCAAATTCCTGTAGTATTGATGATTGCCCCCAGCAAACATTTGGATGAATCCTAGCCCAACATTGACTTTTTTGGTGACGTTCACAATTTAACAAATGTGTCTTTTAAGGACAACCTCTGGAAGCCAATGAAGTATTTATAGTAGCTCTTCACGATGAATGGTGCCAATTCCAGTGACATTATCACTGGCTTGCTCAGATATTTGTTTTCCATTTGCCTATTAAAAAAAAAAAAATAAGGCTGCCTAGTAATTTCTCTCTTTGTTTCTTAATATTTGCACCAAATCCAGATCACTTCCTCCCTTAGGTAAAGATTTTTGTTTATTAAAAACAAAAGTGTGTGAAGTTTTGTCTTCCATTCCGTTTTTTCCAATTTTCATAAGCTGACAACCTTCACTCAAGGTTTCAATAGTGTAAAACCAAATTAAAGGATATATTTAGTATGCATTCCCTGCAGCCACTTTTCTCTATGGAAAACTCTGGAAAGCTGTGTAAGCCAAAGGTAGCTTTCTTTTACTGGTTTTGGCCTTGGAAGGTCACATTCTTGCAAAGCTTTTTTTTTTTCCTCCAGTTTTTATTATTTTTTCTCTACAGGCTACAAAACTGGTTATTAATAAAAGTGAACATCAGATACTTCATCTTAACCTCATGAGAATTCAGAAGAGACTACTTGTCACCTAAATTCTACTTCATTCTCCGGAGAAACTCAAGACAACTCATTAGCAACAGAAAGCAGATGTAGGCATCAGGGTCCGTTTAACTGTAGCAGTTGGAGGAGACAAATTCTGCTCTCTGAAGCACAGTTCGGATTTCATCTCGTTTTCTCCCGTTGCTCCACTCTGCCCACTGTGTGCAGCCACCAATTCCATGAGTAGGCACTGACCTCATTACCGAGGGCATGCTTGGCCCACGCAGAGCAAAGTTGTGCTCCTACTTGAGAAATACCTATCATCCAATGAAATAACTACTCAGATTTCTCCTGAAACACTTATTCCTGAAGATGGGAACTAGGAGCCGTGATCCATCAAGAACTGGATTTTCCCTGATGATCAGTGCCACCAGCCAAAGAGTATCAACAGTGCTGAGTACATGAGCACCTTTTTATGTACACAGAAGGCAATAGCTCATGTATCTAATTTTCTCTTCAAGCAATAAATTGCTTTAGTCTCTTCTGCTCATCATAGATTTAAGGATGTGGCAGCTGAACATCAAAATTAACAGATGAAATTTTATTTTCTTAGTCATTACTTGAAAACCTTTCAAGCCTTTTAGTATCATAATCAGTAGAAAGGAAGTAGACAAAATATAATTTATCCATATAAAAGGAGAAGATTTAGAGTGAATGTCTAGTAATCATACATGGAAATATTCAGCGCCCTGGTAATTAAGAGTCTACAGCTGAACATTTTCAGTGAAAACAGTGCATACTGAAGTTATGTATAAGTGCTTAAACGTCTTTCTGGATTTGATAGAGGCTTCCTCTTTCCTCAGGTCTACCATGTGTTTTAATTTAATCAGGTCTGTAGGATTTGGTCCACCATAAATTAAATGTTTTGACAACAGTCGCTGTTGCCTATGCACACTTGTAAAAAAAATAATAGTTTTCCTCAAAAAATCGTTTAACAGTAATGCATCAAAGTACTTGGCTTGCTCTTTCAGTGTTGTAAGCCAGCACAGACAGAATGACTTCAAAAAGTTATGCCAGTTAAATGCTGAGAACCTGCTCCATTGCACTTAAGCATCTTGACGTGCTCTGGCAGTTTGGTATTTATTCTCTTACGTTAAAAAGACTAAAACGCTAAAATTTCATCTGCTCTCAGCAACTGTATTTGATTTCCCATTGGCTAAAAATATCAGCTATAGCCGACCACGGAAAGGTTGTCCAGCTGCTTGAAGCCCATTTAAATATGAATTGCAACGAGAGCACTTCATGGAAATTTGGATGCTCCTAGATCTCCCTGGCTTTGTCCGCCTGTAAATGGTTTGTCCCTCCTTTCAGTTCAATAGCTTCTTTCAAATCGTAACAAACAAGTGTGCTGGGGAATACCGCAAAACAGCTCCAAAGATGTAGTGCTCTTTTATATTCCTGGGCATGTCACTTGCTAACAACCAGAACGCTTGCTCCTGCAAAGTGGAACAAGGGCAAGAACCGACAAAAATTCCTGCTCCTGAGGAAACAAGCAAACAAACCGACCCAACCCTCCTAACAAAGAGCAAAAAAATATTTCCACAATTAGCCACTTGAAAAAATGGACAGAACTTGGCAACCCCTACTCACATGTGGGCCTTGCTTCCCTCACTTGTCTGGCTCATTTCAAATGGCTTCTGTCAAAAATAATGCCCAAGAATTGCTTCCTGATCTTCCATGAGAAAGTACAAAGTAAAGGGAATAGACTGTGCAGTGCCAGCATCAAATAATGATGATTTCATGGCAGACCTTCACAACTTGCATAAGATTAATTGTCACTCTACAATGAATTTGTGATCTGGGCACTGGAACTTCTTTTGAAGTTTGGGTATTCATTTACATTTCTTACAAACTTTACTGAAGAAAATTCAAGTCTAAATTCAGGTGCATTATGTATGGCCTGACTGTAGTCTCTAGAAATCAGCAGCACTGCAGTGAAATTATTGCTATTAAGTATTAGCAGTATTAGTACTAGTGTTATTATTTTTCTTCCTGTTTCACTTAGGGGTAAAATGAGACAGCAGATCAGTATGTCCTTTTAAATATTTAAAGCAATCTGCTGATATTATAAAAGAGCAAATTCTCGCACTTCTTTCTCCAGAATTCCTCTGCTAACTGGCATGGCAGGTTATACCAAACACAGATGAGACCTTTGTGATCCAGAATTTCTCCCTTTCCTGATATACCTACGTGGAAAGCAATTTTCTGCAATGATTTCAGAAACTGACCATGGCAATTACTGTGTGTCCAGAGCATGTTTCTGGCTTTTGTTCTTTCTCTGTGATCCTGGACTTGCAGTACGGGAAGGTTTATATCTTAAATGTCATCGCTTTTTTCATTTGAAGTTCTGTTAAGATAGGTTATCGACTTTATGTATAATTAATGGCTTCCAAAGTCCTACGTATTTACACATGATAAATCCTGGTGCTGGGAAACCAACAAATTTCTGTTGTTTATTGACCTCCCTTCTTCCCCACCCAGGAGTAACAGAAGTCACTTGAACTAAAGCCCTACGGCTTCTTCCATAAACATGTCTGAATGTTTCTCACTTAGGTCGATGTGACAATTATTAGAACTGGCACATATAAACACAAAAAGCAAGAGCATTAACAGGTCTATTCACTAAGGGTTCTGCACCCTTTCCACAAAAAGAAAAAAAAGTTAAATAAAAGTAACATGCCTAAATTGTGCAAATGTCAAGGTTTTCTCATTCATTAATTCCCCTCTCCTTGATGTGTAGCACTCCCAACCCTGTCTACTCTCAATGAAAAGTGCTGGACTGAGAAAAGGCAAATCATCCTGGCACATTCACCATCTCACAGAGGATGCAGACTTGGACTAAGATCCAAAAATGCACTTATGTGCATTGCACCTATGAAGAAGCATTTGTTTGGAGCTCATTTCCCATCACTCCCGTGGGGACTAACAGCAATAGCATTCACCACACAGGGACGGGAATGTCCTCCTGGTGCCCCACGGCCCTGACCCGCTGTATCTGAATGAGAAACACAGAAAAGAGAGGAGAGAAAAGTTCCTTTATCCCACCTTCTGGCTGTACCACAGAGCATCTTCCCTCGAGTAAGTTGGTCATCTTAGTGCAAGGCACATACCCATGGAGGGGACTGATGGTTCCCAGTTACCAGTGAGATCTGTTCTAGCAGGGGAACCAGCACCCCATGGACAGACCTCTAAGAGCAGGTACCACTGCTTCTGCCATGGCAGACTGTTGGCTCGCAACATCGTTGGGGATGGGGTTCCTGCTCTTTTACAGGGAGGTGCTGAGCTTTTCTTTGTGAATGGTCTCTTTCTTAATCTAAATACAGTTTCTACAGGATAAATAGTCTCTTTATGCATTGAAAAATACCTAATGCTTTCAATACCCTGTGCAATTCCTTATGGACTCTACAGAAACAAAATTCCTTCTGTGCCCGATGCCCCCCGAATATCTCAAGCTCAAATTCTCCCAGACTATCTGTCATGACTTAACCAGGCTTGTAAGAGCAGTGCTGCTTCAGCAAGAGAACAGGCACGGAAAGAAAAGGACTGATCCTGGTGCATATTTCAGCACACAAACCCAGCACCACCCCTGCCACACTACGAACTTACTTTCTTCCTCCTGACTCCCCCAGTCACGTAACTGGCACGTGATGTGTGGCACAGATGGTGCACGGTGGCATGCATGGAGCGTGCCAGCTGTCTGGCGTGGAGGCACAGGTGCTGCTGCTCGCCTGCACTGCTAACTGGAAGGCAGACCTCCAGGAGCCAGCCTCGAAGGAAAGACAAGGGACATCATCTGCAGCTCTCAGTTTGAAGATCAAGCGATGTACATGCACAGTATAGAGGATTGTGAGGCGAAGTTAACTCCTGAAAGATGGTCTGCTTTATACTTAAGCTTGGTGCTGTAAGGAATAATAATTTCACCGAGTGAACAGACAACCTATGATTATAGACATTTTTATGCACACAAAACTTGCATTCATCCATAAGATAAATGGAGGGTAATGCACAAGGTGCTCACATTCTCATCGAACTCTTTCTAATATATCTCAAATGGAGAGGACAAGTGACCTCATGTACCCTTAAAGGAGTCAGATATTTAAATGGGTGAGACGAAATTCCAAATTCAACCCCCCCACTCCTTTTGAATTAGCAACATCTCCATCGTGCCATGATTTTATAGTTGGCAATGTTTATTTTCAAATCCATACCTCTATAGATTGGAAGTTAAATCACTGCAGGCTGTATATATCAGGCAAGTGACAGGAACAATGACATCAGTAACCAACTACTGCCTGTGATGGAATACCACTATGCAGGTTCCCATTTTCCTTCAGCACGGGAAAGCACTATTGCCAGCTATTGTGAAACAGTGCACTGCCGGGATGTCAAACATGCTCATTGATTAGAGAGAGAGAGTTATGGAGAAGCTCTTCCACTGTACATCAGTGGTGTCTATTAGCAGTCCAGTCCTCGGATTTGGACAGCATGAAATGGTCCCAGCTCTGTAGGAGGAAGAGAAACAGGAGCTGAGAATGACCAGTGTTTGGCAGCCAGGTGAGGTGGCACACACACACACACACAAAAAGAAAGGGCTGAGCAAGTGGCAGTTCTACAGAGCATTGTCATCAGAACTGAGCATTCACAAAGACAGGGGGAATACAGGAAAAAGGATGCAGATTACAGTAGCCTGATTCTTCTTACGTGGCCTATAAATATCTGGACGTCAGCTGAGCTGCGAGGAGGCTCTAGGGTTTCCCTGGGGTTATGAGATTTTGCTTGGGTTCCCTGGAAGTTCTGCCTTTTAATCAGAGATGGGTGTTTCTGCCTTGTTTCAGCCTCTATCCTTAGAATTGCCCAAGCAAAGATCCAGTTTTTAGAAGAACAAAATTCCCAAAGTTACAGCAGCAGGGACTAGGAGTACCACAGCGAGACCATAATACTTTTAATTCATCAAGCAACTGATTTGTTCTGAGCTGTTAACCTGCTCATGACTGAGTCTGTCTGTATGGGTACATTTAACAATTCAGGGAGTCGCAAGAACAAACCTAAGATAAAGCAGCTCTGTGTAAGGTGACTGTGCCCTCACTATCAGATCCCATATTGGGGTGTGGAGGAGAGGGAACCCTGAACCCAACGTCCGTGCTCCTTGCAGGACTGAACCTGGTGGAACTTGAGGCAGCAGCTCTGCAGCAAAGCCACCATCAGAAGGACTTGCCAAGTATTTTATAAATCAGATTCTTGGAGTGGGTAGCAAGCCCTTCCTTCACAGACCCCGACGAGGTGCTGGATGCTTATTGCCTTGTGTCACCCAGACACGGTATTTACAGCAGGAACAGCAGCAGCATGTTTGTAACTTGCAGTGTTGCCACGGTAGAAGCCCAAAACATGGCCCTATCGAATGTTTCATGTAGTCTCTCTTGGCTGCTCGCTGCAATACCTCCTTTGTTTTCCTCCTAGCAGAGCTATTTATATCGCACACTAAACTGAAAGGCAAGCTTCCAAAGGTTTGCTTTTTAGGGTTAGTTTGGGCAAGTAACCAAAACCTCTGGTTGCTTGATTGTCCAAACCACCAGGGTTTGCAGAATTAGGCTAGAAATCACACACAAATGGGCTTTCTCCAAAATAATTTTTGCACTCCATTTGTAACAGAACCCCTCTCTTGACATGTTTTTATATTTTCCTATCAAGATCTAACCAAGATATGAGGGCACTGGATTCTGACTAAGAAAAAATAATTAAGTAAACATTGCCTAACTTGTCTGGAAATATAATGCAAGAAATGACATTTCCTTACACTGCAGCAAAGGGAGTCTGTCCTTCCTTTAGGATTATAGTGTTGGGCCTGGTGGAAAGGTATCAAAATAGATTTGATTTTAATTAAAAAGATTAGAGAAGTATTAATATAGGGATGGCATCCTCTTGGAAAGAAGAGAAAGGGAATTCAAGCCAAAAAAAATGTCAGGGATGTTTTTTTCTGGGGTTTCTGTGCTCTGCAAGCCCGGAGGTGCTCAGAAGTCTCCGTGGGCCAGAGCACGTCCTGCCCCTGCAAAGGAGTGCTTGGCTTGGGTGTCTTAGGGGCGAGGGATCACAGTCCCCGCTTATTTTGTGCCTGAGGACTTGATGCTTCACTTGGACCAATTCATCTTCATAGATGGAGCAGGGTGTGTGATTCTGCATGTGGGGATTTCCAACGCTCAGCTGCACAGCGCTGTGGCATTCAGTGCCATGAGCCACCCATGCCAAGTGTCCACCAAGCCAACGTGCAGCAGCCACTAGCAGCACAGAGCCACGGCTGCTTCCCAGGAACACCATGCTGCTCCCTGGCACTGCTGCCCACGAGTGTTCAGGAGGTGTGTTTGAGAGCATGAGGCCACACTCCCGCTCTGTAGAAGTGCAGAACAGAAGACAGCGTAAGCAGCCTTCTAGAAAGCAAAAATCCTTTAAAAGTAAATAATTAAAAATATTATTCAAGCTCTGTAATTCTGAAGTCCCTACCAATTATTGAAAAAAGAAAAAAAAAAAAACACTTCATAAAAGCAAAAGATATTTCCACAAATTATTTTCTTTTTTTTTCTTTTTAATTAGTAAAATCGCATGAAAACCGTCATGACTTCTGCTCCTACTTCTTTTATTTTTCAAATTAGGATATTCATTGAAACAAACCCATTCCTGTGCACCGTTCCCTTTTGAATGAATCAGCACTTCCCCTAAGCAAAGGTTTCATTAAATATTTGTCATATTTGTCAGTCAGATTTAACCTGAAACACCACAAAGACTTACCATACAGTGACTGTAGATGCTGAGGCATCTGTATATGCAGCGACGTCCTTTCAGCCAGCAATTTGCCCAGCAGGCAGCTGTAATCCAGTTGTCGTTTTTGTCTCCCACCAGTGTCTTTCATGCCTGCGCCTCATCCCACAAACCCCTCCTTTTCTGTCTGTTACGAGGACCTAGATGTAAGAATTATGAGTTGCAACTCTTAGACAAGATACAGACGTACATGTTAGGCCACGGCACCTATCTTCCTCACGAAAGCTGAAGCCCCGTTTTACATATCTAGTCTTGACTGAGTTAAAATTTCAAGTGAAAGACAAAATGCCTCTTGTCTACTTAAATAATAAATGCAACCAAAGCAATACCCAGTAATACAGAATTGTGGTGCTTTTTAATCAAGCTCTCTATTGCTTCCTTATTTGAAATTACAGATGATCTATGCCTTCCCAACATGTCACGTCGAAATGCAGCGATTCTGCAAAAGCACGCATTTTTAAAAAAGCTCGAGAAACATCTTGTAATATTCATGTGGCAATGCTGTCTTTTTAAAGTTGCCCTGGCCATGCATTTTAAAACATTATTTCCAATGCCCTTGCTACCTAATTTGTAAAATAAATCCACCGTCCTGAACAAATTCGAAGGTGGACAAATGTGTCCTTGTCTAGTCGCTAATGTCCACTATTCCCCTGTATTACAGCGGTTTATCAGCTTGCTCCTTTAAAGAATTTGACAGGAGTTTTTTGCCTTTGGCAATCCAGTTGCAGTCTCATTCTACATCTGTTTTGATTGTCAACCTAATTCTGAGAGCAGTCAAAAACCTAGTCAGATCTCCCATGAATATCTTGGCAGGTTATGGCTTATTTAGGCTACAAGTAGCTCTCCTGGAACAGCATCCAAATATACTGCCGGTTGACTCGCATGAATATAAATCCCTCAGTGTTTACAATACCTTCCCGCAAACAATTACCAAAATGCCTCATTGAGCAAGGATGCAAGGAGCAGCCCACAGCACTCCAGCCCGCACGGCGCGTGTTCACGGGCTGCGCAGCTCCAGCTGCAGCAGCAGCAGCAAGGTGAAACGCGGGAGCTCTTTGGGGAGGGGAGAGCAAATTAAAGCTCACTGCAGGAAAGTTGTGCCCCTGGCACTCTGCTCATGCAACAGCTGCAGATACAACAACTATCATCTGACATTCTGACATATACGTTGAGCAAAGCAGCAAGCGAGCCAATGCCTACACAATATCGCGCAGGGCTCCAAGTCCCAGCCTTGAGCAAAACAGGTGTATGACATCCTGTTGCTAGTCTTCAGAGGTTATGGGTACGAGGAGAGACATCTGAGAGAGGAGCAGATGAAAATAACAAAGAAGGTTAAGGCTCGGGTTGACAAGCTCATTGATAATATTTTAGATGGAACAGACCTGCACGTTGACTACAAATTGCTCCTAATGTCTCTTGTAGACTGCAGGCCACAGTCAACGCGAAAATGGGCTCATTCATTATTTGAGGCAAGCAAATTTCTGCAAAGAAGGACCCACCGTGACCCAGAAGACTCCAGATGTCCTCCGGGTCTGGGCTGCAAAGCTGTCCTGGTGCCAAAACAACGTCGTTTTATTATGTAGGCACGGCCGGTGCGCTTAGATGGAAATAAATGGCAGCGGTGAAATCCTTTAGCAAATATTTTTGAATTTGGTGGAAAATCCTGTTGCAGCATTTTGCTTTTTAATGTTCTGAGACTAATTGATTATCTAATAGAAGGCAAGTGCATTGCCAGGAAAAGCATTACTCTCGTGTCAGCATCCAGAGCATGGCTCTTTGTGAAATTTCACTGGAAAGACTGCATTTCAAAAAAGAATTTTAAACAAAATCTTCCATCTTTTTTTTTCTATTATGCATATGGTGGACCAGAAACAGAACGTCAGCTGCCATTCCTCAAAGTTCATTGCTTCAAGCCACATAGCTCCCTAGGCTAATCAGCCTTCACTAAGTTGCTGTATTTTGGGGAAAGAAAACACATATTAAAGTGAGACCATGTCTACATAAAAGATGCTCGGAAGAGCACTGCTGGATATTAAAGTTAGCATCTGCTATTGTCTGGTTAACAATTGGCAATTACCATTAGTTTCCACTGTGGCTGATGGAGTCACAGATGGCTGATTGAGTCAAGTAAGTGCACTTATTCCTATTCAGGGGTATGGTATAGCAGGAAAATAGTTACACTAACATCATAGACAACCGGGCCAAAAAGTCACGAGGCATCAATTTCATCTTATCTGGTGTGCTTGAGACCTATGTATTCTAATTTCAAGAGATGTCATAGAAGAAGGAGTATAAAAACCCAACAACTGCTACGAGAGCTTAATATAGCACGTTAAATTTTCTGGCAACATGTAGAGGTACCACTAGTGTTGCACATTAAGCTGCTGGGAAAAGCATGTGTCATTTCTCTTAACAAAAATGGCTTGCTCTGTAATGTATTAGAAATATTTCAGGAATCATCTTCAGTGCAAACTGTTAGCCACTTGGTTGGTGTG
>VXAB01011747.1:274293-289293 GCA_013399175.1 Odontophorus gujanensis
CACTCCTTAAACTGAGCTCCTGTTTCACCTGCCAGGTGACTGACAATTTGAGGCAACGCAATGAAAGAGCCTAGGAAGGCAATGAAAATCCACATGGAACGTGTGCATCCTTCATGGCCTTAAGGAACAGCCTGCGTTTGGCTGCGCTGTGCTTTACGTCACTGCTTAAGACAATATGCATTTTATTGCAAAGCATCTGGCATGCTAACCCGTAAACAAGCTTCAGTTTATAATAACTTTGAGATGTTTCAAACAACAATGAAAAGATAAGGCAAAACCACCTAACCGCAATGCCCAGCTCCAAGAATTAATGTGGAACTGATTTCCGAAAGTCAAAAGAGAAGGGCAACGGAGCATCTGCAGGACGGTGAGGTTGGACAAAATAATTTCAGAGTTTAGAAAACAATTAAAAGGTTAAATCGCTAAAAAGAAATAGTATTGGGTTTCGTATGAGGCAAAGGGAGGATGTTCGGGGAGAAGGTCATCAGTGTACTCCTGGCTGAGGCCACCTACAGATTTCATATGCACGCTGAATATCGATATATGTACTAACTGTTGTACATAGAGCATGCTTCATTCTCTAAATCAACTTAAGTTACAGACTGAGATCTTTTCAGAAGTGGAAGAACAGTCTTGGGTACCTCTACGCTCCTCACATTTTCAGGCTGGTCCTGCAGTTCCAGAGTGACAAGGGAAGCATATGGTGTGGAGGTGGTCTTCATTGCCTAAGGAGACAACAATGGTGAAAAGGTGCTAGAGATCACCTTCAGTTCTACAAAGGATTTCTGCAAAATATAACAGAATTTCAGGTACCCAAGAAAGCTCTGCTACCTTCCGTCTCCCATTCAACCTTCTTCCCAGCAATTGTTGTGGAAGGGGATGAGGTGTGAAGTGAAGGTGACCCTGGACTGGGTGAAGACCCCCAAGAGGGCGGCTCAAGCCCTGCAGCCCTTCCTCCTACCGCAGACCATCACTCACAGCCCTTTGGAGACGCCCCAATTTCTTGTGGTTGGGACCCGTGGTGCAGAGCAGCCACCTAAAGTCCAACAGAGGAATTGCAGCCTCACCCTTCTCTACCGTCGGCTGGACTTCAATGCGTTTTCCAGATCCTTATCTTTTTCTTTCTTTTTGTTTTGTTTTTTTTTTTAAGCTGAGAGGAGCAGGTGACCTGATTCATATAGGGCTGCTGTGCTATCTCTTTCTGACAGCACTTAGCAGTGCAAAGAAGCTTTTTTTTAAAAAAAGTCTGGACCTGCTCCTTTTTTTCCCAGATGAGACCCTCCTTTGGAATGGAGGCTCACTGCAATTTTGTCCCTCGCTGACATAGAATAGAAATGGTCAGGATCTACTGGCGTCAACAGCACTGCTGAAAACTGTCAATTTAGGCTGTGCTGATGTTTGCTCCCAAGCTCCATAATTAAAAGGTGCTCAAATGAACTCCACATTGACGGCGTTATTGGTGCCGCTCCTAATTTTACATAACACACAGAACTACAGAACAGCATTTTGATTAAATCCTTCACTTTCCATGATCTTAGGCACTGTTTAATGCGTGACCTTGAACGCTCGTAACCAGAAGTTTTCAATTTGCGGAGACCTTCTCTTTGCAAAAATAAGGTAAGTGCATCCAAGAGTTAATTAAAGACTACCATGGACAACTACAGAATGTCAGGTGCTCCTTCACTGATATCGCTTGCCAGAATACTCACTGCAAAGGATGCCAGATAGGTGGCTGAATGCAGAGGATGAAATTACTTCCCTGGGCTTTCCTTTGTTTTGCAAAGGAGCTGAAGTTTTCAGTGTTGCTGTTTATTACAGACACCCTCTAAATGATCACAGCAGCTTGGTTCAGGTTTGGTGGTCACCAGGGTTGGGATCTTCGCTGGTACCAAGGGGTAAACACACCCTCAGATCCCAAAAAAATAGGATGTAGAGAACAGGGCTTTTCCCAGAAAAACATGGCTCAGACAAGCAGGGCACAAGAAATGGGGAACAACACGCATGGGGTCTTCTCAGGGCTTCCCTCAACAATTCAGACCCCAGGGGAGTTCCATGAGCAGCTCGCTCTCATCAGCACGACTGCCAACTTTCCCCTGCTGAAAATGAGGGAAGCTCATTCATTTAACCATAACTCATGGCAAGCCCTTCTACCATCTGTGCCAGGGGTGCCTTGGATGCCACCTGGGCCTCAGCTGAACTCTCCAGTTCCTCCTAGGATCTCCCAAGCCCGGTTCCATTGAATTTTCCACCCCAGGACATTATCTCCCCAAAACACCAAGTGTGGTTTGGAAGGTGTTCGCAAATACACGAGAATTTTGATTTCTTTATGAACTATTCAACAAATAAAATCACTCATGCTCTGCAAGAAGCTAGTCAGCTCAACTGGCAGACAAAATGCCCCGCAAGTTCAGGATTCAAATGGCATTTTGCACAGCAAGCTAACGTGCAACAGTTTGCATTGCAAGCTTTCCTCTGGCTCAGGGCTTGCCCCCATTCCTGCCCCGTGCCCAGTTTCCCAGGCACTCTGGGACAGACCCAGTGCTCCGTGCAGCAAGGAGCACCCAAGCACTGCAGCCAGCCCAGGCCCTCAGCAGCAGCCTGCAAGGATAGCAATGGGGAGCACAAGCTGTGCTGCTTAGGCTTCCCTGCACATCTAAACATCCAATGATTCCTGAATAATCTAAAAGCCACTTCTTTATTAGCATTCTACCCAAAACGGGCAGTGAAGCAACTTGATGCTAAGAAAGGATGAATTTAACAGAGCATTCATTTTTTTCTATTTTTTTTTTTTTTTTCCTCGGCACCTAGGCTGTTTCAAATTAAAGAGAATCCGGCTTCAGGAGGCAGTGCTATTTTAATCATTCCAATGTGTCCAGTGCGGGAGATGAACTCAAAAGGTGAATATTAAAAGTAGTTGTGGAATTCAGTCATTTCACGAATGAACACATAATAGCCAAAGGCAAAACCGGAAGGCAACTTCACTTCCAATCAGTGTTTTCATTTTATTGAAACCAGATTGGAATTCCTGGAAAGAAGCCTACATATCACATCTTTAATACTAATTTTCATATACTCCAGTAAAACTGTCAGGGTGAATCAGTTGCTGAAGAAAGCTTCCTGTATAATTTACAGATGTACCTCCCTGTAGCCTGCTATTTCGTCCTGGATCACAAATGTGGTTTTGATCACGCTCACAGATTTCCTCTCACCTGTACAGGTTTTCGTTGGCTCTAATTTGATTATTAAAATTGAACTTTATATGGTGGAGCTGGTGATAAAAGTTAGCCAACTGTGAGATACTCAGCAAGGCACTACTTCATGTGCATATTTATGTACACACCTCCATCCACCCATGGGGATGCACGCCTGCACACACATCTACCCCACAAATTCGCCTTCAAGATGAAAAAGACATTCAGAAACCAAACCTCTTCGCCCATTCAGTGCAAATAACTTCATCTCTCCAAAACATCAAAGAATCAATAAGCAGCAGAGGGTTGCCAAGCAGAGATAAATATAGCACTTGGACGATTACCGTAAGAGCATTTTCCCTAAGCCCCTCACTGAGCCCTGTGCTGTGTTTGAAGCAGGGTCCGGCAAGGCCACTTGGTCCCTGCCGCTTTGCACTGATAGCTGCTGTGCCTCCCCGTGGGCCGTGGGCTGCCAGGTCAGCCTGCCAAAACCTTCCTGCAAGCAGGCAGGAGGAAAAGAGGGCAGCGTGCTGGTGAGCTCCTGTTGTTTTCCTTCCCGCTGGGCAGCGTCGTGGGATGGACAGAGGGACACTCAGGTGGCTTTGTAGGGTGGCACCAGTACTCCTGCCCAGGCTTTGGGTAGTGTCAGCAATTCCATTAAAGCTCCATTAGGCCTGGGTTTATAACTCATCAGTAAAAATTGGCTCAGGCTGCAGGAATTTGGCAAACAATGAGTGCGTGGTAGTTTTTCCTTTTCTCCCTGTCCACCCCCCACCAAGTTGTTAAAAAAAGCATGGTTTTGCTGCTTTTTAAGCATCTTTTGACACGTGTATAAAATGTTTATTAGTTTCAGACATTTGGTGCTTGTAAACCTCAGAATTATCTTCATTATAAAAAAATAAAATTTAAGGAAGCTGGAGGGCATCTCCGGAGACTCCAATTCAAATCCTGACGAGGCCACAAGTATAAATAAGAGCATACTTGTTTCAGACTGGTTTCTTTCCACATGTTTGACAAAAGCTGAGTGCTGCACTGGCACGAGGGCAAGCATGGGCAGGAGACAAGTCAAGTCATCTCAGCCTGCTTTGCACTTGGCAAAGGAATCCATTGTCCAGCCCAAGGCCAAATAAAAACTGAGCAGAACTGAGCACTGAAATCCAATATTAAATATTACATGCTATCCACTAGTTATCTGTGGAGGAGGAAGGAGAGAAAGCAAAGAGGAAAAAATACAGGATCCAGTGCTTAAATAGCAAAACAACACTTACAGTGAGTTCCTTCAGCCAAACCCTAATGTGGGCTTTTTTGAGGATGGGAATCCGTAGTGCTCCCCCACCACGAGGACAATAATGCCATGGTTGAACTCAGCTCCTCACACCTTAACGCAGCAGGATGCTCTCATCCCTGTCTGACCTACACAGCCGAATAGACCACAAAAGTTGGGATTTCACAGAGAATACTTGTTACCACTGCATGTGGAAGGCGGAGGAGGGGAGCACACTACTTAGCTCTTCAAATTTCACTGTGATGACAACAACAAAATCCGTAAGGCAATTTCAGTGTGCCTGGCAATGATGAGTAATACACTGCGATTTGAATACCCCAGCCCCTTTTGATTCCAAGTTCTCTCAGTACCATCCAGTTCACTGCGCGATTTTGTAATGATATTTTCCAAATAGAGGGTGTATTTCCCTCCATTCAATTAGGAAAAAAAATGTGCGTTAAAAATGTATCACTAGAAGGCTGGATAGCAAAGTGGGTTAATGCACCAGCAGTGCACCTCCAGAGGCTTAGTTTCAGAGCCAGCTTAGGGGTCTGCTGTCATGTCACGGAGTCCCTGCTCACTGCCACCACGAGCAGCAGTGTCTGCCCCATCTCTGGGATGAAAGAACAGGTCACTGCAGGTCAGGGCTGCAGCTTCACGTAGCAAAGGAAGGTTGAAATGATATAAACAGAGCGTCCAAATTAGATTCAGCCACCTCTCTAGCTAGCAGATACGTACACCATAGTCTATATGCTAGAAGTATACCAATGAGGAGAAGGGGTTTTCTTTGTTTTTTTTGACATATTAATGGTGTTCTGATTTTGCAAACCCATACTTTAGTGTATTCATATCCAGCAAAGCGTATAAACACCCCAAGCTTTGAAGTTGTCTGAAGCGCGTGCTTGAACAACAACCGAGATCTGATAACTTCCACAAATCTGTAAACTTTCCAATGCTTCTTTAACAAAATTAAATTTGCACTCCAAATTAATGGGTTGCATTTCATCCAGACAAAAGATTCAGAGCTGCAGCAAGTTCAAAAGCACCGTTTGCCACAGTAATTGCGCTGAAGAAACCAGAAACACTCTATATCTTAAGTTCTCCTTCCTCTTCTTTTATGTAAAAGGTAACAGGATACACATACTGAAACACTGAACCTTGGGCAATTTTTTTTTTTGTTTAAGTCGGTCTCCTCTTTGTCACAGTGCCTTATGTCAAAAGCCATTTAGAAGGCATCTTCCAGTCATTATTCTAGGATTACTCAATGAAAAGTGCAAACCAACACACATTTTTCCTATGCACACTTCCAACTACAGTATCTCCATATCCATCCTGCAGCAGCTATGTACACTTACCTATGTTATTGTCACCACTCTGAACAGCTTTCCTTTCCTCAGGCTCTTTGGTCCCTCTGAATGAGTAGAGGTTTGGCACTCCCATGACATGATTTTCCAGTGTTGCAACATCAGCCTTGAGTAATTCTGGGTGGATGGAAATTAGAAGGCGTTAGTAGCACATGAGGAAAATCCCCACTACGTTATCAAATGAGAGGTTGTGAAGAGGAGAGGTTTGGTCTCTTCTCCCAAAGAACAAACAAGACCCAATGGAATGGCCACAAGTTGTACCAGAGGAGGTTTAGATTGGACATAAGGAAAAACTCTTCTCTCAGAGAGTGCTCAGGCACTGTGATGGACTGCCCAGGGAGGTGTTGGAGTCACCGTCCCTGGCAGTGTTCAAGAGGTGTCTGGATGAGGAACAGCAAGACATGGTTTAGCAGCTTGTGGTAGCAATGGGAATGGGTGAACAGTTGGACTGGATGATCTTGTAGGTCCTTTCCAACCTTGTGAATCTATGAGACGTGTCATAATTACAGAATAACAACAAAAATGTTTAGCATCTCCAGTAAAATTTTTACTAAGCAGTGTGTAATTTGTTTGTATGCACAAAATTGAGTCACCAGTGACCAGCACATGAGTCCCTGGGGAAGGCAGAGACATAGAGACATCTCCGTTAGCAATCCAAGGGCATTTGGTGTGACACAGTCCTAAACACCTTCTGAAGTAGTTCTTCCATGCTGAGAGGATAAAAGAAGAAAGCAGGAATATTTCCGCTTAATAATATGCAGACTATTACAAAAAAAAAAAAAAAGAAAAGCATAGATATCAGAAGTTTAACATGAGTCTCTGAGCCATAGCATTCACAGTAATGCTTCTTGAGGAATTTTTATTTTGTCGAATTGTAAAAAACTGTCGGGGTCTGAGTGTAGAAGCTAAGTCCCCAGTAGAGCCTCAGACCTATTAGTGAGGTTATTTCGTCCAGGCATCTCATATCTGACATGCCCTTTAAATCTGTCTTGGGGACAGTCCTAGGAACTATCTTAGACTCATGAACCTAGAAATAAGATGATCAAGCAGGTATTGATCTGTCATTGTTGAAGCAACAACAAACTCCACACACCAAATCAGAGCAGGAAGGTGATTACAGTGAAATTACTTAAGTACAGCACTTCCAGCAGCAGATCTGCATTAAGGCTGACTAGCAGGGCATAAAACTCAGAGACCTTAAAAGAAAGAAAGCTTTCTTGCCTCCTTTCCTTTTTGACTCGCAGCGGTTGCCCTGATGCCCTGGAAGTACAAAGCACATAGGTCCCCTTGCAGTCATACTACAGAGCAGTATTTCTCATTCCTAGTTGAGCTGACTTTTCTTCCATTTTTATGAGACAAAACCACGAGCTTTGGTACGGGAGGACTTTTTTCCCTCACAAACCCCAGAACTGAAGGGAAGAGTGGATGCAGGGCTGACATGGCAGCTGTAATCATTACGATCCCAAGACCAAGTCTGATTAAACTGCCTAAAATGGTTGTCTAAGGAGCCAGCCTGGGAACTGCTCACCTCCTACACAGCTGATGTGCGTGTAAGCTGCAGTTCTACCAGGGAGATGCTAAAAAAGATGAACAAGTTCAACCATTCCCATGGCACATGTTGTTCTGATAAAGAGAGATGAGCAGAGAAGGACAAGGGTATATAAAACAAAACCAAAACAAAACAGGCCACACAAAACAAAAAACAATGACACTCCATTTGATGGAAGCAGACAAGGAGCTCAAACCTGGGAGAGGCTGAGGAGCACCTTGAGGAGCCAGTGTCCAAGATTTCATTTGACTGTCAAAGTTCATAATGGCCAAAAGGATAAATCCCAGGAGTGATTTTTTGGTGGTCTCTGAGCACAGAGCAGAGATAAGACTTTGGATCCCAAGGTGCAAGCCTTAAATGTTTACTGATCAAGCGGAGGGTTCCGCATTCCTGGCAGAGAAGCAAAGCCACAGACCTATAACCTCAAGTGTAATTTTATCACTGTGGAAACCTGTATTCCACCAGACAGAGCTTCCTGCCGAAATCAAAGAGCCGTCATTTTCTTGGAGGTTTTCAAAGCAGACCTGAAGACTTCTTCAGGGGCAGGGGGAGGGGAGTGTGGGGGTAGGGAGAGGGGGAACAGAAATCAGTGTTTTGAGGAAAGCAAAGTTGAAAAGCAAACAGGAACTTCTCAGTTATGCCTTTGTTCTAAGTGCAGCCCTAGGTCTACTCATCTACGTTTTAGGAATGGAGAGGGAGAAAATCTCATTTCTCTCTTCTTGTCTAGCAGAAGAGGGCAACGTGTCAGCTCTGCGTCATGGCCAGTGGCACATGGAGAGCAGCCACTGTCCTCCCACCCCACCATCCTGGCTCCAGGAGCAGCTGTGGGGAGTGCAGCCCCTCCTCAGCACAGGTCCTTCTGGGGAGGAGGTGATGCCATCCACTGGGGAAATGGTGCAGAGTCACACGCCTTCCACGAGAAGCAGACAGAAGAAACCTTCCTGAAAGAGAGAGTTTGCAGAGGATGGGGACAGGTGCCTCTAGGCCCTGTTTTCAGGGACTGTGAGGATTTGGCTATGAGGTCCCCTTTGCGTGAGACAGAGATACCGGGATGCCAGACTGCACCACTACCTTCAGCACAATTTGCAGGCCTCAGGAGCTGCTTTTTTTTTTTTTTTTTTTTAATTGCACCTTTTTTTCTCGCTTTANTTTAATTGCAGCTATTATTCCTGCCTTAATTTTGGTTTCCTGTGCCTAGAACAAGCTCAACTGGGGCTGGCAGCCAGCACAGGGCGTTCTGGGATGGGTGAGGAGGGCCTTTGTACTGGCCCTGGAAGGCGGCCTGAGCAGAGCCTTCAGGACACAAGGGCACACATCTCCAGGAGGCAACATTTGCTCTGATTTTTCCCCATTTAGATGTTGTCTGATATTCCATCGAGGGTCAGCCAGTGCAGACAGTTAAAATGAAAATCCCACAAACATCACGAATAAAAAAAATAATAATAATAATCACAAGTCTTATTTTCCCAAAATAAAATCCCTCTCAGAAAACATATCAAACCAGCCAGCACTCAGCACTGTGAATAAAATTATCAGACTCGATAAATATTTTATGCCCCTATTCTAATTGCCAAAAAAAAAAGTTAATTTCTGAAGCAAAGTTTTTTTTTTTCCATCCTTATTTTTAAACCCTTAACATAATGACTGAATGCCTAATACGAAATTGATAAATTTTTAAAAGGTTTCTTTGAAAAAAATTCAAAGCTGAACTTGAGCAGCAGACCACAGGGAAGACTATAATCTTTCGTCGGACGCCTGGCACACCACCGCTCCGGCCGGTGCCAGCGTTGCATTCTGACAGAACAAGTGTTGCATGAGATGTGAAGGATGACTCCGGTCTGCCGAAAAACCCTGGAGCAGGTGTTCCTCATCCTCATTTGCAATGGAGCATGGCCCCTGGCTCAGTGAGCTGGAGCAAATGCGCTGGCAGGACCCATCATGTACCTGCGTGCTGAGATGCACTAATGATAATGGATGCAGGCCTATTAACCACCCCATTTGTAATGGCACACAACGCTGATTGCTCGGGGAGTGAGTCAGCGGCTTTCCAGGAGGGAGCAGGGAATGCCGGGAACCCATGATCCTTTGTGCATTCCTTATGCTCTGCTGGGTGTACAACTCTGTTAGTCTTTATTTAATAACACAAATGAATACATGATCTGCTACATGATTAGACATGAAGATAAGTCACTCTGGGCAGCGCAACATCAGCCTAGCTCTCCTGGGCTGCAGATCAGCTCCACTCATACCGTTGGGGTTGATCTGGGCTGGAGGTCTGGGTTGGGCTGAGAAGCATAACACCAACAGGGCATTGAGTTTGGCTTTGAGCTTTGCAGAATTCTCCTGCTTATCTCTGCGGGAATATTTTGGTGCAACCAGGGAAAAAAATGTGGTACTCAGGTCCTACTGCCTGTCTGCATGCTTAGCTTGGAGAGAAGAAAGCCCTCAAGAGCAACCTCTGAAAGCACGCACCCATGCACCTTGTTTTTAAATAACTGTTTTGTCTAAATGGCACTCCTGCTGAAAGCTCACTCCCCCTCATTTGCAGAATAACAAGGCAATTCTGAAAGGACACGCTCGCAGAAAGCAACTGTTAATAAGTGGATCACATTACTTGTACATACTTGATGCCACGGCCAACTTAGTTAAACAGTCACTTTTGGACCAGAATATTGCAATCAGTAAAACACACTGTAATTATTATTGTAAACTTAACTACTGGATTTGCCAGGTTCTTGGCAAAACCCAATAAGCTGCTTACACTGTCTGCTTAGCAGCAGCTCTGTTTTGATTCCCTTGCAAAATGTGTAAGAGGGCTCTTTTGTTAAATTTTGCAAAATAGGCAATTTGGTTGCCAATTTAGCCTAAACAGGCAAATGCCTCCAATTATTTTGCTTAATAAAGTGTTGCTTTGTGTGCACAACAGGCAACACAGGAAAATAAATATGAAAGATCAGATATTACCTGAAGCTGTAACAACCACTTCATATACATACCGTTCCCATTGCAATATATCACATTTGAAGGTTTACAAGACGAAAAATATATATCTACATATATTTGTGCACATAAATTCATAGATAACTGCCTAAGAATTGATTGCTGCATTCTGGTGGCTTTATGTCGACAACAGTAAATAGGGCTTAAAAGTTGATTTAATTAATCAGTTGAGTATCTTTGTATCCAAAAGCACAAAGCAACTGCAGCCAATCCACCAGGTTGGATGAAACATTTCTATTCTCTTCTGTGGTTTTTTTTTGTTTTTTGTTTTTTTTTTTCCCTTGACAGTTGAAGTTTTGAGTTTGTCTGCTCAAAAGACATAAAAATGAAGGAGGAATAGATGCACTGTGTACCCAAAGTCTTCCCACAGTCACGTAAAGCTCACGAGTTTGTCTGCACAGATATATGCAAGTACAACCATGTTTTGGGAAACTGTGGCTACAATGTTTTACCCATAGAGGTACGGTTCGTAAAGACTGAATTTGAAAAGAATTAAGAACAGAGGCTCAGCCAATAAATGCAACATCTCAACGTTAATAATTAACCACATAATATTTTACTGTTCTGGTTTTACCCTTGCTCAACTCATTGCTTTAAAGACTAGGCTTGGCATCCCAGTCCCCCACCCCCTTGTACACACAAAGTGCTTCTCTGGCAGTCACACTGCAGCCATCAAAAGGGCTGGAATTTCTCTATATGTATTGTACAGTATATTTCAAAAGAATTTTTCTGCCACGCATAGTATATCAATACTCAATGTGGGAGTAATTTAACTTCTTAATTTATTGCAGCAGTAACAGCATTTTCAAACTGGTCATAAAATATTCTTGTACTCTTCTAATCTGGGTTTTCAATGTTCTATAATGGGAATTCTATGAATAATATTGGGAAGTGAGAGATATTTTATACGGTATCTCTAAGGGAACAGTGTTATTGCATAAAAGTTAGGTGACATGGGAGAGACTGATAGAGGTGGTGTTTAAAAAAAAATTACCCTTCAGGATTTGTCACATGAATAATAATGATTTAGTGACATTTTCCCTTCCTAAAAATCAAACCCACCATAAGATAGGGTTACAAAAAAATATTCTCTAATTATGAATATCTCCAAAATACACAGGGAAAGCATCGCTATCTAATTGCCACTGCAAACTACCCAAGTACACACTCTTGTCCAGTTTTGATTATATTCTTATTACTTGTGTATTCCACTGTTACGAAGCCCCAGTGAGATCAGGGCCCTCCTACAGCAGGAGCCTCAAGCAGCAGGTACAAGCACCCAGGGAAAAGATTTGCATAGAGCCCCAGCCTGGCCAGAGGGAGCAGAGAGCAGCTCCAGCATCCTCCTCCTGCTTCAAATGATGATCTGTAGTGAGCCAGGCACTGAGCCCATCACACCTCCCCCTGGTTGCTTCTAAACACAGGTTGGAAGATGATAGATGT
Organism: Odontophorus gujanensis; assembly: GCA_013399175.1. Taxonomy (NCBI): domain Eukaryota; kingdom Metazoa; phylum Chordata; class Aves; order Galliformes; family Odontophoridae; genus Odontophorus; species Odontophorus gujanensis. The sequence goes on from VXAB01011747.1 coordinate 286,105, forward strand.
CCTTCCATGGGAGGTCTGTGCCGATGCTCAGACCTGCAGTGCAGCAGGCAACGCTACAGCACTTCCAGCAGAGCTGGCTTGGCTTCCCTGGAGATTATTTTCTGAATTTTCTTTTAAGGGTATTTGTCTTCTGGTACTTCCTAGAGCTAAACGACAGCCTGCCCATCACCTTTTTGATCGGCACATCATTTCACCTTGGCTTCAACAAGAAGCTTGTCTCTGTTTCTAAATGATGCTCAGCCCCGAGCTCTCATTCTGCCAAAGCATTGCAGGTGGCACTGGGCAGCATCGCCTCCACCAGCCTGGCTTTCCCATGGCTGAAGTGCTGGTTTGCATTTTCAGAGCAGCGGGTTTCCCCACTATTGTGCTTTCTGTGTTTTTAGCACTCCTGGTGAAATTTATTGTTGTAGAGTGCCCTGAGCGCACTGGCAGGGAAAGACAATTACCCAGCATTTCCAGTCTCTGAAAAGTGTAATTGTGATTTATACGTGCACTGCCTTCCAACGTAGTCCCACAGCCTTGGCCTCATCTTTCCAGCTTGAAACCATTGCCTTGATGTACTCTCTCCAGTGCACCCTGCAGGCAGGGCTGGGACCAGGGTTCTCCACTTGGAAACAGCCTTAACCAGTCAGACATGAAGTAGGGACTCAGAAACAAGGTATGAACTGTGGTGGATCAGTAACTGACATCGGTATTTCCCCTCAGAAATGTATGAATAATAGAGTAATTTAGATGAGATCTTATCATGAACCTCACCATTACGTGCTGTGTGGTCAGAGGACACTGGCTGATGGTGGTGATGTTGTTTTGCAGGGAACAAGTCACTCACTGAACCTAAAGCATTTCACAGAGCACTAAAAGCTCAGTGTCTGGTGCAGAGCTGTGCTGTCACTTTCCCTGTGTTTTTTCTGGCCAACTCTGGACTGTACCACAAGCTCCAAAACAGGGAACGGGTCAGAAGTCCCCCCCAGGTCACACCAGTAGTTGGAAGCAATGCACAGAGCCTTACTCAAACACCAAGCCCAGGGAGTAGGCTACCACACCAACTTCATTTCTATAGTCTAAAAACAAATATTTTGAATTCTGTCAATACATATACTTTTTTCCCCCTGACATGCTTTAATCTACCTTTTGGTCATTTATTCAGAAACCAAACACAGAGAAATAAGTGTGATTGCACAAGGGAGGGTGTGAGACTGTCCTACACTGGACCAAAGGTTCATTTCCATGCCTGTCCCTGGCTGCAGCCCAGTGCTGGATCTGCAGCAAGCAATGTCTCCCTGGCGCCATGCTCACTGACCCAGGGGTGCAAGCAGTCCCCACCTTCATCCTGCCCTGCTTCTGCTCCCCAGGCAGAAGCCACCCCACAGCCTCAGCCCACCACGTTGCCTCCTTTTCTCCCAGGTGCAAGGACCAGAAGTGGATGCATACTACTTCCTCTATACATGAAAATGCTTGAGAGCTTTATATGGACTTCCAGTAGGTTTTGTACTTTTCCTGATATTTCTTCCTGTCATTGGCCTTTTTATCCTTTAGGTACTGCTACTGAACATTGAGTGTATAGATACACAGACATATGAGCACCCAAGTCCTGGCAATTCAGTCCCTGAGCTGATACCTCCAGTTCACCGTAACTATTAATAATTTTACACAAGAAATGCCGAGCAGCTGGGACTTCAGGGAGAACCAGTCACGAGCTGACTTGAGAAGGCTACAGAGTGGATGCAGAGGACAGGTGGCAGAAATTCTACCTATTTTCATTATCACAGTGTTTCACATCAATTCACAGTATTTTTAATTAATTTATTTATTTTTTTTTTTTTACAAAACCAAAAGGCTGCCTACTGCTCGGTGTGAGTCATTAGCCCTGCTGTACTCTCCTGACCATGTGGTAGTGCTGGGCTTCAGTAACCTCTAACACAGACCAAAGGAAGCAGAACTTCCAGTTTCCTATCCATGTTCCTGCTTCTGTGTGCACCCACAGACACACAAACATGTGCACAGAATTCTTTTACCCCCAGAAAACTTTCTGGGCATAGAGAAGGTACAACACTTCCAGGTGATTGACAGTTTTTCAGTGTCCCTGTTGATGCCTATAAGTCAAAGCAGAGAGGAACAGTAACACCCCTGACTTGGCTACACATTTCCAGAGCTTCTGGCCAATGCCACAGCATCTGGGGTTTGGCAAGGTCTCCCTTCAAAAAGAAAATATTGGGTCTCTAAGAGTATCACCAAACCTGAGATGTTTCAAACAAAACACATCAAGCTCAAATGAATTACTTTCTTGACAGAAAAGAAATTTTTTAAGACAAAAACATTTTTCTGGAGCATCTCCAAGCATTGCTTTTGCCAAATTTGGAGTTATGCTCGAGGGAGAGTAGAGTACCTTTGGCACATCTGCTGAAACTGGATGAACTGTGTCTCTGGTATGGTGAGGGAGGAGGAATGTAGCAACTTAAGCCTGCTTTCTGAGGTCAGGAAGCACACAGAAGAAGTGATGAAAAACAGCCCAAAGCAAGAGGAAAGCGATTTAGTTTCTCTTCCATGAGGCTGTCTCAGCAGCTCGAGGGAGGAGGGGGAAGGAAAAAAAAGAAGAAAACTGAAAAGAAAAATGAGAAAAAAAAAACCCAAACCTGAAGGTGTTTTTTGTTGTTGTTGTTTCTTTTTCTTTTCTCTTTCCAATCTGCTAAGGTTTTTAAGAGGTATCAAAATCAAGAAGAGAGAAATTGGATCAAAACAACTGAATAGATTCACTTGTAGCAGAAAATAACGTTGGCATCTCTCCTTAGGTAGGCTGAGAACCACACGGTTCCTCGCTATTGTTAAAGGAGGATTTTCCTTCAAGTCCAGCTAATCCATTAAGGGAGCAAGCATAAAGGGGCAATGGGCCAAGGGAAGCTCTGAAAAAGAAACTCAGCAAAATGCTGTGGTGCTGCTGTAAGGGTTGGTGCCTTATCCCGGAGCACAAGACAAAGGATTAGCGCGCTTATCTGGGAGTAGCAAGTGAGCCCCGGCAGCGGCACAAGCACTTATAAGCATCAGTTAGCGGGCAGCAAGGAGGAAAAAGAAAAGGAAGGGAGGGGGAAATAAATCAATCCATCAGCACATGCCCTTGGGAGAGGGATATTTGGAGGCTGTGGGAGCGGGGTGGAGGCTAGGGCACCCTGAGGCTGGCGAGGAGTGTGGCTG
>VXAB01011747.1:294293-399041 GCA_013399175.1 Odontophorus gujanensis
TGGAACTGATAAACATCAGAACAAATAAAGAAGTGTGAGATTCTGCAAACAGCTTTCCTTCGTAGAATCATAGAACATCCTGAGGTGGAAGAGATCCACAAGGATCATTGAATCTGGTTCCTGGCTCCACACAGCACCAGCCAAAAATCAGAACTACTTTGCAATCCTCTCTGCTGCTTGGCCTGCTTTTCCACTGGAGAGGTCCTCCAGCTCAGGAGATATTTTCATCTCCACATCTACCTCATCCCTACAGATTTCTTCCAACTCCAATAGGTAAAACCATTATCCAAGTGTTTCTCAGACTTGGAGAAGGCAACACTCACCCCTTCTCTAAGAACCACAACATTGCCACACTCCTATGTATTCAAGATGACATTGCAAAAAGCAATTCTCTAATGCATTGCCTGGACCACATCTAGCCCTCACCAAGAGGGCTCCTCACACCACTCAAGGGTATTTTAATGGCCTGAGAGCCCAGTAAGGCTGGAGTACTCCACACCAGAAATTGGTGGTGCTGGAGGATCTCTCAAGTCACAAAATAGAAAGAAAGAGCAAGAAAACTGGCTGTGCACCATGAGACGTGGATGATGATGTTAGGACACAAAGAATCTTAAAATCACCTAGGTTGGAAAACAACCTACAAGATCATCCAGTCCAACCATAGGATGCCCTCATTTTGGGCTCTCCAGACACTCACAAATAATGAAACCACCTCTACTTGCTAGTTGTCATAATGGTGAAGAAAACCTTGGAAACATGACCCAAACGGAACCAATGCTGTGATGCCTGCTTGCATTTGCCAGCAGTCCAAAATGTTGCACAGTGACAGGCACGAGCAGACTGGGTACCAGCCAAAGGCAGCAGGTCTACCTGCAGCAGAAGAGCTACCTTTGGCTGGTATAGGGTGCTTGCTGCTCCATGCCTCTTCAGCACAGCTGAGTACACTTTCACTTAGATAATTAATTTGAAATTAAATATTAAATATTAATAAATACAGTTCAGGTAATAAATTGCATGTACTAATTTAATTAAAAATAGATTGTGGTATATTTTACAAATGGGACGTTTTTGTAAGGAAATATAATGGACTTGTTATGTTTCTGCTTTATTTTAAGGATGTGTAATCTTCTTGAGCATTTAGTCCTTATTGTGCCTCATTAAACTTTTAAAAACTGCTATTTTAATTGTCAAATATTTGACAGACTGCTTGAAAAACCTGACACTTAAGTTTCAATTTTACAAAATGCATTTTTAATGAAGACTTTTGCATCCCACTTTGTTATCTATAATCCAGTCTTGAAGGGGAAAAAAAAGAAAAAAACAAAATACAATATGACATTTCCACACCTGGAGAAAGAAATGAGCTAAATGAAGAGGTGCATTTGATATCCCAGGCAGCAACGAGGCAGTGTTCAAGCACTGAAGACACCTGGACAGTTCATCCAGCACAAGGCATGGCTCTTGTTGCCCTGTGCTCTGCTGGGGATGGGAAAAAGCACCTCTGTCCTCACAGATTATTGCACAGGAGCCTGGAAAGCAGCCCATGGGTGAGCTGGATCCAGAAGCCAGTTTTCCCTTGGGGAAAATGGACTCTATCCCCTTCAGGAACTGCCCCACCTGGGAGCAGCAAGGCTAGCACTGACAGCCAGAAGCAGCCGTAAGCCGGCAGAGGCAATAAAGCAAAGTAGCACAATGCCTTGACGTTCACTGCCGCACAAAACAAGCATAATTTATACACGGAGGGGTGGAACTGGCCTTGTAATGGGAAAACCAATTAGCAGAAGTATGCAGAGGGAGGAAAAGGCCCTCTATATTACAGCCTTGCTGTCGCTTGCCTTCCTTGCTTATATACTGCTCCTGGCAAGGCTGGCCTGAGGAGAAAGTGATGTGCTGATGGTGTTCTGTGAGCAGCCGGTTTGAAGAGAAGTTGAGACACTGGAGTTTTCTTTATTCGTTCTCTTTTGGTCTAGCTTTCTTTGCTGCTAACTGTTTCAGCTTAGTGCATTCACAGACAGACACCCCGAGTAGCTAGAAGTGATCACAGATCAGTGCTCTGTTCCTTTTCCCCTAGTACACGGACACCTACTGAATGATTTCTCCCTGCTAGCCTGCCTTAACAGTACAAAACATAAGTACCTTTTATTCTTATTTTTCCTAAGGAAGTGCCACCACATGAGCGAGACTTTCTATGCTCCATTTTTACCAGTTTATAAAACTCAATGGCCTTAACCAGGCTAGAAGCAGAAGTAGTAAAATGTGCAGAACTCTGCAGGGACAGCATACTTTTGGAGGGGAAGGTCTTGCACATCACACCATTACCAAGGGAAACATCATCGATTCACTAACAAGTTAAATGGATTTTATGTACCTATCCCACGTGTTAAATACCTGGCAGCCCACGAGGATGCTTCTCCTTCAGGGAGGGAGAGTCACACCCTTCAGAAAGGCACAAACACGCCTACGAATATTTTATCGTGTTTTAATGTGAAATGCATGTTGTTGCGAGTTATCCATGGGCTGCTGATGGCAACAGAGAACCTGTTGCCCTCCTTGGCAGCCCATCTGATAGCACAACCCATCACCTCATTTCTCCCTTCCTTACTCCTCACCCCTTATCTCCATCAGCCCTGCCTTGAAGCCCCAAGCTCTGTGCTCAGACCTCGTAGTTTAGGAACAGGTCAAAAATTTCTACTTCCAGTGAAAGCTCAGTAGAGGAGATGACACCAATGGTGTGAGATGAACTGATAAAAACCTTATCTTACCATCTGACAACAAGAAAATCATGGTGCTACGCCGAGCTTTATCCATCCTTTGCCACAGAAGCTCTATTCAAGTTTGGAAATGGTTGAGTTTTCCCCATCATCTTCATTTGCTTTACACTGAGGTTGCCACTGCCAGCGGATGAGTACTTCTCAGTAAACTCCTCACCAGTTACAGAGTCGGTACATTACTGAAATACTTTACAGTTCTTTTGCACATTGGGGTGGTGATGTTCTCACGGCAAACCCCAGAAATGGCCAGCTACAGAGGGAAGGGACTTGTGAGGGCTTACCACATGGCCACTGGCAAGTAAGACAAGAGACTTCATCTCTTGTCTGCTGGTATTTGCCTTGAGGACTTTCTAAGGCAAGTGATTATATGCAGAATCCACCAATTCAGCTTCACAAAGCATAAAAGAAAACATGTTCACTGATAAATTTACTGTGGAAGCAGTTCATTCCAGTGAACAACCTTCAGTATCAACAAAGAGGAACCAGGAAAGGAGAAAGGAAAGGGTCTCTGCCTTGGCAGATTTCAGCAGAAGATGTTTCTGAGGAGGATCCAAAAACAAGTCTCTTCCCATGTCCCAAGCACTGAGTTCATATCCTAACATTCAAATTCCACTGTCCTATGACATTACTTTATATTATTGCCAAACTTTCCTGAGCACAGGTGTGCCATATTTGCCCTAGCTCTGATTCCCAAGGAAAGAAGAGGTGCTCTGCAGCATCTTCTGAGAGCTGGCATACATACACCCCAGGAATTCAGGGGGAGTAACTACCCAAACTGTTTGCAATACATTCCTCTTCCTAAAGATCACCATTTCCAAGACAGCCCTTCATCCTTACAAACTTCCGTAAACATTTGCACCTTGTAACCAAACAACTCCAGAACAGTTTCACCACTCTGCATTTGATTTCTACCTCTAACCGTGCATTTCACTTAAGCCCTGGTCACATGCCAGCACCCATCTGTGTAAATATGCAATTTTTCTAGCTGAATTGCACATCCACAGCCACGACTGAACCACAGAAAGATCATGTAAATAATGGAAGCTGACAGCATAAGTAATTTTTTTCATGTCTCAGACGCCATGGTTGACTGCTGAACTGTGAGATCTGCTGTTTTTAGACAGTGCTAAGTTCTCCCCTTTCACCCCCACAGGTCTGAGACTAAAGGATGAGTCTTGAATCACATGGTTCGCATGTTTTTCTTATCACACAGCTCAGTCAACGCTCACTCACACACATCCCATGACCTCTTCCTGCAGGAAGCAGTGTCTTTCTTTTACCTTTCATGGCCACTTAGGAGAACAGTAGTCAGTGTCACTGGGAGCGAATGAGGCAACCACCACACAGCACTGGGAACCGGTGGAGGGGGCAGCTAACAAGTGCCCAAGCCCTTAAAGAAAGGGTTAAGGAGAGCTAAGTAGCACGGAGCTTTTAGCATTTCTGTTTTCTGATGTTGCAAGCATCTCATTAAGCCAAGAAATCTGTCTCGCAAACAAATACAAGAAATTAAAAATAGAGAGGCCAAAACCACAGAGGAGCAAGAGGCTCTGTGCTTAAAAGAGAGCACAGGTCTATAAAACAAGGGTCTGTGTAATTGGTTCTTCTGAAGTTTCTAATCACTTTTTGTAAGATCAAGTGGAAGTGACAAGTGAGGCTATCGGAACAGTGACTCCATACAATGGTGGCACATGGGACTCAAACCAGTTTGTGTGGTAATTGTTAATTGTTTGGGGGCTTCCTTTAAGAGCCAAACGTATCTGAAGAGTTACTATTGAAAATAAATATCCTCCCGGCATAAATTATCTGGTCAGTATTTCAGATCTCATACAAATCATTTGCCTGTGAAAATGTTATCAAAATATGAGCTATCCCTTTCAAATATATTTTAAACAATGTTAATGTATTTTCACATGTCATCAGCTGACAGCTCCACCGTAGTCGCTCGTCAGCCACCAGGGAAATTTACATGCATTTGAATTCACCCTGCCAAGCACAGGCAGCCTGGACTGACAGCCCATTTAACTAGGTGATAAGTTAATCTGTACAACATTTGATAGATTTCTGTCTTTTACCTAAGCAATAGTTTGTGAAAATGATTCAGCTACCAAATTTGCAAACCAGTCATGTGCCCGCGCTCAGTCTCAGCGGGAGGTGTTGCATTTCTCCATGTCTAATGAAGAGTCTTCACCCCCGCTGGCCACATCAAGCCAAACTAAACACTGTCCCAGAAACTCCGGGACTCGTGGCTTCAATTTTTCCCTTCACAAATGCAACTTCTTAAAGCTAATGCTGACTTTAGTCGTTGGCATCAAAGATGGTTTTACAAGGATACCACCTCTTGGTGACCTCATGCTGTTGTCTTCTTGCTACAACAGCTCTGTCGTGCCCAGCACGGCGTGTTTGATTTGTAATGGGTCTACCCTGTTACAAGGCACAATGCACTATGATGTGACCATTGCACACTCCAGCTGAGAAAATCCAAGCAGAAAATAACACTTGCTGAAAGTCACCCACAGAACCCCAATCATCATCCTCTGATTCTTCCAATAAAAAAAAAAAGAAGTAATTAATCAAATAGGTACTGCTAGGTTTTAGACAAATCACTTGAATTGACAGGACTTTGAATTTAAAAAGATGCCCTATCTCCACCAACAATTTGTGTCTCTTTGCATTGTCTATAATTATTGCAATATCCGTGATGTTCATTTGCAAGGCCATCTAAAAAAGGGTCTCAAGTCTTCCAGTGGGGCTGTATATTTAACCACAGCAAAACACAGAGGGCATTTTGCAGTTTGGAAATGCCCAGGAGATTTCTATTTACTCTCTCTACACACTGCATTACCAAAGCCAGGAGAGTCACTAGTCAGCAAGCCATTATTTATTCATTCAAAACATCTTACATTTCCTGCGATGCAGTTTGTTATTTACAGGGCACATACTGTCATTACATGAAGTAAACATCACCAGGCAGAGTAAAATCAAGATACTTTGCCCATCATGATATACCCTGATAATGACGCTTTTCAAAGTCTTGCTAAAATGTAAGAAAATATCCTACTGATGTCAGTAGCAAATGCTCTGAAGGGGCAGTCAGAGCAACAGAGATGCTACCATTGGCAGATGAGTTTGGTGAATTAAATTTCACATACAGAGCCTCTGCACCAAACTCACTGAAGATGGAGAGCTACAAAAAGCTTTGGAAACAAGTGATTTATGTGTGCTGAGCCATTTGTTCAGACACAGTTTCCAATAAAAGCAAGACATTTGCTGCGTTTGGGAAGGATCGTTTTCTCTTCAAGGCAGAGGAGCAGCCTTAAAATATTAATTAAATGGAACTCAAGACTATGTAAACCTTGAAAGCAGATGCCAAGAAATTAAATATATTGAACCTAAAGGTAGGCTAAAGTGGAAATAAAGTGGAAATACCCATGGGCAAGCTCCAGTAAAGAAATGTAGGTCAGGAGCCTATTTCACAAAATGCATCCCTCATAGCGTTCCCTACTTAAAGTATGGAGTAATAGGTTAAGAGATGATCAGATTTTACACGTCTTTTGTGTACACAAAACCTTGATGTGGACAAGCAAGCTTTATCCCCTACCCAGTATCCTTGCAAGTCCTTCCTGATCCTTGCAAAGATTGAAAAGCTGATCCAATCTAGAAACCCCAGGCTGAAGAATTAGCACTCTGGTCCCACAGTATGTGCTTATACCAGCAATGTTCAGTGTTCTCTGCACCAGCATACAGTCATGAGGTAAACATCTATCCATCCACCCATTCTACAGCAAGCATTGTGATATTAAGCAACGTTCATTGTCACCTCCTGGCCACAAGTCCAGATTTGCACCTTTGGAGCTGCTCAAGGATCGAAGCTACATGCTACTTCACCCCTAGGGTTTGGCAACAGCTCCTGCCAGAAAGTAGATAAATAAATCCACTATGCAAGATTTTTACCCAGGACAAGCCACAGACATTACTGTGTGCAAAACAAGAGTGTGATGTATCAGGACAATTAAGGCTTCACTCCTCTCGTTTCTATAAGACAAAGAAAAATAGTTTCAAAGTCCTTCCTTTTTCTCCTAATGCTATTAAAAACACCACTATAACATAAATCTAATACACATATACACACGGTGATATTTATACTATTTTTCAAATGAATAACCACCTTGAAATTCAGGAAGACAAAGAAAGCCACTTTCTCCCACAAAATAAAACCCACTAAATCAAGCAGTTTTCTTCTGAAAGGCAGAGATTATGTGTACCACACTGCCACATGGGCTCAGGAGCACACATCTCCTGCACGGTGTCTCCAGGCAGGCACGTGGCCCCGCTCCCATATGGCACAGCCAGCCCTGCCAGCGCAGGTAGCAGAAGGGGCACGAAGAACACAGCCTGACTTAGAAGCACATGAAGCATGGAAGGGTCACACCGTGCCTCATCTGCTCCCTTTGCAAACTGCACAGAACCAGAAGCATTGGCATCTGCAATCCAGAACATCATTTGGCACAGTTTAAAATTTTAAAGTGATTTTCAATTTGTTTACTTCTTTTTTTTTTCCCCCCCTCAGCACCACGTGGTGATTTTTGTCCTTTGGAGAGCCAAAGGCAAACACAGGCATGCTCAACAGACACTGTCAAAGGGAGAGGTTTCCTAGCAACAACACCAATATGAAAGGAGCTGAAGTTTCCTTTCCAATCCCTTACGTGACATTAGAGCAATTTGTACCTTAGAGGGAATTGGAAGAGAAGTATCTAAAAAAATTTGGCCTTGGAACATTGCCCAAAGAGATAAGCAAATCAAGTGGTCAAGCTTGAGCAGCACCTGTCAGGTTCTGTCTGCAGCCCCAACGCAATACAGGAGATGGAATTGAGCAGCAGCACCAGCATCTCATCAAGATGGTCTCACCCCAAAACCCAGTCTTGTACCAGCTCTCCTCCTTCACAGACAGAGGCCACACGACAAGATTTGTGGTGATATCTGGTAAAATCTTTGATACCACTTCTCTTTTCCAGAAGGACAAAGAATGTCCTCCCCACTCAAGAAGCTGTAGTTGAGACACCTGCCAGTGGCCTTCAAACTTGGGCGTGAATCAATTGTGCATGATAGGTTCCTGAATTAATCCTCCTTTTACACAAACGAGGAGCTAAGGCATTCAGTGAAGAGACAGGCTTTAAACACTTACATCTGTAAGTTTGTGTGTTGAGCACCATGCTTAGCAAGGGATCCTTGACCCCACTCATCTACAGCAGGCACAAATTTCCCATATCCTAAATTTAATGTGATCCACAGTATAACTCAAGTAAGGAACACCCTACACATGTGATTTCTAGAAGCAGACTTTGGACAGTGGATGCCCAGCTCCAGAATTCATAGCCCACATTGAGCTGCTGGGGGCAGCTTATTTACAGGACACAGCACAAGACATCTGCTCAGTCTGACTTTGCAGCTAAAAGGGGATTTATCTTTGGCAAATCAGTTTTGTGGGTCAGGGTCTGGTTTCATTACAGTCCAAGTGTTGGGCCAGCACTCAGTTTTGTACCTTGTCCCAAGCACTCCACGGTGGAGAGACCATGAGACACACTGCAACCTGATAAAATAAAAACAGCTATGTGAGCAGCGCTGATGCTTTTGACAGATGAGCATTGAAATGCTCACTATGAATTCAGCACTGAGCAGAAAATCATCAGAAATATTGCAGGAGTAAGACTTGGCCCCATGCATCCTACACTTGATAGGGTGGACCACAACACCCATCACTGAGCGTCACCAGCTGGGCACAACACAAGAGGAAACCCAAGTGAAAAGGTCACTAAACCAGATGGAAATCTTAAAATGAGTCAGAAAGAAATCTGGAGAGCTTGCATTTCATCTTTTCCACATAATAAGTGGCCATATTTCTGTTTAATGCCTGTTTTCTGTGTGTCTCTGTGAAGGAAAGGGCAGTAGCCCCACAGACTCATGCACCACTACATATCAACACTTGCTCACCGTGGCAGGAACCAAATCCAGTCAGATGTGAGACCATACCACACAGCATGCTGTGGCACCAGAATCCCAATAAAGGGAACCTTCAGGCATAGAGGCACTTATTTTTAAAGTGAAAAACAACTCAAATGCATTCAAAAAAATCTAAACATTTACTTTAACGGAACATTCACATTCATTATCAGGCGATGCACTGCAAACAACTCTGAGTAACTGAATTTAGTTGAAGTTCTGAGCTGTGTCGTCTAATTGACTGTGCTGACCAGCTTCAAAGCCACATTAAGACTACTGATTATTTGTTATAAAATGCCTGCACAGAGGGAGAGACCTAATTGTCTGATGAAGATCCCAACCCCTGTGGGTATCACAGCATACTGTACCTGTAAGAGTCAGGGCTCATTAGTCTAATCACAAAGAGTAGTACAGGGAGCAGAGCTCTGCAAAGCTCCTGATTCTTTTTTTAACTTCCTGTGAGTTTCACAGAAACATCCTTTTTCTTTTTTCAGTTTGGTGGGGTTCTTTTTCCCTCTATTTCCATCTGGCAGCAGCTATCCTGCTGCCCCAGCCCTCGCCACAGACACCAGCACGCCCCAGCCCTGCAGGACCACGAGCTCTCAGCATCTCCTGCGGTACCTGATTGATCACAGCCTTCCTCCCTCTGCTCACAGAGCCACGCAGAAGCCCGAGCAGAGGAGGGTGGTCAGCAGATGTGCAGGTGGTGGGGCTGGAGAGTGATCTTTTATTTTGCATTAATCTTCCACCTATAGGCACTGATGCAGCAGGGATTTTGCAGTCCCTGTAACATGCATCACTGATGAGAAGCTTCCCCACTATGCTGCCTTGGAATACAGATACAAATCCATTCTGTCGGTGCCCCCCTCCATTAACTTTTGAGGTTTGCTTGCAGATTCTTCCAGGATTGCATTCATACCCACGTCTAATTTTCCTGCTCCCCTTCTATGCTGTCCCCTCTCCCCTTTTACTCGGTCTTGTTCTCTCATCTCCATGAGGCACTTTCGAACAGAGGTCACAGTGGCCTTTCTCAGTGAGAAGTACTGCAAAGATTGTCTAACAGGGCTGTACTTATTTGCTCATCAGAACCACCAAAACATCAATGAAAGATCTCACCCTTACAATGCATTTTAAATTTATTTTCACCCCCAGTCCCTTTAGGATAGGAAAAAGCTAAGGATTAATTTTAAACCAAGCAAACAATCAACTCTCTTAAGAAACTACAGAGAGAAACTAAAAGATTGCACTGCCACCAAGTCATTTTCGACAACCTACCTGAGCATCTCCTGTTCTTCATCTCAGTATTTCCAGGATTGCTGCTCTTATGGACTAATTACTTGGAATGCAGCAAGAAGAACCTAGGTTAGAGACCAGACACCATCATGGTGTAAGTCCATAGTGGCACATTCTGCCTGAACATGCCAGCAAACACCAGAACATCACTCAGGTCCCTCACACTAAAAAGAGGGCCTAGATTTCATCAACAGCTTTTGCCAGCCTCAGGAGCTTCTCACCAAACTTCTGTCCTGCCCCAGAATCCTGCAAAACCTGTACCAGCCAAGGGTCACAGCAGAGCCACAGATCCCCACCACAGGACACCTAAAGCTCCCCTAAGATCACAGAGCACTTTACTTGAAAAATCTGTCTGTAAGAGACTGCCTTAAAACCAGGAACTTGGCTGCAGCAGTGATAAATATTATACAGAGCTCAAATGCACATTATGAATGAGAACAAAGACTTGGAAAGCAGTAATTTACTGGAGTTCACACGATACAGGGACATACAAAGTATTTAATGTGCATGTCAAGAAGACACGGGGACAAACAGGCAGCACAACAGCCTGATAGCAATCCTGTTCCTAGTAATTGAAGACCCCCATCAGTTTGGGCTGGGACCAGTGTGAAAACCACTATGAAAACTGATAAGTGATCAATACAATGGTTCTAACAAGCGACTGTTTCTGTTTCCCCAGAAATTCATCCACATTACAAAACAGCAGATGCAGTCACAGTACATGTGTGTACCAGTGGGCAACAGCTGGCCCAGCTCAGCCAGCACAGCAGGATGCTTACGGGGTAGACCTCAGTGAGACCCATGGTCTGCCTTGGGCACACACAGCCTCTGCCCCAACATGTGCAGGGGGAGAAGATGCCTGGAGAGGTGGGGGCTCCTCTGGGACAGCCTGACACTACCCCAGCTACCATGGAGGGGTGAACCCAAATCCCCAATTTTCTGTCTGTGTGTCCCACTATTCCTCAGCCACTCATTTCCAAGCACTGTTTGATCTTGAAAAGCAAGGAGACAAGCTGGTGTGCTATTCATGAGGAATCTGGTGCTGTCATCTCTCTCAAGGCACGCGTATGTGAGCCAGGAGCACAAGGGCAGGCTGTAAGCCCAGCCTCTGGAGATGCAATGAGTACTTCACACCAATGAGTATCACATTCTTTTAGCAGAATGGGGACCGCATAATGCTTGTTTAACTCCCAGTTAATCCCCAACAACGCTGCTGGTCCAGTTAAGTCCACAAAAATGAAGATGTGTGAAACTATAAAACTGAAGTTCCTTGGCTGCTGGCAGGGTTGGAAAAGGTTGAGAGAGTCCATGTGCTTTTCAAGTTACACGCTTTCTGACCATCCACCACTCCCTGCTCAGGGGACTCCTTTGCAGAGGAGCTGATCCGGCCTCCCTGAAGGAGGCCAGAACAGAACACAGAATGTGTGTGTTAGCACAGAACCAGCATGCTCCTAACCCTTCCTCTGAGAGCTGCTTGGCACTGCAACCACCTGGCGAGCCAAACCTCTCCCCAGATGCATGTGCAGCCACGGCTGCTTCCTTTGACTTGCTCCAGAGCTGTCCCAGAGGCCCCATACTCTTGCCAACAGCCCATGACATCACTTACATTATTAATTACTGGATATATGGACAGATAGACACTAGTAACACAGAGTTGGTTTTAACATCAACACCTCTCTCATCCTTCCTGCTTGGACCTCCATTTTTCCCCTCTTTTGCTTATCTATTCCCTCCTAGGGAGGAGGGATCAAGGCTGGTAGTACAGTGAGTTAAGAGTACTTTTCCTCTTAAATGCATGAAACCAGGTTACTCAGATGACCCCTCATTTCCCATTCATTTGCTTTCTGCACAACCTGTACTAAGATAAAGTATTTTTAAGTTATTGAGGAAACAAATCCCAGATCCTTGTTCCTGATCCTATAGCACTGCTTACAGAAGAAAGAATCTCCAGGGAAAGCATTGCAAAGGGAAATGCAGAGCAACAGCTACACACAGCCCCAGTCTCTTCACTTGTTGGTCTGAGATTTTTTTCCAGTAGCTAAATGTATGCCGAGTCTTTGCAGAGCAAACAAACAGAACGAGCTGAGTCCTGATGGGTTGTAAAGAGTCTGGTTCCTGTTTTTATGACATGGAAAAATGCAGGGAGTAGAGGTTTGGAAGAATGTAGGGAGCAACGGAGGGAATGTTACACAGTGATTCACAGCGAGAGTAAATGCTTGCATAGAAAGTTACATTCTTTTGCTTCCTACTACTTTTTGTCCAGAAAAGCACTGGTTTTCAGAAGAGCCAAGAACAGTGGCACAGTGGGTAGTTCCACACTGCTCAGAGTTTCTTTGCTGGATGTAATAGAGGAATCAGCACAGTTTAATCTCAGACTCTTTCAGATACATAAAGACATTCAGTAAAGAAAAAAGCATCATCTGATCTGTGGAGGCTTAAAGCATCCCACAGCACAGCATGCCCCAAGCACCCTGGGCCACATCCTAGATCTGACTGGAAAGACATGGGCTCTGTTTCCCTGAGCACCCAGGAACTGCAGCTCCATCCATGGCATGAGGAGAGCTGTGAGTGCTGCCATTAAGGGGGCAGGAATGATAAGATGACATCGCTTAACCCGGGAGCAAACTCACTGATTACACCCCATGACAAATTTCATTTTTAGAAGGCAATGTCACTCTAAGGGATTTAAACCTTGGGGTTTTGTTTGTTTCTGTTGTTGTTCTGTTTGTTGGTTGTTGTTAGAAACTATGTAAATAGATCTATCATTAAGTACACAGCTTTTGCACAAGTTTTTTTTTTTTTTTCCTTTCTGCTGGCTCCTCAGACACTACAAACCCATAGATATCCTCTCCATGAGGCACAGATTAATTTTATGACTCTATTTACAAAGCGTGTCTCTGTGGCTTTACCTATTAAAACTGCAGCACATGTACCAAAGAACAGCAGAAAGAAGGCATTAACAAGGTCTTCAAGAGGTAGAATACAGAAACAACACTGGCTGTGCAAAAACCTGCAGCCACTTCACTTATGACCTGCATCATGCATTAATGTAATCATAGTATACTTTGGAAAATATCTCCCTACATCACTGCATAGCAATTGTAGACAGCTTTGAGTATATATGCACACTCACATCTCAGTGTTCTGTCCCTCTCTTTGCACCCAAGTGATGATCTCAGCTCCCACAGCCTGCACAACACCAAGTCGTGTCCCTCTTGGTCTAGTGCTTGCCCTGGAGACCTCCATTTCTGGAGGATGATTAGAGGAAACATGTAACAAAGTCATGTCATTGCTGCTCATTAACGAAAGAGAGTTCGTTATAGACCTGTGTGAGTTTGGCATAAAATAAATTGTTTTTTTCCTTCCCTTGGCAGCTTTTATTCTGGAAACAAACAAACAAATACATAAATAATTTCATGCATCTCAGAAAAAAAAAGAAACATCAGAGTCACCTTGGGTTTCAGGGGGTGGGACGTTTTGCCCTTTAACTACCGCTATCAGCCTTGCAATTTTCTCAGAACATAAAAACCAAAATAATATTTTTTATAAAAACAAAAAAAGTAGAGACAACTTCAAGTTTGACAAAGCTCTTTTTCTTGGCACTGACAAGTAATCATCATCTATCTTACAAATGGGTACTTGCCTCACAGCACATTTGGGCGATCACTGGATTTCTAATCCTTTGAGAACCAAGATAACAAACGAATCCTCACCTGCTCCAGTGATTTCAAAGCTAATCAGAAGATGAAAAGGCTGGCAGGACTGCTGACAATACATCAGGAACCAACAACTGATCTTTGCAGGACATTCATGTATTCAGATTCCAAGCGTGGGGAAGCTCAGACACGTGTTTACAAATACAAGGTAGCTAGAGCCAAATGACACCAAGCAAGCAATGGCACAGCACAGACACAAGAGGAAGATTATGAACAACAGCTTGGATAATATATTGAGAACTGCACTGATTTTGTGGGACACTTTCCTCATCCATAACTTGCTTACACAGATTATTTTTCATCATCTCAGGCCCAAAAGTTTCCTGCTTTTTTCTCCATGGGATATCCAAGATATAACTGGAACAAGGGTGAACGATAAAATCTTGACTCTTAACCAAGCACGGTACTGCACTTCTCGTGGAAGCACCAAGCATCTTTGCACTAAGGTCAACAGCCAAATTCCCATCAAACTGGCTCCATGAAAAACAATGTGCTGAATCTCAACCTTTCTGCCAGCATCAGCATATGGGACTCAATCCAGTTTTTGGTGCCAAAATGATCAAGCTAGCTGTTCCAAACAGAATACTATGGACAATGGTATGAGTAGTTTAAACCTCTGCAGAATTTGGTGCTTTCTGCTGGAACCATGACAGCAATGGGTCAATAAACTGATCCAGGACATGTCAAGGA
Organism: Odontophorus gujanensis; assembly: GCA_013399175.1. Taxonomy (NCBI): domain Eukaryota; kingdom Metazoa; phylum Chordata; class Aves; order Galliformes; family Odontophoridae; genus Odontophorus; species Odontophorus gujanensis. Next base: position 308,761 of record VXAB01011747.1, read on the forward strand.
AGTAAACATACCTTCAAGCTTTTACCAGAAGAACTCTTAAGTCTACTGACAGCTCAGTCTTTAAAAGAGTTTGTTCTCCAAAGCAAATGCCTACATATGGCTTACCCAAAATATGGTAATCTATATATAGATACCAGTCACTGGAAGTAATTACTCAAGTCTTCATCCAATAGAGGCGCTGCAAAAGAATAGTCTGTATTCCCCAGTGGCAGTGTCAGGAGGCTGATGATAATCCTCTTGACTCAGAAAGGGAGCCCAGAGAGAGGTGGTTAGGGCATTTGACTCTGCCTTTGATGAGGGAGCAGTTGCAGAAGAAGAACGACGATAACCTCCTGACTCCAGAAAAATGTTAAAACGTGGCTCTGCAAGAATCTCTGATTGTTTTACTTTACCTCCTGACTCTTGAGTTCAAAGCAGACAAGTCATTTCAAAGACAGAGGAATATATTTAGATTTTGGTGACTGATCACAAGTTTCCAAAAAGCTTACATATTCATCTCAAGGGGGAAGAGATCACCAAGGGTAGCTGTAATTGGTCCAGGGGCATTTTGATTATCTGCAGATTACCTGTTTCTTGATGCAAAGAAATAGCTGTCAATTTGCTGCACGGGACTTGGGAGGAGTTTTGGTGGGAGATCAAATGTCATTATAAGCCCTTCTGACATAGACCTCCCCATCATGGCTACTCAGAGCCACTCTAAGGTGCTGTCATGGGGCTTCTCTACTCTGACTACATCTCAGCCACTGAAAGAAAAATAAATGGCATATGAGTCATTTATTACCCAATGCAGCATCCCTGTGGTTCTCCTTGCAAATGTTGGCACCACAAAGCTGCCTAAAATATCTCAGACAGCTGCAAGGTGGAAAGGGGGGAAACTCAGCCCTATCCTCTACCTAATGGCCACTCCAATTTGTTGCATTTCAGTCTTTGGACAAGTTTGAGAAAATGACTGAGCAGTGAGCTTCCATTACTACATACATCATCTTATCAACCTTATTTTTTGTGATATTTTGTAAATTACAATAAATTTGCTTTCTTCTGAATATTCAGATGCTTCAAAAGGTACCCAAAGGATGCAATTAGACCCAAGGGAAATATGCTATTATGTGCACATATCATGTTTTGCATAGGCTTTCCAGCATCTACATAATTTATGTTTTTCTGCATAATTTCCCCTTTTTATGTTTCCTATGTGTTTGTGAGATAATGCAGAAGTCAGTTCTCTACCACCAAAAATACAGAAAGAACTTAAGTCAGTATTCTTACTTCGCCCAATCTGCTTTACTTCCCTGCAAAACCCTTGGAAAAGCCCCTGGAGAAATCCTTTCATATGCACCAAACATCAATGCCCGAGGAAAAACCCAGAAGGTCGAGGCTGCTCTCTGAAAGGAACCAGAACCTTGTCCACTCCCGTATTCATCTGGGCATTCAGAGGGGCCTCTGATGGATAACATTGAAATGGGAAAGCTTTTAAACTGTTTATAATCCTCGCTTCATGTTTGAACCGTACAGAAATAATTCTCCAAAACTTTCAAGTTGCTTTTTAGCTTTCCGTGCCAGTCGCTTGCATGTGAGTTTGCTTTTAATAAAAAAAACAGGAATAATAATAAAAAGGAGAGTGCTCAGCTAGGATGTAGTTAAAGCTGATGCCTACAGTTCCTTTTCAACTCTGTTGACTGGAGTTTTTTGCCAGTGGATTCTAATTTTTTTCAATACAGTATTAAAATAGTGGAGCAGGGAAAACTTTGTCCAGGTGACCTCCTAACCTGGCCAGGGGCTGGATCCAAGATTTCCTCAGCTCACATTTTCCTTTTCCCTGGGATGTGACTAACAGCTGCTGGGCTGGAAGAAATTGCTGAAGGGGTCCAGTTCTGCTTTTCCTGCCCTATCCTACACAGCACGAGAGGACTTGCCTTCCCCCAGGAGGAGGTGGGCAGGCAGCAGAGACCCCTCATGTCGTGCTCCCTGAGCCTCACTGCACCTCTCAGCTCACAGCCTGGCTCCCAGAGTCACAGGGAACAAGAGAAACTTGCTTAAAAGTAGTAATAGTAAATAATAATTTGGCTGACATCTTTGGGCTCACGTTCTCAGAAGCTAAGAGAGAAACCTTCCAACTCAAAAAAAAATAATAATAATAACAGGCAACAACCTAAAAAACACTTGTGAAACATAAAAACTCATCAGCCTCTTAAAAGTGCCCTTCTTTGAGTAGAAAAGGCAGTGAGAGCACTGACCTGCTCCTGCTGTATCCAACCCCACCTGGAGGGGAAACACAAAATCACAGAATCACCAAGGTTGGAAAAGACCTCAGAGGTCATCCAAGTCCGACCATCCACCTACCACCAATATTTCCCACTAAACCATGTCCCTCAGTACAACATCTGAACATTTCTTGAACACCTCCAGGGTTGGAGACACCACACCACACCCTGGGCAAACTGTTCCAGCACTTAACCACTCATTCAGAGGTGAAATTTTTCCTAATGTCCAACCTGAAACAAAAGCCTTTTGTTCTCTGAGCAGAGAATGAGAAACATTAAGAAAACTTTTGTTGAGACCAGAGGAACCTCCTCACCCCTTCACCTCCAGAAAACCATGGCTGCTGCAAACGCTCTTTTCCCCAACACAAAACCCTCCAGTGAAATTGGGAACCCAGAATATCACTGGGTAATCCACTTCTTTAAGACTCACTCTAAGTCCATGTAAAACCAGCCACAAAGCCGCACAGAGATATTACAAGCATGTTTTCCTCTCCAAAGACCATGGCAGACTTTAAATCACCAACAAAAAATGTCTCATGCGAATAAAAAAAAATATTTATGTTGGGGAACCCATGGCGTGAAACAGCAGGAATAAAATAATCTGGTAAAATGTAAAGAATAAGATACTTTGTAGAATACATAAGAGAACACCTGCTGCTTTCCTTATTTTTTATTTATTATAATTAATATGCTCAAACTAAGCAGTATGCAGATGTATAAAAACAAACAGCTGAAAAAAAATAATGAATACTTTTCATTAAAAAGTTCATTTGAAGTCGAGAAAATGTATGATTAATTAATCACAACAGAATCTGCTTACTTAAAAGCCTATTGACATATGTTTTCAAATCATTCGTGCCACCCGAGCTAACCAGTGGTAAGGAGCACACCATGCTCTGCTCTGTGACCAGCAGTACACAGGCTCATTTTAAGGTTAGACACTCAGAAAATGAGAAAAATAGGTAAAATGCAGGCCTCAAATGTAAGTAATTCAACTGTCAGAACAAAGTCAGATCCAGGTTAATTCTCATAATCTGGTTGTGCAACGCCATTGAGCACAGATCACAAATTCATGAATATTCCAAACAATGCACCCAGTCTCACCCAAAAGGTCCAGGAAGGCTGCCCAGGATACTGGATGAGCAGTAGGAGAGGAGTAGGATGAAGTCTCAGCCTCTCCAAAGGCTTTGTGAAGGAGGTACTCTCACATCTCCTAGTCAGCACACAGAAGTAATCAGAGATGGATTTCTTACGACCAATCAGTATCAATAATACACTTCCTAATGACATGAGGGAGGTTTGGAAACTGCTGAAGGTTTACAGAAGAATCTCTAAGGAGGCATGGATTTATTCCAATAAAAACCTCAGATGCATGAGGCTGGGCCTGGGTTTGATTGGGCTACATCAAAGGCAAGAAAGAGTAAATAGTTAAAATTAATTTACTGACAAACATGGCAGGCAGGCTGGGTGGAAGCAGGGTGTGTGAGCACCTTTATGCCCATCTGCCCCCTCCTTCACACCCCCACCTAGGATTTTCTAAGCTATTTTTTTTTAAAATGCCTCTCTTCACATGACATGCAAGAACTGCCTTCCTCGCAACCATGCCCAGCACCTCAGGAGAGCAGAAAACTGTTTATGTTAAAACTGTTTGGTCTCACCTTTGCACCTCTGTAAGATGCAGTGCCTGCTCATGAAAGCATCGATCCCCTCGTTTCTACAGTATTGCTCTAATCTAAGAACACAAAGAGGCTTGTGTCATACATATATTGTAGCACATCTCCCCGTGGAGCAGGGAAATTAAAACAGAACCACAAGAACTCTGGGATAAAGAGCATCTGTCCCTGCCTTCACACGGGGAGCAGAGGTGGGTGCCCATCACGGCACCCCCGTACCAACCAGGATAATCTCTGCTCACTATCAGTCCCACAGCAAAGCCCAGCCAACCATGGGCTGACCCCAAAGGTGCATAAATTAGAATTAATTCTTTAGAATGGGGCAAAAAACAATAGAAACTACAAAGGAGAGCCCAAAAGGATGCCCTTGTTTCCATCCCTCCCCTTCTCAGAACATTTCGTTTCCGCTCCTCCTACTGCAGTGTCAGCATTCAAACCCAACCTCAACCACACCACTGCAAAGCAAGAAAACAAACAAAGCAAAAACAACCCACCTTACAAATCCCTTTGCACAAAGTAACACAAATTTCAAAACAAACACTTTTGTTTTGTAAGCAACACCAACTTCACCAGAATCTAAAACATCCCTGGAAGGAAAAAAGACAGATAGAGTCAGCCCAGACAAAGGAAAGCACAGCGGCAGAGCCTGTCATACTCCCTGCTTCTCCAACACCAGCTCTTCAAAGTGCCTGAAATGGTGTTATTTTCCTGCAAACTGAGATGGGACGTAAGGCACCAGAGCCCACCTCAGCCCATTCCAACACATGGCAGCACCATGCCTATGAGATGAACGGGATCTACTCAGAATTGAGTGTGCTACGTGCAGACCATTACAAGGTTGTTTCATTTCTCATCATCTCAGTGCCTCTCATTAGCACCCTCTGTCCAAAATGCAATCCTAAGTGGCAGTGTGTACAGCGTGAAACTCAGCAGCGAGAGTTTTGTTAAGAAAAATATAATCAAAGACCAAGAGCACGTGCTGTCCAAGCACGTTTTAATTAACAGAGCATGATTCAGGACAAGTTCAGTGCAAAAGATGTACAGGTGCCCAGAAGCAGTGCCTTGCTCCTGTAGTACTGCTCCTGTGCCATTCTGACATTGTCCTAATTTTGTGGTATTTTCCCCTTCCTCTTTCTGCCCAGCAATACCTCCTCCCTCACTTTCCCAAATTTTCAGTATTTTCTTTAGGATAAAGCTGTTTTGAATCCCAAATTATACTGAAACGTTAAAAAAAATCTTTTGGACAACTCAAATTCTCTCTGTCACTGAGAAGATTTACAGAAGTGACCTTTTTCTTGAAAAATCCACTTCAATAAACTGTGGCGTTCCAATCCACAAAGCACTTGTCCAAACATTTCCAGGCAAAAAGAGTTAACCTTAAAGCACATACAGACATACATCAGCATGAAGATGCAACAGCCAAAAAACACTAATGGACTTATAAAAAAAATTACTTTTGGCATATCACAATCAACAGAATTTACAATACGTGGAAGAATACTCATGCATAAGTTACAGAATACACATATAAGAGCAGACCCATTTGTGTTGGGTGAGCAGTAGAGCAATCCCAAGTAGTACTGACCTCTGCTATTTACAGAGACTGTGCTCCCAACTACAGCAAATAGATTGTTTTCTCACTCCCGTTTTTATTTAGAACGTTACAAAAATAAATGTGACATGTTTAGGGAATGCATCATATGTCTTAGAAAGCTCAACCAAGATGCATTTTGGACTTTTATTTATAAGGTTCCCACTTTTTTAAACGAATTCCTGAATAGTTTTCTGTTTTCTGTGTAGAAGAATCTACCCCAGCACTCAGGTTTTATGCAGCTTGTTTGTCTCTTCAGCAGACAAACACACATACACTTCTATGAATCCTGGGGACCTAAGAACAATGCTAAAATTCTCTTTTACAGCAAAGAGCCATCTCAGCATCACTGAAACTGAGGCACAGCCAACACAGAAAGGTGCTGAAGCAGTAAACTGATTATTTTTCATCAGATTCCTGAACGCTGCCCCAGTTTTTAGAAGACAGCTGTCAAAAACAAACCAACTCAGAACCACGTATCAGAGCTATTAAAATAAGGACTTTCTGTTCTATAAAGTCAACGGAGCTGAAGCCAGTTCCTCCATACGGGAAAGCACCTCACTCCCAGATCTCAAGCTCAGCTTCAGCTTGCTGAGATGCAGCAATTCTTAAAAGGCACAGCAAATATTATCTTTATATTTAGGGCACTTTTCAGAGTGCCACTGCAGCCGTGCAACAGCAAGGGAGCAAAATGCATTTTGGAAACTGAATTTACGCAGTGCAGAGGGGGTAAATTCACATCAAACCGAGAAGCAAAGCCTCCTCACAAGCAGGCTGGACTGGAGCTGCCCTTTTTATCTCTGAGCACATTTCCAGTAGTACCTCTTAACTAATGGCATATAAAAGAGATGACTATTTCTAAAATATTCATGTAAAAGAGGTCTATGATCAGGCTGTGCTAAACCTCAGGAGTGCAAATGTCTACTCAGCTCCCATCCTTGCCCTTTCTGCTTCGCTGTCGTCTTCAGAAGCCCCCAGTGTTGAGATTTTCCCTTTTCTCCTGGGGAGCGAGGGTGCTTAAACATCTCCCCACATCGGTGCCAGCACAAACCCACTGTGGGGGCTCTGGGAAAACCCTGTGCTGCTTCTCTGCTTCACGTCTTAGAAACCTGAAGGGACACATTGAGGAGGAACCTGCTTTGTGGTGGTGGCTGTCAGCCTGGGTTGTGCAGGCAGTGCTGATACATCACGTAGGCATGACAACTGGTTACTCCGGAGTTCTCTTAAGATAATAGTAATAATAATAAATCACACCATTTCCTCCTAAAAGTCAATCTATCTTCTGAAACAGACTTAAGGAAACAAGCATCATGACCTTGTTGATTCCTTCCCTCTCAGGGATTCCAGATCAGCTGCCAGCAAAACCAAATTTTCCACTGGCTTTCCCCACCTGCCAGCTGCAGAACTCTGTCTGAGACAGGCAGGGATCTCATCAGTCTCACCCATCATTGCTGGTAACAATACTGTAACCGAGCTCACTTTACTCAGTCCTCCTGCAGTAAAACAGTACACAGCCTTACACACCTGCTTTTTTGGTAACTTCTCATCTCAGATGCAAAGTGGTTTGTAGCTGACAGCACATGCAACAGAGAGCAGACCCATGCACTTGGTTGCTGGGGGGCACACTGCCCACTACTGGGCTTGAAGGCTGCCCTGCACAGGACAACCACCACTGGCATCACCACAATCCCTCACCTGAGCTGGCTGGAAGAAAGGAGAGCATGTGGAGGGAAAAACAGAATCTTATAATTGATTATTTAGAGCAAAAAGGGAGGAAAATTATCACAGGTGGTGATGGCAGATGCGACAGCCCAGGATACTTGGCAAAATATGGAGCATATTTGATTAGTGGTATGGATGCTTCTATGGTACTGGCGGTCCCACTCATGCTAAACCCTTTCATTGTAGATGAGTTGTATGTAATAACAATAAAAAAATGCAGTTTAAAAGTTTATTTTTTTTCATCTTCTTAAATACATAAATCATTGTGATCAGCAGCAACTGCTGTCTGATATTAGCTAGCTAAGTAAGGCTATAAAAAAACTCCTTCAGTAAAACACTGTCAGCAATTAAATGTTTAAAAGCTGATCATCGCTGTCAGAATTTGAAATGGATGCAGAGCCACATGAAAGACAGCAGCCATACATATCATGGCACTGGGCCAAAGCTACTATATTTCCAGGCAGTGATTCTAAAGGATAATATTACAGTCAATTAGTGAATGCTAATTAATTATTATGATTTTTTTCCCCCTCTTCTTCCCCGCTATTCAAATACCTTTGCCTGGTTTAGGGGCAAACTGGTGGTGCTTCAGTGGGAAGCCACCTCCTTCAGCCCACCACCCCATCCTCTGCCCACGTCCAACACCACGGCCCCTCTCCCAACATTACTCCCTTGCAGGACCTGCACTCACAGAGAGATGCTTTGGCACATACGCTTCAATAGTGTGATTCCTACTGCCTATCTGCAAGCCAGGCAAAACCTGAACTCTGCTTCTTCTCCTGCAAACACTTTGAGAGAAAAAGGGGGTGGATGTGTGGTGCAATGGTTGCAGGGAGAACTGGGAGAAACTTCAGACTCCAGAGCTGATCAAGGCATCCCTGCTCCCCAGCAGCTTTGGCCATGAAGAAGCCTCTGCACTGAATAGGAAGAGGTGAGCCAGCCACACCAACCTGACTACAGCAAAGAGTTCTTTAGGGTAAGGAGCAAGGTACAGAGACAGGAGCCAAATGCACATTGCCTTTCTTTTTTTTTAGTACAGGGAAGCCTTCTCATATAATCCTCAAGAAAAAAAAATCTGAGAAAACACCTTCCCGCCTACATGAAAATCCTCTACGTTGTGAGAATGCACGTGAAAATAAATAAATAAAATTTAAAAAAAAAAAGAAAGAAAAAGGGAGAAAAATAAGTCTCTATCAACTGAGACAGTTGTTCAACCTTTCATAGGACACCTGGATAAAGAAGAATTATGAGGCAGAATGACGATACAAGTTAATTGCTTTCAGTAACAAGTGTTTTTAAGGCTGGTTTGTCCAGTCTAATTATTTTATCCTATACTACTTGTGTATCTGCAAGTGAAGAGCATGTAATCGTGAAGGATTTGTGTTCATTATGTGTATATCATCTAGCAACACCAGTGCAGCTGCTCTGAAGGAAGCTTCAGTGATGCTTGGAGGCAAGCACAGGGCATCCTGCAGTGGAAAAGCAGGACAGGAGCTGGAGAGCAACAGAATCAATGGGCTGAGGGATGTGAGCCATGACCACTGCCTTTATCTGTCTCTGCCTCTGTTAAGAGCAAACAAATTGTTCCTCATATAGCTCCAGCCTCACCCTTCACCTCCTGAAAGATCAAGAAAGAAATATGCCCTCGGTACCCAGGACGACTCCCACAGCGGTTTACTCATACTAGGTTCAGCATTTTATTTTTCGTCTCTGAAATATAGTCCAAATATGAGACCTTTCCTCATACAAATCTTCTACAAATCTCCCTTTGCTCAGAGCGTTTAGACAAAACAGAAAATTTAATACTCTAAGTCTCCAGGGAGAAAGGGAAGGTGGAACAGTTGGAAACCAGCAGAAAATAAAAGTGGTTTCCAGGTCAGATTTCCAGGTCTGTGTCCCCATTAACATCGAGAGCCACCCACCTGGCTCCACTGCTGGGCAAGACATGAGGACAGGGACAGACAGGCAGCACTTCTACCATAAACCCCGAGATACCACTGGCCCACACCCAAACTGATAATGTTCTTGTTTCAAGAAGTGATAAAATGCAACAGCATTTCTATTTAGAAGAAATATTAATTCTTTGAGCCATCTTTCCCTTTCATGCAATCAGGATTCTTTTTTATGATCCCCTTTTTTTGCCACGAATTTGCATTCTCTAGTCTAATTGACGAGTTCTTTGTTTTTAATTTAAAATCTCCATGGTTGGTGAAGGAGTAAGAATGGGACTTATAGACATACTTCCCATCTTCCACATGTGTATAACGTCCTTGTGTGGTATTTGCCCCTCAGAGAACCATCTCCTGACTTGCTATAGGTTTCTCTTTAGGGATAGAAACAAGGAGGTAGCCAAAATTCCTCATTTTTATGGCATCACTCATCTGACCCTAGCTGTGCTTTGTTTTACTGAGTTTACTTACAAACAGAATCACCCATACTCCAGCCTACCACCCACACTCAGCATGGAACCTGCCCATCATTGTTACACCCACACTTCACCTATAAAGGACACTTCACAACCCCACCCTTCCCAAGCATCTCCTCTTCCCCAGATGCTGAGTCCCAGTCCCTGAGGGACAGTTGGTCAGGTTTGTCCCTACCCTCAGCCTTGCCCAACCCCAGTGTGAGCCCACCAGCAGAGCCTCGTACTTGGGACTCTACAGTGGTCTTCCTAAGCTGAGTTCAGTGCAGGTGCAGGGAAGGTGAAAAGTGGTGATTGCCCACTCCTTCTTTACCCTAGGAGCCACGTGGCAGTGCAATGGATACAGGAGGCAAGCACAAGAGGGAAACATGCAGAAAAGGGAAACATGCAGAAAAAGCTACTTGCAACAAGGGCTCTAGTGCCAAAGTAGCTATTATATATCCCTTCATTTAAGCACATCTGGAAGGACTGTGCATGTTTAATAACCTCTTAACCCCCTTTCTGCCTTGTTCCTGCCAATATCCCAGCCCACAACTTCCTCTCACGAAAGCTGAGAAACTGCACAACACTCATTCAACAGAAAGACATAATGCAAAAAAAGAAAGCTGAGATCTTTGAGCATTACATTGATTGCCTGCATATAGGAGTAGTCGTGTTTTCACCATTAACTGAGAAACAACATCAAATAGACCATAATCTAATCAGTGCTTCAGCCATTTTTGTGTGATTTTTTTTTTCCTTATTGCTGGAGTCAATCAACAGTGTTTGTGCACACCAAAGGGGCTCAGGAAGACTTGAGCTGGGAGTAAGAACACCTCAAAGCTCCCCTGCTGCTACCTGCAAGCAGAGCTGAGGAAAAAAAATTGGCAAGAAAAATATTTGCAAATATTTTAATTGGTTGCCAATTTTTGTAGTCTTACAGTAAACCTGACAGCAGCCAGAGATTTTCCTAAAGCATCTGCTTTCTCATGTAGAGATTAGAGGAAACTAGTGATTAAATGAGAGTCAGAACTTTGCTCTAAGTTTGAAAAATCACTAGTCTTCGTAGCCACAAAATTCTTACAGATGCATTCCAGCTCCAAAGCTAGATTCAAACATTAAGGAACTAAAAACGACTTATTTAAATATATATATAGTTTATCATTCCAAAGATAGCAACTGTTTGGCCAAAAAGGTCATCTTCAAGCACCAGAAATTAGGCATTTATGTTCTCTTGTGTCTTCTTCTGCACACAGGGTCTGCAATGCTTGCCATGTGACTTCCAGCATCAGTGGAAGAGGAAGGGACAGGACAGAGGCTTTCTCACAGAGACATGCCTGGAACTGTAGGAAGGAGAGCCCTCCACCTCCAGCTCCTTTCTCTCATCCCCAGTGGCTTTGAAAGTGAGGGTCAGTGAGCAGCTGAGTTCACATCTCCTCACCAACTGTCCAAATCCCCACTGAAGGTACTGTACCTCAACATCACCCTCATGGATGATGAGGATTAAACCATCCTGAGCTGGAGCTGAGAAGTCATTGCACAGCCCAAGTTACCAAAGGCATACCCAGGTAATAAATACAGAATTTGAAAACCACGATCCATCTGAAATGGGGATGGAGGGGAGGGGAAACTTGTTATTTCATTCCTCGGACAACTTTGACTGCTGACCATCTTTATCCAAAAAGTTTCCTCCTACTATACAGCCACCAGAAGGCTGAGGTGAGGGCTGTGCTGTGTAGCAGTCACAACCACCCACTTGTACTGATATCTATCTGTCCACCCATCCATCTGCCTGTACACCAGTATCACTGGATTGTTTCTATCCTCAGGGGCTCTGGGACCAGACACCATCTGGGACTTGCCCTCTTTCCCTGCTTTTTGTTTCACATTCGTCTGTCTTCATGAACTCCCAAATTCCCCTGACCACACGGGTTTGCAAGATGCACAGTTGGAGTACCACAGTGCGGGGTTGGGTCTGCAAGCCACTGCCCCTGGGTCCCCTTCAGGAGCCCACTCAAAATCAGGACAGGTGAACCTCACCATGATGTTTTGCAAAGGAGAGAAAACATGAGAAACAGTAAATCCACGGGAAAGTGGTTTAATAAATGTTTAGGGGAAGGACTGCTCTCAAAATATTGTTCTTTCCAATTGAATTGAGGTCTTCCTTAAGTTTCTGTCATTGGGTTTATCTGCTCCAACACCACAGAGGTTTCAATGCATTTGTCAGGTTGCACCTCCTCAGAGCAGTAAGCAATGCTGCTTCGTGCAGAACCAATGTGTCACCAGCCAGCTCCTGTTGTCCTATGGCTCCTTCATTCACGTGACCATCATAGTAACATAGAAACAACAACTCTGAACTAAATGTTCTTCAACTTAGAATCATGGAATAGAATTATTTACAGTGAAAAAGGACCCTAAAGACCATCAAGTCCAACCATCATCCTGACATACCAATTCTCACCATTAAATCATGTCCCTAAGCACTGTATTCACTCATCTTTTTACTACCTTCAGGAATGGGGACTCCACCACACTCCCAAACAGCCAGGTCCAATGCCTGCCACTTTCTCTATAAAGAAATCCAACCTAAACCTCCTGCAGTGCAACACGATGATTTTTCCTCACTTTCTATCTTTTATCATCTAAGACACATCCTTGTCACTTGAGGACTTACTCCTATATACGAATTCCCTCTAGTTAAAGCACCAACCCTAACAAACATCCTTCTGTCCTTTTAGCACTGGGGACAGGTTCTGGATTGCAGCTATAACTGATTTTGCAGGTCAGGAATTGAAATATAGGCAAAGATAGAAGTATCTAGAAGTCATTTGCTGATAGTTGTGAGAGCAAGGAACTTCAGCCCTCATTCAGCAAGTCCAGGTTGTTCTCTAATGTGATTGGCTGCTTGCCCCAGCAGAGAGGTCAAAAATAGGACATTTACCAACAAAACCCTAACTTTTCAGAAACGATTGTGGCCAAATATATTAGTTCATCTTCAAACATAAGAGGACCAATTGCCAAGCCACAAAAATGAACTAAACAGTTTCTGAGTCGACTACATATGCATACGTGTACATATATCTCAAAGACATTGCGTTGCCAAGTAGGAAACTTATATTCCTGCATCCAAGAGTTCTTGTGGGCAAGTATATGGGAACACCCGGGTGATACAGAGCTGCCTCTCCCAGAGATGGCCCCTGCAACCCATCTCTAGCCAAGAGGCAGTGGTCCCAGTCCACATATATGGTGGAGGCTTTAGGACTTAATGATGTGTCCACATAATGAACATGGCACACACCATCTTTGACTCGTGTAAAAGAATGAGGCGACACTTGGAGCAAGTTGCACGTGACGAACAAAAGAGAAAACTGAAAGTGCTCTAGGAACGTGTAAACAGCATGGAAAAATATTTAGTAGTCTCAAAAAAAAAAAATACAGAAAAGTGAGATTTATCATACAGATAATTGTCAAGTACTTAAATTTAAGAGTTGAGAAACAGTAATCTTAATTATTACTGTGTTAAGCATCCATATATTTTCACGCTCATTTAATATAATAACCTCAAAATGGCATAACACATTTTAATTAAAACACATTTACTTATTGACAATTAAAACTATTCAAATACTGCCTCATTTTCAGTACCTTTAAGCTGTTTTCTTCAGTGGTGAATGACAGATCAGAAACAGAAGTAGGAATAGCTCAGATGCATCATATCAATTCTTTTTGATACATGCTACATGCTATTTCCTTTTCTTCACGAGTTTCCTTTCTTAAAACTGTCTCTTCCTCTGTAACTCCAGAATGATAAAATTTGCTCTGTGGAGCAACACAGCAATGATCTTCAACAGCCACTAAATAATACATGCTTCTCTTCTACTCATTGTATAATTTTTGACTTTGTTTCCCTTTCTGCCAGCCACATAAGGGAAATTCACACCAGCCTTTCAATTTTTCATCAAACCAAATACATGAGCTAAGACAAACTTTCCATAACCCTCATTACCCTTTTCCAGGTCAAGCTCACCATTCACAAACAATTATTACAGGATGAAATGAGTGGAAGGAAAAACTCTTCCTTCAAAAAAACACATAGCAGTTCCCATGAAAAACATGAGCTCCCCTCAGTACAGTCCTTCTTAGAACACCTAATTCATAGGAAGCTTGGGGTAGGTGATGGAAAACATGGGTCCCATGGTCAGACACTGGCAAGAGCTCCCACAATCAGTGCAACCAAAGTTAGAAATAACACTCATCCACACAGCAGTTGGTGTTGCTGCTATAAGTCAGGGCTTCACAGAAAACTTTATCCCTTTATATCTCCACATGAGCTGGTTGCCTTCAGAGGGCTGGTTTTCTTAGCCTCAGTTGAAGGTTTAAATGGAGAAAGAGCTTTGACCCAAAGCAAAAGAACCAAGCTGAGCCTAGGAAGGAATTTCTCTAAAGGTGCTCACACAAAACCTTCTGCTTTCCCCTCCACTAGCTCCTTGGTGAGTTTTTCCCTCTTTCCAGTCAGAAATCTCTTCTAAATTTTCTTCCTGAGCACATTAATGAATAACTTAGACTTTTAACAGAAAAGTTAATCAAAGCAACTTTAATGCCACATACAGAATAACATAACTTTATCATGCCTTGGTTATAAATAGGCAAAGAGGGAGGAGCCAGGAGAATTTTTACTAGATATTTCCCAACATGCTACAGAGCGCTTAAAATAACTTCAACTAAAAATCCTCAAGTCTATTTAAGCAGACCAGAAAACCAGCACACACACAAATAAGAACACTCTTTGATCCCCAAGGAAACAAATAGTTGACCTCAACGTTATCTCCCTTACTTGAAGCCACAAACCAAGACACAGGTTTTAAGAGAAAAAAAAGTCATTTTTCTCCCAGAAAAGAAATGATGTATTTTCTTGGCAAATCAGAAAAAAAGGAACAGAAAAGGAATACAAGGAACAATGTCCTTTCTTACCTCATGCACATAGCAGCAGCAGCACCAACCTTCCATCTCAGTTCCTCCACTTCCACAAGTGGGTTTGATCTCCTCTAATCAACATTTTGCCCCTAATTAAGACACCTGTTTGCTTTCCCTCCTAGGCCTTCCCAGCCAGTCACAGGAACGAGCAGGTGTAACTCTCAGCTTGTATGGTGGCACAACAGCAGCACTGTTGCAAGAACCTCAGCTGTCTCACATTTCATAATGGAGTGCTAGCAGTGTGTGTGTTAGATCAGCAGATCCAGAACAAGCATCTCAAACTCACGCATAAATGGCACAGCTAAAGTCCTTGTGGGCAAATGAGCTTCCTGCAGCTAAACCAGCACATCTCATGTAGTGATCCTCACATGTTTAGGAAGTGCTAATTGCAACTCTTTCTTGTCCTTTTTCTAATAATAATAATAATTTTCTTGTTTTGCTTCAATGTTTTCATTAATGTGTTAATGTGATGGCCTGACATAGTGAATATTAATTTCTGGTCTCACAGTTAGAACTCCAGATGAAATGCACCTGACTTGCAAACATCTTGCGAACATCAGTGGGTTGTTGGAGTTCAGGTAGTACATATGGTGAGACTGTGGTTGGACTTGATGATCTTGAAGGCCTTTTCCAACATAAGCAATTCTATGATTCTATTTTCTTCTTTGATATACATCTGAAAGGTCATGCTGGAATTTCCTTCAATGTAAATTCTTTTTTTTGGATAATGAGGATGCTTCACCTTGTGTGGATCTTTGTTTGATGTGCATTCAGCTTTTACATGGTTATTGTAAGGTGCTTTAGTGACCCTAAGGAATCCTTTGCTCTTTGCCCTCCTCCTTCACACCTTCCCCAGGAGCAGCAGTTGTGTGACCTTCCACACAGACTGAAGGTTTAGCCTACAGGGAAAATGCTGATGAAATGATAGAGCTTTTCTGGGGTAAATGCTAGAATATAACTTCCTAGTGACTCATATAGTCTCCGCCAAATTTGTCTTAATTAGGAAGTGGATAATTGCATTTACTTGAGAGATGATAGCTGTGTCATGTGAAATGCAACTTTCTCCAGTCGCTGCAAGCCATTCTCCCTTTTTCCTCCTGTTCTCCTGAGGAACACTTGGGAAGCCATAAAACAGGCGTACAAGTGGAACATATGCGTGTTCCCAAGGTCCAAAAGGGGCCTTGCCCCAAGATGATCACAGGTCCACTGTGTACCTGGCAGTAAAAATGTGCGGAGGGAGTGTGACATTGCAGAAGCACTCCAAAGGCATCAAGGAGAAAAGCAGAAACATTCCAGGTTGATTGGCAAGAGGTCAGTTCTCTTCAAGCTGTTGACAAGGACCAGGGTATAATTAGATGTCAGGTGCAATTCCGTGCCTGCCACCCACTCCCTGCTCTGCTCCAGCTCTGGGTGCATGGCTGGGGAGCATCAGGAGCACAGCACTGGTGTGAGCTGGGAAATTCTGCCCCCAGGCACTAATTTCAAACTGCTCTTACCAGTCCTGCATCCAGGATGTAGATGCACACAATTTCAGGCAAGGGTAAAATAAAGGGAGAGAGGGAAGCACATAGAATATATTAACTTCAGTGCTCCACAAAGGGGGGAAGTGAGAAGGCTGTACCCTGGCTGCTTCTAACAGCACAGCAATGCTCATCAATAGGCTTTGTGAATCTGCTCTCTGTGGATGTGCTCTTTTGTCAAGGAGCCATAGCATGCAATGAGGTGATGTGTTTGAGATACTGCATTTCTGAATGGAAGATGTTAATATATGAATGCATGATAGCCTATATGGAGATAAAAAAAAGGCAACCTATGGTATGCAAGACCTATGAGAGAGCTCCTGAGCCTCACTAGGATGAATAGACAGGTGGTGACTAGGAACTGAAGTCTAGCTAGAAATGCTTCCTTCAAATTATGAATGAAAATTACCATGCAGGACATGCTCTACTCCTGGGCTTATTTCACATTAGTGTGTCTGCAGTCACCAATGCAGAATTTCTCCAAACGTGTTCACAGTCCTGAGTCACTTGGTTGAGACCTGCAGGGTTCCCCCATGCAAGCTCCAACTTTTGGCCCTTCTTCAAGAGCAAAGTCACAGCACAGTGACAGAAATGGTCACAAAAATGCCATCTGAGGAGAAACATCCGAGAGGAGCAAACACCCTTGTGGTAGGGCACCTCGCTGGGAATTCGCTCGGAAGTGATTTTCAACTTCAGCAACCAGAGAAATGGGACTACAAAGAAGTATACTTTGTAGTTACTGGGGAGGAAAATATTTGTGCCAGAGATTACATAGTAGACGTCCAGAAGGGATACAGTGTCTTCATCATGCCATAGGTACTGAGAGCAGCCCATGGTGAGCTCCTGTGACTGCCTGAACTACATCTTGCCTTGCAGAAGGAACAGTGTAGGGCCAAATAAGTTTCCTTAAACACAAAGTGGCCACAAAACTCTCGGCTCCTCCCTTCTCAATCCACTCTGTGACAATAATTATGACTTGGCTGAAGGTTCACCTGAGGTTCCTTCGTCTTTGCCCTGGTTTAATAGGCATCTGAATTCCAATAAGATATCTGGGGTAATCCCCATGCCCTGATCTCTGGAGCTATCTCTGGAGGCTGGCTGGGGGGGTGGGGGGGCTCCTGCCATACTGTTCCAGATAATACTAGCTTCAGCATGGGTTAGACTCCATTTATATTCAAATGAAGAGGTTATTAAAGACACTGTTCTGTGGGGAAATGGAAACAGGAATTTCAGACCCATCAAAAGATGTACTTACTGAGATTGTACTGGACATAGAGCCAGGAGAGCTTGAATTCTTGCTGCCCGGCTCTAAGACCTGGGGGAAAAAGAATAAGGAAAAATAATAATAATAATAAAAAGAAAAGAAAAGCACTGTTACTGCCTCAGCTGCAGCACTGATTCAAAATGAGTGGATGTAACACTTCACGTGCAATGGACGTCCACCACAGCACAGTGAGCAGGAGGCAGCCTGGGTGGCACAGAGACAGACAGGGAAAAAACAAAAGTGCCTGAAAGCACTATTCTGATTCCCTGCCACCGTACCCTGCACTCCCTTTCACAGTCAAGTTGTCAGCTATGCAGTTCTGTGCTGGCTGGGGAAGGGACATCACTCCCAGACGCTTGGCCAAATGCTCTGCAGACCACTGGGAGCCCTTTACCTTAGCAACATCTTTAACAGAGCTCGGCGAGTATTCACGCTTTTCAGATTTTGTGCTGTGCAAACACAGATTGGAGCGCAGCCCTTCCACTGCT
This sequence comes from Odontophorus gujanensis, assembly GCA_013399175.1. Lineage (NCBI taxonomy): Eukaryota > Metazoa > Chordata > Aves > Galliformes > Odontophoridae > Odontophorus > Odontophorus gujanensis. Next base: position 326,655 of record VXAB01011747.1, read on the forward strand.
TAAAAGTGGTCTCTAAGCAACGAGCACTGAAATGTTTTTGAATCTTCTTTTTTTACTTAACCCAAGATTTGTGCTGAGTTAGATGAGTAAATACTGGGATGATGTGACATTCTGGTTATTTATGTTACATCCAAATAAGTGGAAGATAACCTAGGCAAATTTCCATTATCTAATTATAAAAACCTTCTCATATTCCCATGAAACTAATTTTAATCTGATGAAAAACAGAAAACTTGGAAATGGATTTCCTATGATTTGAGCGATAAGATTCCTTCTCAGTATGTTCTCAGTTTACCAAAAGCTCCAAAATTGGAGAGCACTATTAATAAACATCACTGGTTGCTCATGCAGTGACTTTATGTTATCGCAATAGAAATAAAAAGAAAAAGAAAAAGGAAAAAAAAGAAAAAAGGAAAAAAAAAGGAAAAAAGAAAAAAAGGAAGGAAAGAAGGAAAGAAAGATGAAAAGAGAAGGAACGGAAGGAAAGGAAGGAAGGAAAAGGGGAAGGGAAAGGGAAAGGGAAAGGAAAAGAAAAAAAAAGAAAAAAGAAAAAAAGGAAGGAAAGAAGGAAAGAAAGATGAAAAGAGAAGGAACGGAAGGAAAGGAAGGAAGGAAAAGGGAAAGGGAAAGGGAAAGGGAAAGGGAAAGGGAAAGGAAAAGGAAAAGGAAAAGGGAAAGAAAAAAAAAAGAAAAACTAAAAAAGGAAGGGAAAGGGAGATTGCTAGATTTAGCAGCAACTGGGGGAAGGAGGGAAAGACTTGATTTCTGGGAGGGAGCTGAAGGGTCCTGCAGAAGGCAGGTTGGATATCAAGAGAAATTTTTTCTTGGAAAGAGCAGTCAGGTGTGGGTACATTCTGCCCAGGGGGTGGGAGAGTCCGTGCCCCTAGAGATATTTGTACCCATGGGGATGTAGCACTGAAGGACATGTGTAGTGGGCATTGTGGGGATAACAGGGGTTGGGATAGGGGATCTCAGAGGTCTTTTCCTTCTTCTTCTGCCATGACACAGTGTGCAAAGTGGCTCTAACTAATGACCAGAAGGAGGAACCTCAGCTCCATAGCTAAGATGCAGCTGTTCAGGCCTGATTCCTGAAATCGAAGCCACACAACCCCCCGATTTCCTGCAAAATCTAAGAGGAAGATCAATTTAACTAATGATGTGGGGGTTCTATGTCCCCACAGACCTCACACATATTATTTATAGAATGCATTAATATTTCATTTTTTCCCATCCCTAAACAGTCTTTGAGGACAAAAAAAAAAAAAAAAGAGAGAGAGCTCGAGACAGGTAACATTTTAATTGAAATTAATGGGATTGGTTTGATTTCACCTCTGAGGATATAAAAATCAATCTTTTTTTTTTTTTTTTTTTTTTTTTTTGTCATGAAAAGAACCTTAAATCTCTGTGGTACCCTGACAAGCTCGACGAATGGTGGGTCACAGAGAGAATCTACCTCCCACCTCTCCCTAACCTGTTCTATCCAGATCATCACCAATTAATAAGAAACCAGCACAAAAGCAAATAAATAAATGTGTAGATCTTGCAAGTGTACGGCTAAACCCATGTTTTCCCTTCTGTTTTTAATCTTGGTGGTGGTGGTGGGATCAGGTGGTGTGCGGGCAGCTGCTCTGCAATCTTTTCAGTGCTGCCTGTCAGTGGCTTAACCTCTGACTGTGAGCAGTACGTATAGGAGGCCTTTATGCCACCTCTGCGTTGAGCTAGACCTGGGCAGCTCGACATGCCAAATTAATGTGCGACACAGATTGCTGTTCTCCAAAGGCCTCGCTGAAGTGCTGTTGGACCGTTTACAAGAGGTTTGCCAAATCACTGCAAAACTGAAGTGTTACCAAAAACAAGAGTGCCGGCCAGTGGCAGGAATCGTTTCATTATGATCCTTTTATTTGTTCTCCAAACAGTCATGCACTGCCAAAGTAGGCACATGGACCTCTTCGCTTTAATTTATGTTATTAGTTATTTATTTTTTAGATATGGTGTTTTCTACAGCACCGAAGTTGCTCACGAGCACAAATGCACCAAGGTCTTTGCTTTAAACACATTTATGTGCTTGTAGGCCTGAGTCAATAGAGGTGCCCTCCTGGGTCATTTGAGAGCCTTAGAGGTCTCCCTAAATCCTCCCATAAGCTCCTAATGGAAGACAAATGGATCAGCACCAGTTCTGCTCACCCCCAGCTCATCCCCAGCCCTCCGAGCATCTTCCTCAATATCCATTATGAAATAATTGTCCTTTCTACTTGAAAATCTGTTTTGTAAAAGCTTCTTGACATATACTTTGTCATAATGTCTAACACAGTACCAGTAGCCAGTCCCTCGGCTGAGTTACACAGCAGATGGGAATTCAGTGCCAGCACAGAGAAAAGTCTTCAAATTATGTCTTCCAATGCAATGTGCAAATTATAAAACAAGAATGAGAAAAGTCTGCTAGGGGTGAGTAGATGGACAAGTTAAACTCAGCATTCTTCACTTAGGAAGTGTAGAAGGCAGCAAAATTTGCTCAAAAATTATTTTTATTGCCAGCAGATGAGCTGAGTACATGAAAGAATCCTATAGGATTTCCTTTTATCCTGCTTCAACCTTTTTCTGTTTGGGAAAGCCCTGGAAACATGCACAAAAGACCTTTCATCCCCTCAGTTACCCTAACACAGCTCAGTCGGGATAGAACCAGGGCACACGGCCACCCCAGAAAGCAGGGTCAAACGATGGAACAAAGACACTCTGCATATTTCTTCCAGTTTCAAGCCAGAGGTCAGGTCGGAATAGTTCCCTTCAACAAATTAATAGGGTATAACATCAATAAAGTGCCTGCTTCTTACGAGGAAGCATGACCTATATTCCAGGTAGGGAAATACTCATCGCAGTGACGCACTGGAAGATCCTGGCATTGAGGGCTCTGCTAATAGCTGCACTTGTATTATTTTTCTATTGGTGCCCAAAGGATCGTCGATTTCTATTCATGCCCTGTACGGGGCCACCTTTTGTTACAATATTAAAACCTACTTAATATTTTTTATCATTTCACATCACAGCCGCAGTAATTGTACCCTCAGGAGCAAGCCTTCTTCCTGTGTCTGCTTTTCAATATTATTGGCATCTTCCTCATTTGGGGACCTGGAACGATCTTTTTTGCATTTTCACCGTGAAATGACAAACAGGGCTGGTGGTGGCTCAAGCACTATTTGGAGCATGACCCCCTCGGCTCCTGGTGTTATCCAAATTAGATTTTGATCTTTGTCAATTAGGCTTTGCCACTGTGGACCTGCTGTGCCATTATCAGGAGAATCACTGCCGGGGTTGGTAAGTCAGTGAACTTTGGAAGCCTTTCTGCCACGTTTCGGGGATGCAGCTTTTACAATCAGCACCATGGGTTTTTATTGTTATCACTCTTATTTTTTCTCTCCGTATTATTTCTGGCAACACTCGCAGTGCTTGTTCCTATACCGAGAATCCCTCACAGCACAGAGAACTCTGCTTTTACATAACAAAAAAAAAAAAAAAAAACCCAAAAAAAAAAAACAAAAAAAACCCAAAAAAAAAAAACAAAAAAAACCCAAAAAAAAAAAACAAAAAAAACCCAAAAAAAAAAAACAAAAAAAACCCAAAAAAAAAAAACAAAAAAAACCCAAAAAAAAAAAACAAAAAAAAAAAAAAAAAACAAAACCATAAAAAACAATAAAACAAACAAAAAACCCATCATCGTTCCCTGGAAGCAATTTAAGCAATTTGTCTTTCTTTTTGCTCTCTTCTAACATTCCCAGCTTTGTAACTGTACCCTGAGCTGGATTTGTCCAGAGGCCAGCTATGCTACTGGGGAAAGCTATATAAATAAGCACTGAACCCAACAAAAAGTCCAACACCAAGAAACCTTCTCCTGTTGTCACGCTATGACGTTGCAGGCTCACTGCCCTGAGACACAGCACTCTTCTGCAAAGACATCTGCACCCCCTGGTCCTGTGGCTGCCCATTGTACATTGCCTCTGGAGGAGGTGCTGCCCTGCACACAGCTGCAGGGTGCTAGGCAGCCTGCCTGGTGTCAGCAGCAACAAAACCGTACGAAGAATGGATAGGAAGTAAGTGCAATGGGGAAAGGAGAACAATGGAATATGGGTACAAGCTAAAGTCTGGTAGGAGAGAAAACAAAAGTGCACTGAAGGATAAAATAAGAGAAAACATATTGCACTGTTTAAAAACAATATGATGGAAAGGTAGCACTGCTAACACAGCGACTAGAAGCATTATGGCACGAAGAAAACATCTCCAGTAAGAAGAAAACAGTCACTTTCTAACTCCAGAAAGATATACGGTTTTCCAAACAGATCAAACTTACTGTGAAACACTGAGAAAAAAAATAGAAAACATATAGAAAAGTACATAAAACATTGCAGTATCGCAAACACATAAACCGTATAAAAATAAATATGTCATATTACTGTATTTACTTCCTTGTCCTTCTCATGCTGGCTGGCTGAGTTACACATTGAATATGGATGAGGAAGAAGGTAACATATCCTCAGATTTCACACATAAATATGTAGCTGTAAAACACGAGCAGCCCACGAGCACATATGCCATCCACCTGTCTTCAAGAAGTGAATACACCCTACAGATATATGCTGGTTTTGCATGACATTTCCATCTTGTGAGGGGAAACGGCCCAAGCCTTCCTTTAAAGGGCTCGGGGGCAGGACTCACACTTCTTCATACGCATTCAGATTGTCACCAAATAGTTCCGAACCACCTGAGCTCAAGAGGGTGATTGTTAGCATAACAGCAAAGACCATGCAAGGTCACATTTGAAAGAAACCTGGTTTCTAATTGAGTAGGCTATTAGGATCAGATCCAATGAACTTTAACATTGAGAAGTTTTGGTCCAAGTCCTTAAAACACATGCTGCTGATAGTTTTCTACTTCTCAGCTTATTGAGTATGCTTAAGAACATGTACTAAACTGGCCTGACTTCAAATCAGCTCCACAGAGAAGGGTAGTATGAGATTTTTAGGATACTTTATTGTATAGCTTGTCTAAGAAGTGAGGCTCAGATTATGAAGTTCATATCTCATTTTTTAGAATTTATGTATTCTTTCTTGGCAATGCAGCTCCAAAGTCTAGAGGCCAAATCCTACAGAACTCAAAGTCCACAGTTACACCAGTGACTTCAGCGATGTCAGAATTTCAGGCGTGGAAACCAAGTTCTTGTCTGCTGTTTATTTTCTTTTGTCTGCATTTTTAAAGCCCTTCCAAAAAAATCTCTATAAAAAAAACTATAATGAGCATTCACATAAATGGTATTCCCAACACATGAACTATCAAAAAGCAATGCATCAAAGAAATTGAATAGAAAGCACATTCAACCCTGACTTCATCATCTTGTGTTCAAACATATCACACATCTTTTCTCAAACTGCCTATTTAATTACTGCAATAAGTTGCTCCATTCTGGCAGTTATAGCTGTTACTAACAATCATAGGATTGACAAGGTTCAAAAAGACCTCAAAGATCAATCAGAACAACCATCCACAAATCACCAATATTTCCCCACTTATCCATGTCCCTCAGTACAACATCTACATGTTTCATGAGCACCTTCAGGGCCGATGAAATCACCACTCCCTGGGCAGCCCATCCCAGAGCCTGATCACACTGTCAGAGAAGAAATTTTCCTAATGTCCAACCTGAATCTCCCCTGGTGCAACTTGAGATAGATATCACAAATACATGATATTAAAAATCATTCTGTAAGATTACACCACTGAAAATTCAAGTATGTCCTGCCGTTGTAGCTAGCTCCAGCCAACAGAAGCAGTCACACAGGATACCAACACATGCCTTAAATGCTTAGATGTGGCTACTAGTGCCCCACATCATGCTCTGAAGTGGTCGAAGTGCCTCTTGGTGGCATTTTGTTAGGGCCACAGTAGTCAACCAATGCAGTCCCTACTCAGCATTGCAGTCACAGTGAAATTAACGGGGTAAATGACTTTCCAGATATGGACATGGACAGATGAAAATAATAAATGTAGCATATGAGTCATTAAATGTTAAGCTTATTTTCTCACACACCTGCAAATACTTCCATGGATAAGTTCTGGAGAATAAAACCAAGTTAAAGGCAGCTTCTAAATATCCAAGTGGAACTCGTTAATATTGAGGCCAAGACTTTGTCAGTGGTATGTAAATTGAAAGACAAGCACCTCATCTAATGGAAATAAAGTATTATTTCCATTTCACATGTGTTTAAGACATGAACAGCTGAAAAGAAATTGCACATTGCATAACAGACACAAGATAAACGAATGGTAAGAAATTAAGCTTGGAGGTCATTGGCTACCGTGCTCTGCAATAAACCCCCTTCTGACTTGTTTTGATAAATGATCTAGGAAGTTCTTTTAACGAGTTTTGATCTTAGATATTGAAATAGGCGCCATTTTAATCTCCACGGCTTTCTGCACGCAGAGAATGGGTGACGGTGATTTGCAAGGACAAACAGGTCTCTCCATGTATGCATTTGTAACTCTGCTGGAGGCCCATGATGTTGCTACCTAAGCCTACTGCAACTTGTACACAATTTCACACAGCTGAATTTTCCAAGAATGGCAGCTTCAGTCTGAATAAAAACATGGCCAGCTGTGGTGAAAGACTTGGAAGTAATACCAACACAAAACAGTGATGGATGAGTGCAGTAGCCTCAAAATCCCCACTTCACCATTGCTGGTTCCACAGGCAATTTCTGTTATCTGACACTGGCAACTTCCCATTGCCATCATTTTGCCTTTGTTTCTTCTCATCTGTGGAAAGGAGGATGTAACATCATACTCAATGAATGCTTTCAGTGCTCACTTATTAATATAAAGTGATGGTTTTAGGAAAAGCAAAATAGTATCCTTTTATTTAAATCCCAGGTGGTGTCAGTGATATTCTTCATTGCAGGGCGTTTATGCACTCAGAAACAGATACATCCATGTTTGTATATGTTTTCTATCTGCATGTGTGTGCATGTGTCTACAAAAACATATTCCGACCTCCATTAGCCTAGGACAACAACGAAACATAGGTGGAAGCTCTAGTTCTAATTCTTGATCTGCATTTTGCTGACAAACAGGGCTGAGTTGACTCATGACCACCCAAACGCAACGGTTGATCAGGGCTGAAATCAGTTCTGCAACACCATCTGCAACAACAAACCTAAAATGACCTGGTGTTTCTCCCACTCACCCCCTGGACCATGCTGAGTCATCACTGACTGCAATGAAGCACAGATGTCGGGGTAAGCCCCTGATCCTGCAACTGATTTGTGTGATCTACAGAACAAATTCCTCCTGTGAAGATAAGGGAAGCTGATGGAATTTGAGACAAGCCAAATTCTGACTGGGCTGACCTGCCAGCCAAATCAAAGCTCTGTAAGAAGAAACGTAATATTATACAAATATATATTTTCTCAAATGACTCTACAAACCCACAGGAAATTTTTTCTTAAATAGAGAGGAGAAAATCTATATCTTGGAGAGTGAAAAACAAATTAAAGGTTCTTGAAGAGTGTTTCTTAACATTTACCAGTGTTTTTCCCCATGGAAATGATGAAAAATTAGCTTGAACCCTAGAGCTTTTGGTCTTTTGTAATCCTTTTTTTTTTTTTTTTCCCACAATGAATATAGATTTTTTAATCCTATATATAGAGATTTCACATATTTAGATCTGAAAGCTCTTCTACTGCTCTATGAGACTGTTTTAAATTAAAAATACATATGGGACCTACCTGTGCAACCAAAATGTACCAGCACACAGGCATCAGGAAACACCTTGCTTTTGATCTGAGAGGTATTGTGATCTTAAGGTCAAAATAATGGACAGGGACACAAAAATCTGAGCTACCTTTTCTTTAGTGAAAATTACTTTGTCTTGTAAACTCTTGGTTCTCTGCAGCCATGCAGGCGGTGATATTTCCTTGTTCTCTCCCTTTTTCCTGCTGAAATGCTGAAGACTGGGGGAAGCACCTCCATGATCTCTATGTTTCTGATCCCTCCGACTTGGCCTAATATTGATGGGAAGCCTAGAGATAGAAAGCAATCAATGTTAGTGAGATAAATTTTATGATATGCCCCACTAAGGAAGAAAAAATAACAAACAGCTGATTAAAACAATTCAGATGGCAATAGCCATATTCTACAAAAAAAAAAAAAAAAGGCAAATTCTTATTTAGATGTCCACAGATTATGCTTTATGATATTCTTGAATACTCCTTTTGAAGCTGTTTTGAAGAGGATTCCTCTTCAAAATGTTACTGGACAAACAAGAGCCAAAAAAATTTAAGAATTCATTTAAAAAGTCCTATGAACAAGTGTGGAAGTGCTATTACCACATCTCAGATATGAGTCAATAACTGAAAACCAATTGCTGAAAACCCAGTGTGGCACAAATAGTTAATGAAAGGGTGGTTTGCTTAGGAATAAAAGTGGACTGTGACAATCCACACTCATCTGGTTCACCCAAATACATGCAGACTGCCCTGGCTTTGGTGTTTCCTTTTGATTTGGGTTTTGCAGTGTTCCCATTGCCATTGAATGACCACTGTGAATTGTGCCCAACAGCTCAAATGTTTGAAAAGAGCTGCAGCACAGCATCCTCTAGCCATCAGAGACGTCCTTGGAGCAGATGTGTGTGTGCCTGGAGCCACCTGGAGCTCCCCAAATGCACATGAGGGCTCACCTGGTGCCCCCCACCACAGTCACCAGGAGCACATCACCAGTGTTGTTCGGAGTTAATGGGCAGAATACACTCAGGAGCTGTTTACCAAATGCTGAAAGAGATGAGACCTGTGCAAAAATAAAGCAGAATTTCCCTTTTTTTCTGGTGTTCTTTTTTTCCTCCATGCATTATTAAAATTGAGATTTTAAAAATTAAAACTTGATTTTTTTTCCTTTAAAAATGCAACAGATGTGTGCAAAGAGAAAGCCAGTGCCCGTGCTACCTTGTGGAAGGAGCTCTGTAGCTAGGCTGAGCAGTTACCAGAGGAGAGCACAGTGAAATGACTGCGTATATCTGTCATATGTTAATTAGGGGAATCTGTATAGAGCCAAGTTTTATAACCTTGCTCAGTTTTAAGAGATTTTTACAGTTACTGAATGCATTAAAAAACAGAAAATGTTAAGGGGATTGTCCATTGAATTCCATGCACTGGAAAGCTCACTTGTTGGGCCTACAGGGAGAGCTGATTTAGTTTTGCTATATAGCCGTATGAGTACAACAAGCAAAACAATGGTATAAAACTGTGCAAAGCAGAGTCAGCCTAAACCACAAGACGCTATGCAATAAACCTTAATTTGACTGCAAAAAGCAATTTATAAAAGAGAGCTCTTGAACATCTCCAGTTCCCCTAAACACATCTAATTAGGAATAGATATATTCTGTATGTAGAGTATCGGGATACATGTTGCATCTCCTTAAGTCGCAATGTTAAAGCAACTTCCCCTTGAAAGTAGTCTGTGTTCTGCCTCAGGAGTGCAGGTCAGGCCCTGAGAAACAGGGGCACTGCTCTGAGAGCAAGTACAGCAGAAAAAAAAACAGGTGGTGTTTTCAAGTGGTGTTTAGAGACTACAGTAGAAATCATCCCCATAGGAGCCATCCCCTAGTCAGTGGGACTACTGTCCCTGCACACCTTGTGAATGCCCATTCTCTTCCACCTGAGCTCTTCCCTGTGCAGTTTGGCTTTGCAAAGGTCAGGAGATCATCACTGCCATCACCACCACTACCACCAGCACCATGAACACCACTGGCATCTCCACCAGCACTGCCATTACCACCGTCATCACCACCATGCAGCACCACTGGCTACCTCTCCAAATCACAGCTGAATCTGTCAGACATCCAAAGCAAACGTTCCCATCTGGAAACTGGGATTTTGGAGATCAGGGCAGAGGTAGGACCTTCTCCCCAGGTGTGAGCAAAGGATGCTCTGACGAACTGTTGGAGGACAGCAAAGGGGGGCCCTGCTCTCGACCAACAAGGCCAAAGGAGGTAAGAAGAAGCAAACCCAAACCTTGAGACTCACTGTTCACCCCCAGGAGGCCCCAGATGCAGGGGACCAACAGCATCATGCATCGCTAGGAAGGAAGGAAATGGACACAGAGTAAATTATCACTGTGTAATTCCCAGAGTTAATAAAGCTGTGGCCTAATTAAACCTCATCCTTTGCTCCCTCCCTTCTTCTCAAGACAGTGTGAATTGGTGCAGCTTTTATATCTGGGCAGGGAAACCCACAGAATTTTCCCAGAAAAATAAAATCCCGTTAAAAGTCTTTCTGCACTTCTGCTAGATGGGCCCCACTCTACCTTCAGGTGAAATACTCTCATTAAGCAGAGAAGATAACAATAAGAAAGCCTACACGGGATCAAATTTTTTTGTCACGCAGTTATTCAGTAATTACATCAGAAACGGGCCAGGTTGCTACGCCTGCATTGTCCAATTAACTCCATTGAAACTGCTCATACCAGAATGACAAACGAGATTTGGCTTTGCATAAATTAAAAAAAAAAAAAAGAGAGAGAGAGAAAAGAGCAGGGTTGAATACACAAATCAGGATAGTGATATGTCATGGAAATTTCGTATAACTGCAATAGATTCACACAACACATACAACAACTAGGAGATTTGGCACACCACCCTGATTTCAGGAGATTTAAAATGTACCGGCAACAAACTAGACATTTTCCACAAGAAAAACGTGAATCAGCAGCATGATCTGTTCCCCATTTTCACAAGCAAAGTCATGTCTATTATAATCTCACTTTTCTCAGCCATAAATATAGTGTGAAAAAAAAATTATGTTGAATATGGTTACAGTTATTATTTCCCTTATGGGGATTTATTAAGCATGTGTTAGGAGTTTAGGTATAAAATAAAATTGTTTTTTCGCTACATGGATGTCTTCCGTGACTCTCTGTAAAATTTCATTAAGGTGTTAGACTTGATATTGCAGATCAAAGTAATCCCAAGAGATTAAGGAGACCCTGCTAATTGACTAAGGTCATGTACTGCACTTCCCACTGGCACTTTGGCCTACACTGACAACAGAGGAGCAGTCCCATCTCAAAGGACCATTCTATAAAAATACCCTTCTCTTTATCTGTAGTCCAGTTTTCACACTGCTATGATAACAAGGGATTTCATAAATCCAGGTGGACTGATTAGAGTTTTGAGTATGTAACTTTCTGAGTAAAAAATATACATGATACTTTTGAACAATTTTGACATTTTATCTTACCCTTTAAAACTCACGGGAACATATTGCACATTAGGTGTTTAAGAACAAAAAGTGTCAGCGTCTGTAGCAAATTCCATCATTCAAACTTGGCACTAAAGAGGATATTGAAAGTGTTGCTGCAGACCATTAAAACCAGCTAATTTACAACCACAGACATTGTTGCATGACGTGCCATCTTGGTCAATAATTAGACCCTGGAATATATATCCAGCCCTGACAAGAGAAAGTTTCTAAAATCCTTTCCCTGTTGATCAAAATATACAATAATATATTACTCTCAATTGGACAGTCGGTGTTAGTTCCATATTGTGATATTATTGAAAATTATGGACTATCAAGGGGGCGTGGTAAGGAATTACTGCTGCTGTCAGCAAGATTTGTGAACCCATTGCTGAGGTACGTGCTCCCTACTGGATCCTATACTTCAAAATATGAATGCTGAAAAAGTTGGAGAGAATTCAGAAAAAAAACAAAAAACGATAGGAATGCAGCGTGATCTGGAAAATCTGCCTCTTTTCTGTTGGCATCGTGGGAGAGCTAAGGAACTCGTAGCCAATTGACCAGAAGATTAAGGGTAAGATTCACAGTTGCATGGATACAAACAGGGGAGCTCAGATTATGCAGCTCATTAATTTAGCAGACTATGAATAAGGACAACTGACAAGAGCAAGCTGAGTGAGGAAGGTGAAAATTAGAAATTAGATATCGCTTTTAGCTTCATAAGTCATATACCAAATGATTTTGTCAATGCTCTTCCACTAAGTGTCTTAGAATCAAATGATTTTTTTTTTTCAAACTTTATCATTTTTTAGAATTTGATTTACTGCTTGCCTTTCCTCAAGTTTATCCAAGCTCTTCTTGAAGAGAAGCTTCAAACTTGAGGCAATGTCATATGCAAAGTGTTTACTGGATATATTTTAATCATGCTCGTGGATCGGTGGAACAAGCAGCCTTCCATTCACTGGATGAAATCTGCATCTATGCAGAAGGGTAGTAGAAGGCTTATGACATACATAAAAAGTATGTCGTTTGCATGGAGATGAATTTCAGACTTTAGAAGCCAACAGAATCACATTTTCCATTATGTTCACCCAGCAGAACGGATTTCATTAATCAGCCTATCATCAAGGGCTAAGTTCTACCACATTACTCATACTAAGTAATACCTAAGATGCAAATAGGTCCACTAAAGCAAAGGACGCATCTGGAGAAGTTGTGTCATTCTGGAAGTAAAGGTGCACTAATGAACTTCGTGATATTCCTAGTTCCAAACGTGAAAATCTCATATCCTTTGAGCTCTTCAGAAAGGCCTTGAATAAATAAGCTATTCAACAGAAGTATTTAATCACCTAGTGCACTAGAGAACTATTAAAAAGTTGAACTGTTGAATGATGTTTCTGATGAAAACAGATAAAATTTACCATATACTACTTCGTTAGCTCAAAGACATTCTTAATTCCCTTTCATTCAGCAATTGACATTGAACTCTTTAAGCCACCATTTTGAACAAAACGCAGGCAGCTGGAAGTCCCAGCGATATGAAAGGCACTGCTTTCTTGACTCTCGATTTGTTGGAATTCAACACATTCCTAGTATTTTTAATGCTTCATATAACCATATTTCTTACGTTGGTTGTCTCTATCCAGTGATATCTGTGCTAATAGAAAATGAGATGTTTTCTCTCTATCTCATTCAAATATTTCATTTTATGTACTATAAAAGTTTGAATGAGTGAACTAACCAAAGAACAAAGCGCAGGAAACCTCGATTTCCATGTCTGCATCCCAATTCCCTTTTGTAAATCCAATGAAGTTTTTCCTCCTGGTTTTTCTCCACACACAAATCAAAAGTAACAAAATTTATTCCTCCTGGAGAATTGAGTATTTGTGTACGACTGCTGACAAAATGCCTGATAGATGTCATGTGCCATTGATACCTTCTCATTTATTAGGTACATTAGCTGTCTACTGTTGAGATCAGCGGCACGTGAATCTTCGAAAGACTCTTTGGGATAAAATGTGGAAAAATAATGATATATTTGCTAATTGTTATTGCCGCTCTTGCTGTGATCTTTGGCAACACCTGCTGGTGGTAGCAAGCAGTGCTGTAGCCACTCTACATGAACACCTTCAACGTATAGAACTTCAAATGGCATTGCAATTGCTACCCAGCTGCAAAGAGCACAGACACAGTGAGCACACTTAAAATGATGACGCCAAGTTCATGAAAACATTTACACGTGGTTTACAGGCTCGGGCATTATTTCATATTAAAATGTACCTGTTCTGCTTATCAGTGCATCTGCTGTGATTTATAGAAGTTGCAATTTTGCACTAACTTAATCCAGAGAGAATTTTATACAGCTCTTCTATACACTTTCTAGTGATAAGGTATTTTGAATGGTAAGATAAATAGCAGACAAACGTCTACTAAAAACTGTCTGGTTCAGTTTTGTTTTTGGTCTAAAATCCTCATTTTTACATAGTACAGCAGCAAAGCCCTGCATTGTAGGTGAAAGTCTGTAAATCTGCAGTAACTGAAAAATAACAGAAGGCACAGCAGCATTCTTTATGTTAGTCTATATTGATCGGCTCTAATGAGCACCAGTGGAGCTGTAGCTAATGGTGGTATGTCTGGTGTTAAGGGCAAATGTGGGAGAAGATTATCAACCCAAGGGGTTTAACAGTTGCTGGACTGCCCTCAGCCCTCAGGGCAATGATGCACTTGAGAGGTCACTGTATCAAATGAGGGAAAAGATTCAGGTTGTGCTGCTGGAAGAAATGTAGCAGGAGCTGTATTTTAGCCGAGACTACAGGCATCAACAAAACAGTTACTTTTGCCACTCGCTTCTTCCCCTCTCCTTTCCCCCAACTACTGCCTACCTTGTGTTGCATCTCTAATTAAGAGCCACACCATCAGCAATCCAGTAATGAACAGCACAGAGCTGCTCCAAACTACTGAGGATTAAGCATGTACACGGGTAAAGTGGGCACCATGGCACCGTGCAAGGGGCACGCACAAACCCAAGGAGAGTGACACGTGGTGGTGCACAGTGCTCCCACACCTGGAGCCTGTTTATTACCTGGGGGTCACACCACTATTTGATGAGAATTTGCTTGATATTTCATTCACTGTGTTGCTTGCCACCCCCTTCTGAGATCTGAGAGGGGCGAGATGAGTGACCACTGGAGCCGAGGAGGCCACTGGGCTTCAAGGGGAAGTTAACTGGCAGATACGAGAGAGCGCTTGCAGTAAAATGTTAGTGCAGACAGGAAGCTACAGGTATTCAAAAAGATAAAAATGAGCTGAGAAATGCCTTGAGGTGTATGGCATGTTGCACGCTCGGTGCTTTAATAGCGTAATGGAATAATTTTAACTGTGTGAGGCTCCAAAACATACCAACAAGGTCTGTTGAGGACTGAACAGTGAGATTTCAAGTATCGATCAGAATAAATACTGTTAAAATAAAGGAAGGAAGAAAGAAAAGAAGCATAATATTTACTTAATGCTGTAAATAAGCAAATTAAATATTACCTTAGCTCCACGATGCCATGGTACCCCGTGGTTATGGCAAATTATTTATCAGGTCTTTAGAAATTCTAAGACATGGATTCCTGTTATTCCTTAGAGACATCTGATGGGTCAGATTATTAAGAAAATCCTCACAGATCTAATTTTTTTGCAGTGTTAATATGCAACATGGGTGAATCCAGCATTCTTTGTTCCAGTCAGGGATTTCAACCAGAGTTTTGCCTCTGTGAGAACCGAATCAGGCAAGATTAACAATATTTACAACTACAATTAGCAAAATAAATAAATAAATAAATGATAAATAAATTAGGCTTTTGGCTGTTACCAGGATGCTAATGCAAAAATACCTGAAAGAAGTGAAGTGGGCACTGCAGCTGGCATGCACACTCACTGGGAGCAGTGATGCTGGAGACAGTAGGAAACATTTTCTGCTAGGAAGCAGGAGTTGACAGATTGGACACTGGCTGCTGATGGACTCCAGCTCGGGGCTTTGCCGTCTGCTGGCTCCCACACTGTCCATTAGACAGGCACCTGCACCAGGGATGCTGCAGCCACAAGTGACACTAATGTGCTCAGCTGTTGACACTGGGGAACCCATAGAAAAATGTGTTCATAGCCACGGCTGCATGCATGGCTGAGAAGTGAGCCCACCTGGCAAAACAGAGGGAGAGAGCTCACGGCTGTCCCTGTCCTCATGCCTGGTTAGTGCTGGAATTTCCAAATATCCCAGCAAGAAATAATCCACAATATTTGTAATGTGTATCATGAGGTGTGCTTTTTGCACTGCATTGCCTGCTGTAGCTTGAATTTTTTCTTGGTTCAGGTAACACCATACTGTTTGTGTACAATATGAGTCTGTGAGTGGATTATGCATGACAGACTCATGACAACGTGCTTTCTAGGGACTTGAGCTTATAAGCAGATTCAGCAGGCTCTCTAAATTCCAACAGCCATTGAGACTTCTTCCAATCTGAAACACTCTGTTGCTATGAGTAGTGCAACAGAAGCTGAACAAAATCTCCTGAGCTAAGGAGTGTTACAGAAATGCTGGCTTCTCAGCAAGGCCAAGGCTGGATTTAGGTGCTACAGAGAAAAGAAAATGAGATTCCCAGCTCAAGATGAAACAAAGAGGTACATGGTGTGTTTCACAGAATCCTAGAATCACGAAGGTTGGAAAAGATCTCCAAGATTACCCTATCTAACCATCCACATATCTCTAATATTCCTTACTAAACCATGTCCCTCAGTACAACATTTAAATGTTTCTTGAACACCTCCAGGGTTGGTGACTCCATCACTCCCTTGGCAGCCCATTCCAGTGCCTGACTGCTCTCTTGGAGAAGTAGTGTTTCCTCACATCCGATCTGATCCACTACATCTTGAGGCCATCTCATCCTATCACTAGTTCATAAAATCATAGAATGGCCTGGGTTGAAAGTGTTAAAGCATGTGTTTTACTCCAGCTCAGTTCAGTCCGAAGATGTCAACTAGTCATGTAAAATTGGACATCCAAAAGCACAGAGAACTGCTGCAGCTTGGAGAGGTAGACCTTATCTTCAAAATGGACATTTCTGATACTCTGAATCAACTCTACCCTCTTTGTCATAGCTTTTTAGTTTGGGGCACATTTCATGTTAAGAGGAAGCCATCAGAAAACTTACAGACACCTTTTCTCTTCTAATGACAGAATCTCAGCCAATTTCTAGCTTTACAGTGCCAAGCACCACACACAAGGACCAGTTTTAAAACATATTCTAAAAATTGCTGCCTATGCTCATCAGTGAAACACTGACAAAAATTTTCTCCAAAAGAATACTTTGAATAACAGATTTAGAACAGTTCTGTGATGAGTTTTTTTCTTTGGTAGACTTTGCAGTTCTGTTCTGTGTTATTTGTTTCACATTTTGTTTGACATACTGTACCCTTGGACAGATGAAGGTCTGGGATTCTGCACCAACAGTTTTGGTTGAACTAAACTAGTAACTAACGTACAGGTAAGAAATAGGTGTTGTTGAATCATTCATCATATTTTTTTTTTCAACATTTCCCTTTCTCTGTATCTCTTTGGTTTCAGGCCAGTACCACTTAAGCAAGAGAGAGCTCATCCCAGCCCATAGAATAGCAAAGAGAAAAACCTCACAGCACTGGCAGGACTGCAGGTCTACTTTGGGCTTAACCTGAGACCATGCTATAATTTTCCCATATCAAGGATATTAATTTCAAAATCTAATTAATCCAAAATGCCCCCTCCAGAGCAAATAGAAAAATGAAAACAAACCCCATCATTAACGTTACCAGAAAGCCAAAACATACAACTGGCTGATCATGACATTTAGCTGGTAGTTCTAGAAGTCATCAGTTCCCTTCTATTTTGTGCTGTGACAGGTGTATAAGGGTAGGATCTTGCTCTGACATGTCTACAACAAAACTTCCTCGGAGTTTAATGATGTGGGAGCCTAGCCAAGGGACTTACCTTCTTATTTTTTTTTTTTTAATAGTCAGTATTGACCAGCCATTTTGAAATGTTTGCTTTGAAAAGGACACGCTATTTATTTTTTCTTTCCATTTAAATACCAAAAATAAAAGACCTCGCTCTCGCTCTAAACAATAATCCATACAATGAATAACCACACAGAGCATAACAAGTTTCTTCGTTCAATTGAAGAAATATTTTCAGCTCTGGAGATTAAGTAGCCACAAAGTCTGCCCCTTTATCCATCAATCCTGACAAATCCTACCAAGTCATTATAACCTAGGGAGTAAATAAAAATCTTCTAGTATATTTTCTTTCCCACCAACATTTCAACCACTTACATGGAATGCAGCTATTTCAGGGGTTTATGGGAAATGTACCTTATTTTCTTTGCACTGGAGGATTTCACTTTGCAGTATCCTTGTCTTCACCCCTTAAACACAACTAAATCCCATAAGTGATCCCACGATGATGCTGTTTAGCACAGCGCTATTATTTTCAGTGAAGCAGCAAGTGCTGCTACATGAGCATTTGAAAATACAGGAGTTACTTGCCAGCTTGTGAGAGGAACCCAAAATTTGAACTTTGTGCACTTTAGACAAAAAAAAAAAACACCTCCAAAATAACAAATAAAAAAAAATGGTCTGTTTTAAACCACTTCAAAAATTAGCCTGTGTTATCATAATAAAGACTGCCTCATATCCACAGATATAAGGAAATCCCTTCTTAAGGAATCAGCCCCATTGCTACTCACTAATATTCTCTCCGACTGCACTGGCTCCGCTCTCTGCATCCTAACGTCTTCCTACCACCTCCTGGGGAATCTCGCTGCAAGGACCTTCCCATGCGTTTCCCTTCTGGAAGCGCATCCATCATCCACGTCAGTCCTGGTGGGGTGAGAAAGTTTCGCAGTCCCAGCACTCGCTCTTGGAGCAAAAACCTGATGGCTTGAAAAAAGTTAAGGCGTCAATTAAGCCATTCAAATGCAAAACAGCCCAACTAGCCTGTAGCTTTGCAGGAAAGTGGTTCTGCCATTTACTACAAGAGGTGCACGGCTGCATTTACAGCACATTTCCTCATCGCAAGTCTATCTGTGAGATCTCTGGATGACGAAAAGTTCTCAGAGCTTATTTGAAAAATATTGAATAGCAAGTTGTTTCGCTCGCTATTAGAATGAAATATCTAAAAAATGCCCAATTTTCTCAGAGAAATACATCCCAACCAACACTTTTCATTCCTTAGCTCCGTGGATTCTCTCCTCTCTATTCAATAGTTGTGCACCTTTAGATCTGTTGTAATGTGAGTAATCTCAAAGATGATGCTCAAAAAATAGTATAGATGATGGTATATTTGAATAGGTCTATATAGATGGTACACAAATAATACAAAAAGGAAAATGGTTCACCTTTCAGATGACAAAGGCTCACAGTAGACTCCAAGTAGGAAGGATGTCCAAGAAGAGATCCTTTCCTGGTGGTGGTCAGCCCTTAAATGGGGTTTGGGGAGAGGTGGAGCCAGGCTCCACCCCTTCCAATCACACAGGTATTATCACCTCCACCTGTGCCCCCATGGCTGACTCGATGCTCACCTCAGGTGACCAATCAGTGGTTCAGGCTGTGATTCAGCAGTTCCCTTACATCTGTGCAGCTCAAATCCAAGATCAGCACAGAAAAGGGGTCTTCCTAATGTGGTATTTCCTACTATATATATATATTTGTAGGAGTTCCATGAGGTCTCTTCAGTCTTGAGAGCTCCTCGCTGGCGGATGTTTTCAGTCCAGCTCTGTTATGTATCAGCTCTGCTGACTTGAACAGAGCTTCACTAATTCATGTGAGCAAAGGCCTCTTATTCAAACAATGCTCCTGACTTACTTGAGGACAATACAATCACAGTAGAGAGGATGTATTTGGCTGTCAGTGTTCCTTTCCTTTCTTTAGGGTCAAAGTGTTAAATATCACCTTAACTGGGACTGCCAGAGCTTGCACTTTCCACGGACTATCTTAAGGGACTACACTTTTTTGTTCAGAGGGTGTGATACTCCTGTTTTCAGGAATTTTTGCCATTCAGATTTCACTCTCACAGCCAAAAGGATGAGGTTTGGCATGAGTATTAAGCCTTATTGTAGATGACCTCTATTAACAAAAATGAAGCTCTCATCACCACATCCCTCCATTCGTTTTGACAAACAGCCTTCTATCTTAAGACTTACTCCTAAATTTTTCCTTATAACCTGTTTCTCCTTTTTCAGTGGATCCATCTCTACAGTGCTTTTGTCTCTACCTCTATCAGCTCAGTTTCTGCTTTCGTCCTCCATTTGTCCTCTATCACCATCATTCCAGTAGATAACCCTCCTGAGACAGTAATGATGTTCTGTATTATTTACCTGCATTTCTTACCAGTTTCTCAATGTTCAGGCTCCGCGTTTATGCCCACTGCCATGTGGTTTGGTCATTCTGTGACTGAGCTGAAGCAGCTCTTCATTTACCTGCAATTTCCAGGGAAATATTTTAAAAAATAATGTTTCCTTCAAAAAAAAAAAAAAAAAACCTCACAGTGTTCACACGTGCTCAATGCTTTTCCAGAATGCACACTCGATTCCCTGATACAGAAATGCTGTGGTACGTAAAACTGAAGTGTAATGGCTTCCTATTTAAAGAATTATCAACAGCATTATCACTAATAGTGCATCGATGCAGAAAATAGCAATAACTAATTCAATAAGGAGAAAAAGTTTGTCGATGGACAAACAAAGAAAAATATCTTTTATTTACCTGATCCTATAACATCGTTAGCCATAAAAAGACAGCAAGGAAAGAAAAATCAAGTGCTGAATCATGAAAAGAGTCAGCAGATCAAGGTCTTTCTTCTAAAAAATCTTTAGCAGGGAAAAGAAGAAAGAGTGGATATTATTTCCAATTATTTCTCAAATTGGAACAGAGAAAGGAAAATAAAAAATACACACACACACACCAAAAAAAAAAAAAAAATCCCTGACTTGGTGCTACTGGAGTTTGTAGCTGGAAGGAAAGTCCTTGCTTATATTGAAGTAAAGTTCTGAAAATAAGCAAAGAACAGATTTATTGATTTTTGGTGAAGTCTGGGTGTAAAAAAGAGAAAGAATAAAGAAGTGCTCTTTGCCCGCTATGTCCAAATGACATCCCCAGTGGCCTTCTTAATGGTGGGGGAGGGGAGGGGGCAGGTGCCTACCCCGGCACATGGACACAACTGCCCTTAGGCTAGGGCTAATGGTATTGGCTGAGCCTGCTGTAAGCCTCTCTTTTCTAATAGCCAACTTTCTCTGTGCGAGAAGACAGACAGATATTGATTGGTCCAAATGCCCTTGAGTTGACAACATCTGAAATGAAAATCCACAAGGCTAGCACAAACTTTCTGCAAGTTCAATTTCTGGAATCTGATTATGAGGCTGGACTGCGAAGCCGTTCATACATGTAAAAGCTCTCCTTTTGTCGCGGGCTTTATACGTGCAATTATCAGGAGGTAAGCAAAGTCGTCAGATTTGCTAGACAAACGACAGCCTTAAGAGGCAATTTATGGGTAATAGCATTTTCATTTAAAGGAGAGAGGAAACCATCTCCACTGCCATGTTTACTGACAATGGATCTAATTCTCCAAGACACGGGTCGCATTTCCAAGCTCTAAGCGATAATTAGATAAAAATAAATAAAATAAGCATTTCCTTTTCATCTGCTGCAACAAAGGGTGCTTTCAAAAGTTCCTCAGTGATGACAAAAAGCCATATCCACCTGAGAGTGTTCACCTTCCAGGGAAGTTGCTTTGCACAATGTCCAAGGTTCAGACTCACGTTGACTATGAGCGAATCCCGTTTTATTTTCTAATGACCTGGTTGTCCAGAATTAATATACTGAAGACACAGTTTGCAAATGCTAAGGACGGGGACCAGAGAAAGCTGAAGGAGTTTATTTTTATCTTACTGAACATTCCTTTTTATTCTGCAAATTCCTCCTAAATCAATACACTGACTACTGTATAAAGCTTAAATAAAGCGTTATTAAACTGGAAGCAGTGTTCATGCCTTCGTGGGCTATTTAGAAGCACAAAAGATACAGTCTTAAGAATCAGTCTGACGCCACGTAAAGTACAGCTGGAATACACATTAAATTTATTCAGTCATTGATTTGTTATGTTGATCCTCCATGGCTTCACGTTTCTTTTCTCATTAATCTTAGTTAACCCTATCAAAACAATGCCAACGCCGTTGTTTGATGTATCGAAGATCCAACATGCAGAGCGATGCTGCTTTCAAGACTGTGATTCCTGCCATCAGTAGGGCTAACGTCACACAACCAGAGAATATTTTTTGCTTATTTGTGTGTTAAAATCCAAAAGGGAAGTTTTCCCTCAAATGGAGAAACAAAGAAGTTGTCCTGAGACAGGGCATCTGAATGATCTGGCTGTGGACTACTAACAGATCTGCTGGAGCTCTCCCACAGAGCAAACAGCAAGCTTACTGGTGTTTTCATCCAGAGCCAGCTCCAGAAAAAGGTCCCTATAAAGGAAGGCAGAAACCTCCAAAGAACGGTCTTAATTTCAAAATTAAGAGCTCTGCCTACAAGTTGCCACTCTGTTATTCAAAATAACTCTTACTAAAATATTTCCACATTCTACCTGCAGCTCCTTCCTCTCCACTCCGTAGGAGCACATTCATGGAGAAGCTGGTCAAAGAGGAGGAGTAGTTGTTGTTTTTGGAACCAACAACAAATGTGCACCAATGTGCAGAGCCTTGGGCGTGCAACCACTCTGCAGGAGGTGACACTTGCCACGGGGGGCCTGATCCAGGCTTAGCCCAGCACTCCTGTGGACTTCATGTTGGGCACTCAGAAACCCAAGTGCTGCACTTACTGGACACTCCTGGAAATCTTGTCTGGTCTCTCTTAGTTGAGTACAATATATTTAGCACCATACATCATGAGAAGTGACAAATATCAGCTGTTCAAACTAAATGGTCTGCTTCCATTGTTTCTCTCGCTGCAGAATCATAGTTAGGTTCATAGTCATTCCTGAGGATGCAAACAATTCTTTTGCTCAATGGACTATTACTTTTTCATCCTGCTTTATTTAAAATCTGTCATTTAATCACCAGGTTCAAACTTCCCCGTTATTTTTTTGCAATTTTTGATTCCCAACAATGCATTGACAATACGAGATAAAAATGAAATAATTTCCCAGGCTTCCATTTTGCTGATAATTATTTATAGACAGTAGAGGATCAGGATGTAGATGGAGAATAAATGCAGAATATGTGTCCGCATTTACATCTGTGGCAGTTGCTCTCAGCATCAAGGGGGAAGTGTTTTAGCCAAGGACAGACTATGGAGTAAACATGAGCAGCAAATGTGAGTCTTGTTTCTGGAAAGCATCCCTTGAAACTGTTTCTTCCTTCACTACCACTCTTTCTAATCTTTTGTCTTTTCAAATAGCTGTGATAATATTAAAACCATGCTTCATGGTGAACAGCATTTCTGGGAGTTTCCTATGAGATGTGGCATTGGGTAAGAAAGTGCAATTGAGTTAAAGCAGTAGGAGAGCCCCGAGTCCGTGGGGTTTATTGTGATCAGTTGACCACTTCCCAGTAGGCAACTCCGTGGTGGCTGAGAATCACTAAGCACCATTTCAAGGAATATAGGTAATTCATTTAACCAAAAAGAAAAGAAAGAAAACACAAACAAAATAACCCCAGCATAAAATACATTTTTATAAACACTACCAGCATCTGAAAAGTGGAAATCTGTCAAGCTTGCTTTGAATCCTTCCCAGTGCACGTAGCTAAGTGGAAAATCAAATGGACAAAATTTCTTAATGTGTGCGTGGATTACAAAATTAGTATTTCTGTGAGTACTGAAACATTTTCTAGATAGAGGAATGACAAAGCTGGTTTTATTTTCCCAAAAATGCCTAGAACAAATAACTTTTTTCATGCACGTATGTCACAGCACTTCAGGGAGTAAATAAGAAGGCACTATTTGACACAACAATTCAGAACAGACACTACAGCTGAAGCATTTCCTTGCTGTCAGATAAAAGCATGTCAGGTTTGCCCTGCATTAAGCATGGCTCTCTGCGGCCTGGCTGTGATTTTTGCTGGATTGCCGACAAAAACTTCATAATCCCTGCCACATTTTCTCCTAATTTTTCATGCTGACTTGAAGCAGTCCAATAGGAGCTGGGACAAACAACTGAGGAGCCCTTAGGTACAGCTCATGCCATTCTCCCTCCCCCATCTTTTCACTTCAAGAGTCTCTGAACTAACACCAAAAAACCCCACAAAAACCTCTAAAAAATCTCTCCACAGGACTTGCAGAGCCACTACTGACACACAAACGCATTTATGTACATCCACACAGACACCACATGCTTTCCTAAAATACCAGGGCATGCAAAATGGACCGAGCACTCTCTGCTCTTATTTTACCATCATTGCACTTCTAAGACAATACCGTGCTACTTCTACAAAGAACGATAGGGCAGGCAGGCTGGAGTAGCTGCAGGGGATCCTATGCCTGTTGACTGCCAAAGCTGCTTACTACTTAACAACTGATCAACTGGCCCCCAAGGCAACAGCTTAACAAGCCCCAGTAGAAGTGGACTCAAGATTTCTTCCTCAGCAAAGAAAATGAAACCATTTACCAGGTATGACCAATATCTAGGAATCAAGGCTAGCCACACCAACAGCACTTCAGCTCCTGAGCTCTTTAGGAACAGCAAACTATTTTCAGTCTGAATTCCTAAAGCCAAACGTGGATTAGTGATATCACAGCAGGATGGGGCTGCTGTCCGCACCATCCCCCTGACCCCAGGGCCAGGAGGGCAGCTTGGGGCAGCACCGTGCCCGTGTGTCTCTCAGCAGAGAGACAAAAAGGGGGAATTCAGCACCGAAATGCAGCGATTCCTCTGGGGCGAGATGTGGCAGCTGTTTACCAGCACAAAGCAATTCTGTGCAGCAGTTCTGGAGAGGAAATGAAGAATGCTGTACTCGGCTGGAACTACAGGGGGGATTTTAGGAAGGCAGAATTTAATTACCCAAGCTGGATTTTGGCCAGGACACCAGGGCTCACACCTCTGCTCTCACAAAAAGTGCCAAGGGGTCTTTAATAGCAACAAACAGTCAAGATTTGGGGGTAGTGTTTCACCTCAACAACAGTGACCTCAATAACGCGTTCTCCTTCACAGAGTGCTAGCAAAACTTTACCCAAAAGTCCTTGGCTTTACAGCTCTGAAGCAGAGATAGCACGAAGGACAACTTTTCATATGAAATTCCTGTTTATCTCTGGGCCTTCCAGGGAAAGCAGCCTTCTAACACTTCTTCAGGGCCACTGCAGGAAATGAAAGCAGCATTTGACATTTTCAGGAGAGGTAGACCAAAGAGACTGGCACCTAATATATCCAGATTAGTTGCATCAGCCTCATAATCTACCCATAGCCTGACACATTTCCTAAAGCACCCACAGCCCAGTTCTTCCCAGTTCACCCCTCAAGTCAGCAATGTTCTTCTTATGAGATTTTTTTTGGAATGTTTCAAAAGGGAACATGAAGGTGGAGGAGGGTTGGTATTTCTCAGTTTATTTATTTTTATAGTTTTAATGACTAGATGATCTTGTAGGTCCTTTCCAACCTAATGCATCTATGAATCTATGAATCCTGCAACTGACAGGAGAGGTGTGAAGAAAAGCTGCAAGGACAAACTGCATTTGCAAATTGGAGTGACCTGTTGACAGCCCTCCATCCTGCACGCAGATTTATTAGCATATGTTACTCAGTGTGTTTATTAGATGACTAAGCAAGAGTCCAGCTCTTCAAATCTGCTCTCTGTTTCCTACCATTTCTTATTTAGACCCGCTCTCCAAATTAAGCCTGCAGCTCTTGCAATGGAGTTTGATTCATTCTTTCTGCTCTTCATTTCTAGATCATTATTCACCATCTCCCTTTATGAAGTGAACTAAAGAACTTGACAGGAACGAGTCTGCAGACTGCTGAAACGTCTGTGTTAAGTTAACCAGCAAGTGTCACATCATTTCTCTCTATTTTCTACTTCAAAAAACAAAACTCTGTGCTACGTTTGAAGTAAGAACTTGTTTCCATTCTGTGCCTCCACACTGCCTCCAACAGAAGTACTCATCAAAGTTTTTGTGAAAATCAAATTGTCACTAGCAGTGTTAATAACGAACAAGGTACCAATACTGCAAGCCCAGGAAATGTCCAAAAACTCTTCCATTAATAAAACCTTCTTCAAAACAGTGAGGTTTCAAAATTCTAAGTCAAAAACACTTGTGACTTCTGAGGCCAGACTCCTCGAGAAGGAAAAACCACATAACTGTGAGGCTCTAGCTCTTGGGAAGTGCTGCTTTTTGTTGTACACCAGCAAGCTCCAGATTTTCTGAAATATGTTCAAGCTTACGTACCCTAATCAAGTTTGCAAGTAGTAATCCCTATCTGTTTCAACACTCAACCTGCAGGCAGAGGTAAGAATCTTTAGGCTCCTTCACAATGGGTTCAAGTAAGTAAAAGTAGAGCTTTAAAGGAAGAAACTTGTTTGATAAAATACTCAGTATCACATTCAACACATGAGAAAATGGAGGCATGCTACATACACATGACCTCAGTGAAAGAAATAGGACAAAACGTCTCACTCAACAGGAGTATAAATAAAGTATATACCTTTAACTCGATTTTCTGGGCATGACTGCTCTGTGATGCTGTACCACTATGTGAAATGTGAGCTGCATGTCTTCCTGCACCAAGAGGATTTCAATATCACAAGTCTTAATGATTTCTATTGCCTCATTGTAGAATCCTCTCAAAGAAAACACAGGACTGGATCAATGTAGTCACTGACTGACTCCCTGTATGTATAACTGATGCACATTAATACAGTCTGTATTCAACTGGAGTGCTCTTCAGAACTGAGACTAGAAGCGTAACAATACTACTGCATATTCACCTTAACCTGAGCAATAGCTGAATTGACTTTTCCAGCTGTTTTCAAGTAAAAGCTGCTGGCTCCATTGCAAGGCAATGTTGCAAGCCCCCAAGCACCTCCCCATAAGATGTAGTGCATCTTTGGGTGAATTAACCCTGCTAGACAAACCTTCATAGAATGCATCTGCACCATTTAGAAGTACTTTGCACTTCCAAAGCACCTCTGCAGAGCATACTGATCTATAGGTGCTTTATATAAACTTTTAAACCTCACAGGAGATGGTGTGAGATAAGAATCAATATTCACAGTTTATAGACAAGCAACCAGATTAAACGACGTACCAAAGGCTACAGATTTTTGTACCACGTGGCCACAAACTGCAATGCTATTCCATTGTTGGAATGCATACAGGATAGCCTCCTAAGCTATAAAACTCATCCTCCTCTCAGGCAACATGAACCTGCCTGTAGCATGTAACTACTCTCCAACTTTCCAGCCTGCTTCTTTTCATCTGTTTGTTTCACTGACCCTCTGTCTCACCTCTGTAACATGGAAACCCAGACAGTCCTGCTTTCTGACATGGCAGAGCATGGGGATTAGAGAATAACAGTTCAGCCTGTAAAAGTAAATTACACATACTGTACACGCCATAGTGCATTTTATGTGCTGCAGAAGAGATCTTGTCAGTGCAGCTGAGGGCTGAACAGGGTCCTAGGTGTTACACTGTTTATTTCCATGGAAAAGTGACCAGACGGAGGAAATCCCTATGACCAATAAAATTAACACCACAGTTCACTGGTACCCAGAGGGCAGGGCAAGCCTGGGGGATGGATACCTGGCAACGAATGCTCCATGAAGCCAAGACAGCTACTCAGAGTAAACAAATACAGAGCCTCAAACACAACTGTTAAAGGAAGTGAAACACTAAGAACCTGAGAGCACTCTTCTTGAAGTTAGATTCATTCATTGTTTGGTCAATTTTTTTTTTTCTTTTCGCACAGAAAAACAATCAAAAGCTACTTCTGTGCCAGGGGAGTATTTGTAAAAAGCAATAAGAGTAAATGTACAGAGAATGTTTAACCTTTGAACATCCGGAGTATAGAAAATAGGATTGCAAATTGTGCTTCCATGTGACTGAGTCACACCTTTGGAAGTAAGATTGGTGTGTTTCAATTGTAAAACTTCTTTGACAATTCACTCCCTCCATCCATTGGAAGAGTGATGAGAAATGCCATTACTCACGGTACTAACAAAGATACTGCTGCAGAATTTCTTCTTTGGTATATTCCTTCTACACTGATTGATGATGTCTTTTAACAAATAATAAGTATATGCATCAAAATAATGTTAAGCTTTGAGTATGAAAAACCTGCACCTTTT
This sequence comes from Odontophorus gujanensis, assembly GCA_013399175.1. Taxonomy (NCBI): domain Eukaryota; kingdom Metazoa; phylum Chordata; class Aves; order Galliformes; family Odontophoridae; genus Odontophorus; species Odontophorus gujanensis. The sequence continues at coordinate 354,268 of VXAB01011747.1, forward strand.
TTGCTTGCTTCTCCTTTATTGAAACTAATAATTCTAATGTTACCTTTGGAAACCAGATCAATAGTGGGAGTCATTTCTGCCATTTTAGGTTATTCAGGAATTTAAAGCAAAAAGATCACTGCTTTTTGGTGCCATGCCACACAATACCTGGGTTTAAGCATAAATATAGACCCTAATTGTGACTTCTATGAGATAAATACAATCTTTCCCCTCATTAATGTATCCAGTACACAATCACCACAACACTTTGGGGCATCATTTTTGAATGTAGATCTCTGGTTAAGCGATACCTATCTAGCATCACTATATACACAGTACAAACACCAGTTTCATTATTCTTTCAGAGGGACAAAGAGGAAATATTTTTTATCATCTCATCTATAAGGCTTTTATAATTATTATTATTACTATTAATTCTTCTCCCACCCCTTGACTTTCTACTTGACGCAATTTCAGAGCCATTTCCCAGTTATTAGCAACACTCAAATGAGACAAAATGCCATCACACATACACAGCTGCGATATCTACAAGGCTGAAACAGAACTAAAAAATATACATCTAAAATTCAGCATCTAGCTATTTATATATGTTTGTTTTTGCCCCCATGTCCTGCTTCAGAACAAAGCACTTTGGAAATACTTGACAGGTTGTCTAGATTGAGTTTAGATACATGGAAACCTTTTTGAGGGTTTTAATTCCAGCCACCAAAATGGAGTTCACAAATATTTTCATGTCTAGGAGTATCCACAATTTTTTTCTTTTCCAGTGAAAGAATTTCGCTTAACATCATGGGTCAATCAAGTGTTTTAGTCTCAGGAGAAAGTGGAAGAAATCACTTGAAAATGGCTGGAAAAAATCTTAGTTCCAGAAGGAGTTTTGAAAAGGTGGACTCAAGGTCAGCAAAGTGCTAAATGCTGTTCCTGACTCTTGCCAATCCCTTGGTGCTCCCGTTCATACGGCAAGTTGATTAGAACAAGCAGAGCTGGATGCCTTAAAGATGCCCTGTAATTGGCCACAGTGCATCTGCTAGACTTGTAAAAATAAGGTATATTTTATGGGAAAAGAAGGCATATGTCTTTATGTTTTAGAAGAGGAAGAGCATATGGTCTCTGTGTTAAAAGATATAAATATATAAGCTGTGATTCAAGTCATCAAGATTCACAAATGTTTGGTTTTTTTTTTCTAATCCTTCTCAGTTTCCTTTAAGTATATGGAAAATGATGCAACTTATATGCCTAATCAAAGTAGACAGCAGCCTTTACATGACAAAACTATTTTTCCAAAGAGAATTTAACCATAGAACTGAAGCATTTCTGAGTTTTGTTAATGTTGTTCTGTTAAGTACATACACAAAGTACAATGAGTAAATTAATGACTGCCATAGTAATTTGGAGGTGACTCTGCTATCTAGAAAGCAAATACTGCTATTGAACTGAATCCCAATAAACTGACATTATTATGAACAAACCAGTCATTTTTATACTAAGAATTAGCTAGTATATGCAGAATTGATTATTAAAGCAAAATGCTCCTGGGATCCCCTACACTGAAAATAAGCCCAATGAGTTCCCAGGAAAGCTAAACAAACTGTACAATATATTTGTTACTCTTTTATAACGTTGTCTGAATTTCACAAGGAACTTTATATTGTCTCTAACAGAAAAACAAAAACAAAAACAACCCAATGCTCACCCCTTGAGCAGCACTGAAGATCGCTTCGATGAAACTGCAGAAGATTGGGCAATAACTGCATTCCAAATGTACCTGTGCGAAATTTATTTTTCCATGCACAACTGGAGCTTCTGTATTTCTATAGATTTTCTACCTAAGGAGATGTTAAAAGCTGCAAACTTACCTGTAAGCTTTTGGGTTTGTATGGATTTCTTTTGAAAAAATGTGAATTCTGTGCTGGGATTCCATGACAGAGGGCCATATTGGATGACCATAATAGTAGGTCTTAAGGTCTATGAGTCAGCTAATACATAAATCTGATACTGTGTAGAGGCTTGTTTTCATAGATTCACTTGAGATTAAATATACATGCTAAATCTTCAATTATTTTAACATCTGATATTTGTCAAGCAAATTACCTCAAAACCAAACCACGACTTTCCATCCTGATTAAAACATTTAATTACACTAATTACTAGTAAAATTACACTAACTACTAGATAGTCTGGTCTGAAATGCTTTTGGTTAGTGTTAAATACTGGCAAGACTATTTATCATCCCCCTAGGTTCCAGCATACAGGAATGTTTTCCAGTTTCTCCAAGGAAAATGCCGATGCCCTCACCAGCAACAGAGGCAGAACCACCACAACCCGTGTCTTGTGATCCCAGAAGTATTTCCAAAGTGTTGAAGGGTAATGAACATGATTATTAAGAATGCAAGGACCTTTCAGAAAAGCTACCATGGAGTTTATTTTTAAAAGCTTAAGAAGTTTCCGAAAATGCCCTCAAAAAACCTCAAAATCAATAGAACAACTGTCAATGACAATACACCTACAATGCCAGTGGTTACATTCAAGTAAAAGGAAGCAGTGCTCCCATACAGCACCAGCAAAAGATATTTGAATTACTGATAAACCTACCTTTCTGCTGAGGACCTGACGGCCTTTCAATACCACGACTCACACAGAGAAGTATTAGGACCAAAAGAACTCCATTTCCTTTCGGTGACCATTTTCTTGTGGTTAAGGTTAGAGTTAGGGTTAGTCACCAACACCCCTTCAGTCTATTTTCCTATAGCTGCATCTGATAATTTCATCAGAAAAATCCTTTCACATTGCAAGTAATTTTTTGGATGTGGGATCACAGTGTAGCGAGCCAAGAAATGGAAGATGGTAATTGTCTGCAGGGAAGCAGTGTTGTTCTAAAATGAGGCATTTGCAACCATCAGTGTGAAGTTTCACTTCCAGTTATTAAAGTGAGAGTGATCACAATAAGCTGAGGCAGCATTATATTATTCTCATTTGCTTGTATTCTATGTTTTCATCTAGACAGTAAAAACACTTCTCTTGAATTGCTCTAGCACTGCATATCTAGGAGTACTAAGGTGAAAAACAGCAGACAAAAACCCATTCTGGCTCATAATGTGCTACTGAATGTTGTGACAAAAATCCAGCTTTTATTTCAACAAGTTCACATATTTAAGAATCACACATTCTGGATGCACAACTCATTCTTACACTCTGAGTCTCACTTATGCAGGAAGGCAGCCTGCTTAAGTCCTGTTTTGAATGCACACTGGGATAAAGATGAGTGTCTTTTCTTTAACATGAAGAATTCAACAGCCCCTGGTCCTGCTCAGAGCCTATTTCTGCACGAGTAGCTAGATCCAGCTAAGGTGAGCAAAATACACAGAGACTATTATATAGCCATTTAGAACTGATTCTATGACCCTATGAAAAAATCTTAAACACGAAACCTTTGAGATTTCAAAACTAAAGGGAAAAAAAAAGAAAAAAGAAAAAAAAGTGCCTTGAGTTTGTCCAAATCTCAGAATGAGATGGCTTTGTTAGGGTTTCAGAGATCCACTGAAAGTTAGGAGAGGAGAGCATCAGAGCTCCAGCTACAGACGTACCTGGAAAACTTCTCCCTGCAGAGATTTAAGCAGAAAAACCACACACAGTGGTGGAAAGGTGTAGTCAAATGCAAAATGCTCTTCAGGCCGGTAGTTCTGATCTCCTCTAATCTCCCTCTCTTGATTAACAGTAAGGGCTTCTGCAAAGGACAATTGACATGGTGCAGTAGGTCATTTTCAGGTCCCAACCTTGACAGAGTAATCAGATACATGGCATGCTTAATAGAGGTCAGTTAATGCAAAGATTAAAATTAACTGGAAGTCAATAAGGGAATAATAAAGGGAAATGATCATCCTGTTGCTCCTACTTTGAAGGAGTAAACCTTACATTGCAGGCCAGTAGTAAAAAAATGTAGTCACAAGTGATCTGATAGGCCTTCATAAGCCCTCCAGCAAACAATTTAATGATTTCAGGTACCTTTTAAACTAAGTGGCCAATCACTGTTAAATCCTTTGGTATTCGTTGTAATAACATTGATCTTGATGAACTCTTTTGGTATTAATGTGGATGTAATATATACCTTTTTAATTATAGAACAAGAAAATCCAATTACCCCTTTGCCACATCAAAGTTCTTTGCTAGCTGTGACTATTTAAACATACATTATGAAACATTCAAACGGAGAGATTTCTGTGCAAAGCAAGGGCTAGATCCTGCTGGATGCCAGCCATGGGCATTTCAGTGCCAAGCACCCCAAAAGGTGCATGGTCCCTGGCAGCATCAGGCCTCCATAGCACATGGAAAGATGGTGGGCATAAGGAGCAGCTTCAGGAGGACCCTGATTGAAAGGGCAGGAAGCATTTGTTTATGTAATGGAGTGGGAGCTGTTCTGAATAGTTAATACAGCTGGTTAGGACACAGTTGGTTCTGCAGGAAAGGATGCTCGGGGACGTGGTTTAGCAGTGGGTTGTTAGGGTAGCATGGTTAGGCTGTGGTTGGACTTGATGATCTTGAAGGCCTTTTTCAACTGGAGCAATTCTATTATTCTATTCTATGTTGAGCTCAACATATTGGTGTTGTCTTATTCCATGTGCCACAGGCAGAACACTCCATATTTTTGACATGGCTGCAGGAAATGGTCTTTTTTCCAGCCTAAGCCAGTGGGAAGCAGCAGCTCATGCCCTGGATGGCACTATCCCACCACACAGCCCAGCAGCCCACGTGAACTCATCCACCTTGCTGGACAGAGCTCAGCCACCTACCTTGCTGTGGGGACAGGGTCTGCTTACACGTGTATGACCACCAGGACTTTCCCTTGAATCAATAACAGGAAAAAAATATCCAGAGAAAAGCACATATATTCCTTCCCAAGACATCAAGTGCTGTTTTGTTATTCAGTTCCTACTTCTGGGAAAACGGGTAGGCTGAGCACGGAGTTCAGAATGGAACTGTTGGGAAATAGAATACAAAACTCTGGAATTAAAGAACTCCTTTTTGAGTTAATTCTCTACTGTAAATAAACCCAGCTTTGGAAATGTACAGTTACACTGTGAATCAAGTTCCCATACACAGTGGGAATAAACCCATTTGAAGGATGAGATCGCCCCATACCTAATGATTACTCTTCACTAGTTGATTATAAAACATATGGGTTTGCTGAAATACATTTAGAATTGTCCTTTCCTAGTAACTGTCCAATCAACACAACTCAGATTTTGCTTTAACATTTTGCGACCATCCTATTATTTCATTCACATAGAAACAGTTGTTACCAGATGGGGTCCAATAGAACTTTTTGCTTGGTAGAGTCCCCAGGACAGAGAGTGAAATACTGCAGAAATCTGCTACAGAAATGAGCTTCTTGGTATTTTTTTTTTGTTCAGTTCCAAACAAGTCCAGAATCATGCCAACAAGAAAGTCATGACACCAGTAGATTGCTATAATTCATATAATTGTCCAAAATGGCAAGTAGTGATGGAGGAGGCAAAACACACTGCCCGTAGGTAGGCATGCAATCTGCCTCAGGACAGAGCCATGTCCTATGATGTAAATGATCTGAATACACAATGTATACCTTAACATACCTAAACAACACATGTTTTCACAGCAAAAAGGCTTTTAATCATGTCTGACTGAAATCTGTAACTTATCATTGAACGTTTATGAGCTCTGTTGCAGCTAGCACCCACTGATCTCAAAAGCAGTATTCGGAGAGAACAATGCCAAATTTTCACAGTGCTTTAGTGCTACATGAGGCAGCATAGGATTAATAAAGATATTTGCAACTTAGAAAATCTTGCTCTTTCTTTAAAAATCACATTCTACGTTTTTCCCTTAAAGATTATTTGAATAAAGCCTCATTACTCACAGTCCAAAGAAGTTCATTAGGAGAAGATCACTTTGGAAAGCCTTCAACTAACTAGCCTTTCTTCTCAGCAGTGAATTACATTAGCTACTTCCTAGTTATTTAAATCTTGAAATAAAAGATGTAAACGCTACAGTGACATCTTAAGATCATTGGTAAGGCAGGTCTTGCATGCACAAAAATGCCCAGCTGGTCTGCAGATAAAACAGATTGATAATTAGCTGCAAAATGTAACATTTCATCAGGAATATTTTGAATAATCCAATTTATCTTTGTCAGACACGCGGCACATACTTTACGATTTTATTTTTGATTTATTATTTTTTTTTTCCTTCCTTCGGAGACTCTTTGTTCTTTAACATAATATTATAATTCCAGCCTCCTAATTAAAGCTCCGGTCGGCCGGCCCTGCCTCGGTGCCCCGCCGTGGATGGCGGGCTGGCAGCACGGCGCGCAGAGAAGGTGCGTGCCCCGAGCCACGCGCACCCGCTGCCTCCACCGCCCCGCAGAGCCAGAGCCGGTGTGATGCCAGGAGATCAAAGCTGGCTGGGTGGCAGGGAGGAGGCCTGGCTCTGCGGCTGGGCTGCGAGAGTGGGGCTGGAGCGAGGCAGCTGGGATTGCTGCTTCTTTGCGCTCTCAAAGCCTGGCAGTGCGGGATCCTGCCGCCACGGGTTTTCTAATTAACTGATGGAAATGCGCCGTCCCTCTCCGCTGCCTGCGGCGGTGTTGGGGTCCCTCAGTTGGTGCTGGGATGTGACTCAGCTGGGGTGTCCCTCTCCAATGGGTGAGGGCTGCCTGGGTCTGCCCGAGTCCTCTCCATGATGCCTGCTGGTTTCGCCACCCCAAACTTTAGCCCCAGTGCAGAAAAGGATGCTCCCTAAGCAAACACCGCTGTCTGATGCACCCAGCCAGGGTTGCTGTACGTGCAGCAAACACAAGGTGTGAGTCGTGCAGAGGTTCTCACAGAATCACCAAGTGCTTTCAGGTAGCCCTGCCCAGCTCATTTCCCAGCCATGAACCACAAGCATCAGAGAACAGCTTGCATATGCCAGGATATATTTTCAGCCACATTTTAGCAAAGCCGATTTCTCAAAAGCAATCCAGCAACCAAATACCTCACCTGCCAGAAACAAGGCTGAAAGGTCTTCTGTTGGCACTTTCAATGGAAAGTGGTGCAAGAATTCTCTCTGTGAGTGCTTGTGCAATGCACAATGCTTGTGACCCGCAACAAGAACTCACACCCATCACATGCTCTTGGCTATTCCTTGTACCATTCCTGAAACAAATTCTTTTTTGCAGATAAGACTTTGACTTCCCTAATTTCAACTCATATTTATGAAAATAAAATTAATCTGGGGACCTAGATTAAAGTTTCTTGCTCATTCTTTCCCAAACTACCTTCAAGAAGCGGTGGAAGTCATGTAGCCTTATCAAGCTGTACCTCTGATATGATAATGATAGCTGTACCGCCCAGAAACTAGGTCACAGTAATTCTTCATAGCAGTTTTTGTAACCTACTCAGGGACTACAAGGCCAGCTATTTTGAAGATAATTCTGAATTTCTTTAATAAGATTTTATTGGATTCAGATAATTGATCCGATTATTGAAACCTGGGGAAAGTGCTATTGACCTGAATATATGAATCAGTCATTCTCTTTCTTAAATGAATGTAGGTCATTAAAAACTTATTGCCTCTGCTTTGTGTTGGGAAAGGTGTCCACTGCAGACCCAATAAAGGGGTGCAGGTCTCACTCCCAGATACGTCCCATGTCTGCCCACATTCTCCCAATCACATGGGCAGCCCCTTCCACTCAGTCCCACCATGGACTGGGAAACTCATTGCCTGAACCAAGCTCATTACAACTGGTTTCATTTATGAAAACGAGAAACGTGGGTTTTGCTTTCTTTAAATCTTATTTGTTTTGGTAGGCAACAACAGATGTCCCAGTCTCCTCAGCTCCTTGTCATCTTGTTTGCAGTACTCCATCTATTTCTGCCAATCCCATGCTAGAAAAATCCACTTTTCCACCTTGCTCTTTGCTCACTTTCCATACTCATATCTAGGAGATTTTTCTCCATCATTTTTGAAATATTTGTTTCCACAGAATCTAGCCCTATCACCCCTCCACCTGCATCATGCTCTGCAGCCTCGAACACACACAGACAAAGGCTTTGTCTAGGTGTTGTGGAAGGAAAAAAAAAAATCCCATTTCTCCACTTCTTGCAGTTTATCAAGTCTTGATGTGGAGTCACCGGGTGCTCTGATTGCCTGGGTATGCCCTGCTGGCTGGGCCATTGCTCACCCTATTTCCTTGCTTTAATGCAATGCGCTTGATTAGATCTCACACACCAGATACAGCACTGATGACCATGATGGAAATACACACAGAGACAGAAAACTGGAACACCCTCATTCCCACTGGTCATATATAACATTACTGAAATTATTTGTACAGCGTGCCGAGGACATGCCTCTATCATCCTGGATCAGTTCCTGATGACTGACCTTCTGCAGGAGCACTGGACTGCATTCATGAGGAATTAGAAAGAAAGACACTATTTTTTTTTCCCCCAACTACAATCAGCTGTATAGCTGTAGAAACAAAACTTTTCCTTGACCTTAATAACCTCACATTTAGTTTGGCTATGCGGAGTAACTTCTAGTACTATTTGGATTTTTCTTTTTACATTATCTTTTTCTCTCTTGCAAACTCCAAGCACCACTTCTGCTGCCCTAAGTGCTTTCTCTTCTGTCCTGAAGAGGAAGTCTAACTCCAAACACTACAACGTCAGCTACAAGCCGATGGCAGTACTACCTGTCCTTCTGTAACCAACCCCTCGGAATCATCTGAAGCACTGAAACAACAAGAATGGGGAAACAACATGAGGGGAAGGACACAAAGACATCAAATATTGAGCAATTATGGAGTTTAAAACAAAGGTGACTAGTATCTCTTGCATTGCATATCATTAGATTATGTCCTCTAAAGCATAGTTCTCAGTAGTGTGCTAAGGTCTCCTCCATCCCTGGTGTCTGGCCCTGCACAACAATACCCCTAAAGACCACTAGGGAAGAAATGCCATTCTGACCTCAAAACCCTGGCAGCTCCCCGGGCTTTCCTCTAGCCCTCAGTAACCAATCTGTTCAGCAGGGCTTTGCTGTGATTTCCCCTTTGTTGCCACTGTTTATTTTGTTGTGGAATTACATGCTCTAATTGCGTAAATAAACAGTCAAAAACCAACCCAAACCGCCGGGCATCCTGAGGGCTTTCCCTTCCCTGCAGACTCACTGCCCATTTCCAGGTTCCTACTATCTTTGCTTTTCTCCTTTTGTTCCTTCTTGTACTGCCTAGAGGGAAGAATTTGTCACCGAGCATGAGGAACACTCCAGCGCCTGAGAAAATCATAAACAGGCTGCAGTCCCTCCTGAAAGAGAGGAAAGCAAATGCGTGAATAGCAAAATCCACCATCTTTAATTTATTTTTCACTGAAAAGCTGATTGTTCTCATCAACAGAATCATAAAAAATGCTTCAGAGTGTTGCAAAAACACAGAGGTGCTCGGGTCAATCCCTGGGACTTGCAGGTGACTTTGTCACCCACACTCAGTGCCAATGGAGCCACCAGCTGCATGCCCAAGAAAGCCCCAGGTAGGGGTGCCGGTCACCATCCCAAGGGTAGGGAGCAACACCCCAGCATGGCCCAGGACATCACTTCTAAGACATTGTCAGGTAAGATGTGTGAAAAGTGACTTCCCTAGAGGTTGTGTTTTTTTCTAAAGCCTTTGAGAAAAAACAAGGACCTCAGAAGAGGCCTCTCACATTCAGTACTGCAGATCCTTAACTCACCTAAATAAAAGTTCAGACAATTCCTACAGACACTGCTTCAAAAACAAGCAAACAAAAATAAACCAACCACCAAGCTAGCTGAATATAAATGATAATCTTACCTGGGATTTGTATAAAAAAAATCGAAAGAAAAACAAATTTCTACAGTAAGATAAAACCCTCGATTAAATTTTACAGTCTGGTATAACAGCACTGCATAAAGGTTGTTATTTTCTATTAACTATCTTCTTTTCTTTAGGGCCCTCACTAGCTCAGCAGGGTTTTTCTCAGCCCTGATTTAAGACAGCCAGAGCTCAGCCCTAGCCAGCAAGGCAGATCTCCTGAAAGCCCAGGGAACTGCCAGGTCAGAACAGGAGCAGGGGCACAGCATGGGCGATCCTTTTCCCTTCCCCTATTCCCAGTTGGACAGGGCAAGGACACACAGAATCTGGTCCTGGCTGTGACATCTCCCAAAGGAAGAAGCTGTTTGCCCAACTTTAGATCGACGTAGAAAATGCAGTTTTAAATGCCAGTGGCATCTCCTACAAATATTGGCATCCAACCAGGAGGCTGTATAGGAAAACAAAAAAAAACCAACACCCAAAAGGAAAGACAGATGGAAAAAAAAGAGTGAGAAATCACAGAGAATGGATGGTGAGGAGGGAGGAGACAGCAAACACGTGGTCCCCACCTGCAGCCCCGTGGTCATGTCCCAGGGCTTGGTGCCCACCCTAAGCCCCTCAAACTCCTGAGAGTTAACAAACACTTCTTGTGTTGTATGAGTTCACAAAATTTCTGCGTTCATGGTTTGGTGGTAAAAATATGTTAACAATATTCTGTACTTCAAGCTCAAACACATTCAGCACGAAAAGTAGTTTTTTACCTGCTTTGCCTATATATTATTCAGCTGTAGATTTCTTAGATATTTACAAATACCTGATTCTGAAACATGGGTTTTTCTTCCTCTTTTTGTCTGTCCTTTCTAGTGAAATAATTGCAAGTATAGTTAAGTGTGTGTGTAATCAATATCCTCCTGCTGAGTTATGGGGACGGGCAATAGCATGAAGACAGTCCCTCTCCAAAACAAATCACTGACACTCACTATTAATCATTTCTGAAGGCAATTTTTTTTTCCTCCAAACCAAATACAAGCAAGGAGTACGATCTTTGTACACACAGTCGTAAGGTGATCATTTGAGAGAGCTACAGATTCTCTGGGTACAACACAATCCTTCATCACAGGTTTATGTTGGATGGGCTACTGGGTTTCATGCAAACAGTAAATGGTATATACGTGGAGATGTACTGGTGAATGTGCAGGTTAGCAAAGCCAATGCATGAGTGGAGGAAAAGTACTTCATCCTCATCAGTCAGAAGCCATCATCTTCCCACAGACTGAGTAAACAAGCTATTCCCAGTCTGAAAACCACCTTTTCAGTAAGAGCACAAGTAACAAGATGCCACTAAAAAGATGCTGTAGGGCGAATAACCCAAAAGAGTGGTACTCAGAGAAAATAGTGAGGAAGATAGGATATTTTGCTAGGCTTATCTGGATGGTGGGCAGACAACCAGTGAATAAATAGAGGCTTACCTTCTCCAGATGGTTGAGGTTCACTGTTAACTCCACAGGGTAGGTATCTCCAACAGAAGATCCTTCCCCAGTGGTGGTCAGCCCTTAAATGGGGTCTGGGAGAGGTGGAGCCAGATTCCACCCCTTCTGGTCACACAGGTACATTACCTTCACCTGTGCTCCCATGGCTGACTCAGTGCTCACCTCAGGTGACCCATCAGTGGTTCAGGCCGTGATTCAGCAGTTCCCATACAGATGTCTACAGCACTGGGATGTCTCACCATCTCCTTTCAAAGTCATTTTTCTCCCCCTCAGAAAAAGGTTTCATCTACTTCAGTAAAACTCTATTTTAATTCATCCATTTAGGAAACAAGAAAAATACTGTTTTTGCCCAATGAGGCTGACATATACATTACAATACATACTAAACTTGCAATCTTGCATTAATCGTAAACCACGAGTAAGATAAAGGCAGTGTGAGAAGGAAAAAGTAATAAGGAAAGAAATACCTGAACTGAAGAACTCTTTCTCTCCAACAACTTGGTCAGCAACTGACTGTCATCAGGGGATAAATCAATTCGCAGCAGCTGCGGATCACTGCTTAAGTGTGAGCTCTGAATAGTTTATGTGGAAAAGTGCATTAAAAGTTGAAGGCACAGTCACATGCAGTTCACATTATACTTACAGGCCTGTGTGTGTGTGCAAGGTACTCGTAGGTGGCCTTTAGAAAGACTCTTGTCCTCAGTCCTGCAGTCATGGCACGCTCATCTCTGCTGATCTGTGAAGATCCCAAATATTTGTTACTTTATTTGCAGAACTTTCTCAAATGAGAAAGGGAAATGATGCTGCTGAGAGGATTGTGGTTACAGATTTAAAAGTGAAATAGTAACTTTCAAGCAGAACTGGGCCTGTTTTCACCTTTGAAGACAGTGCAGGAGAAGGGAGGGCTGGTGGTGTGGGGCAGGTCGAACTCCAACATCCAGAAAAACCATTGGGAAAGATCCAAGTGATCCTGTAAAGACTCTGGGAAACACCTCCCTCAGTCCTGGCAGCTCATGGAGAATGAGACTGTACACCTGTAGCTTATCTAAGGCAAGTATTGCTAGCCAAGTCTCTAACTGCTCGCTTTTAAACCCCTGACCTCCCCGAACTGCAGGAAATCTTGTGGCAGTGCATCTCACATCCACCCTAAAGCATCCTTCTCCTTTCATCAGCCTGAGACATGGTCCCTGTCACCTTCTTTGTCCGCTCCTGTATTCTTGCATCAGCAGAAAGGGAGGAAAAAAGGGCATCCTCAACAATTTTCTGAGTGCTATTCATTATTTGATACCTCTTTGCCATTTTCGTTCTTGTTAGCCATATAACTCATCTTCCAATCTTGACAACCTCTCATCATGCACAAATCTCGCCCTGTGTCTAATCATTTCCATCAACTGTCTATGAACTTTTATATTTCAGCTGTACCGTTTTTGAAATGGAAATGAATACAGCGTTCAAGGCAAAGGCACATCACCCCTTTATGTAACAGTATTCAAATAGTTCAGTGCTATTTCTCTCCTGTATCTGCATGCATCCTATACATTTTTATCAGCGAGGCTGCGCGCAGAAAAAGGTTTCAACAAAGGGAATGCAATGTGCTGCCAAGCACTTGGACTTGGTGGGTAAAAGCCATCTGGTTCTCATCCTTGTCACCAATAGGTCGGTCATTCATTTTCTCCATGCCACAGTTTTGTCCCCAGGAAGATAAATCTTGATAGAAAAGTATTCTGGGCACTTCAGGGTATACTTATCACCTGTCCTAAATAGAATTAAGTTGCTTTCTGCAACACCAGCACTTACCTCGACTTTCTTGAGGGGTCCTCAAGGGATCACAATCCAGGACTGTACTACTCCTAGATTCAAAAATTCAGACCTGCTTACATGACTCCAGCATCCCAAGGACCACGTTGTATCAGGCACTGCATCAGACACAGGCTGCTCAGGGCCTGGGGGGTCCCCATCCCTGAAGGTGCTCCAGAATCGTGGGGATGTGGCACTGAGAGACACGGGCAGTGGGCATGGTGCAGGTGGGCTGGGGTTGGGGATCTCAGAGGGCTTTTCAAACACGAATCACTCCATACTATGAAGAAAGCACTTGGCCTTCTCACCAGGACTAAGTGTACCTCATAAATAACAATACTTTCTCTTGTGGGCAGATTATGTCTGCTCTGCCTAAATCCATTTGGTTGTTTTAATGACTTTAAAAGTGGCTTCTTTACTCATGAATGGAAGTAACAAAATGGTATTATTTCTCGAAATATTGGAATCTTAGTAATATATCACACTAATCTGCTAGCCATAAAGGTATTTTATAACTAAAGCAGGGTGTTTTTTATGGGTCAGATGTTGTTGTCCTACAGTACCACAGCTTGTATCCTCCTGATACCACACATGTTTGTTCTCTGCTTAATTTTTAATGTATGAATTTGTTTTTATATTAAAATTCAATAAAATTTTAATTATAAAACATAATATATCACACTGAAGTATATATATCTGCAGAGACACACATCTGCAGTTTTACAACAGATGCGTGTATCTCTGCAAATATTTAAGATGCAGATTTTACCAGTAAAACGAGCACTTATCCAGCATGATTACAGCTGAACGTTTCAGGTAGGCCCAGGTTGAAGGCCCTTAAACCATTCCTGTTCTCATTGAAGCTGACAGGTGATAACTGAATATCACAGGGGAGCAGGAGGAAAAGGCAGAACTCAAGAGACAATAAGCCAAAAGCCACGGAGAAACTCTCAACAAGCTTCCTGCTTTTGCACAAATGTGCTTTTGTAGACTGAACACCTTCTAATCTGCTTAGGTTTAACTCTTCCTAGAGAAGAGCATCTTTCAGCCACACACCCACCCAGCATTCACCAGCAGAGGAAACACCAGTCTGTGGGTACATGTACATTTGGTGCCACTTTCAACCAGGCAGGACTCAGAATAACCCACATTTTCCATTTTCTGCTGCCTATGAAATGAGTGGGCATCACTATCTGCCATGTCTGCCATACTCTGTATGTTATTTCCTGCGTCAAAGATGCAAGATCAGAGTCTGTCGTGCACTTCAGAAGGTATATGGGATGAGAGAGAGGTGGAAAGCAACACTGAACAGTCAAAATTTAGTGTTGGTTTCAACTCTTTATTAAAGTAGTCCAGAAGTTTTTGCAGTGGTCGTGTAGGAATGAAGCAAAACCCCACTGAAAAAATATGCAACGGGAGGAGAGTGGGGTCTTATGGAGAGCAAGAACACAGGATCTTTTAGAGCAAAATGCTTTACCATTAAACCCTAATGTTCCCAGTTTCTGGTGCAGATGCAGCACCGGTAAGTAGGTGCTAAATTGGGCTCATGGTGTGCAGGAAGACCACATGGGAGGTGACCTGTACCTGGCTCAGAGCAGCAGCCTGCCCACACTGCCACCACCAGGGGCCTGGGGCTTGGCCAGGATGGAGGGGTCACCAAGAGGTCCTCGCTCAGCTCCTTCATCTTCCTTATCTCACAGCCAACTTCCAGCTTCTCAACTTACGTTTTCGAATTAGAACACGGAATATTTAAATCCTCATCTGAATAATAAATATAAATAAATCCCAATAAATCATCCGGAGGAGCCTACAGCAGCGCATGACGGCTTACTCTGAGGGGCCTCTTAAATTGGCATCTCACACTTTGCTTCTCCAAGCGTTACCAGCCTCTTCTTTAAGGACATATAAAATTCAGTTCCTGAAATGCAGTGCATTTTCCCATTCATTGCCCACATCATAAGGCTGACCCACAAAATTTTAGGCGAGAAACAGAGATCTTAACCAAACTCCACAGAGATTACACGCGATATTGTTTTAACTGTTTGCTGAACTCTGCCTGTTATTATTTGCGCTTCATTTTGGTGAAATAAAGTGAATAAATAATCATGTTTCACCTGGGAGCACGAAATTCTAGCAATGAAACCATTTTTCGGGAGGGATAAGGGAGAAATCTGAGTCTGCGAGCGAGGTCTGCAGGTTGTCTACATGTTTAAAATATTAATCAGTTGGCAACCTTTCTCCTCTGGAAGAAGAAAAAAAAAAAAAAGAAGAAGAAGAGGAATACGAAGGAAAAAAAAGACACATCACATCAAGCCAGTAACACTCACAACTTGAGAAACTGTAAGATGATCCTTTCCTCAGAAAAATCCATCACCAGTTTGACTCCTAAAACAGAGCGCGTTCTCAAGATTGCTTCTTTCAAACAAATGAAATAGCTGTTCGTTTTCTTAAAAGTATGAAACGGCCGATGCTAATGATGAGTTTCTGCCATAATTGCCACAATCTGTCATCTACAAGAGCTTGCAGCTCAGAGCCTGCTTCAGCAGGACTGTTGCACAGCACAGCACAAGAGTAAAACCTTCCATGACAAACTTCTGCAGATGATGCAGATTTATGCTGCCTATTGGACTCCAATACTACGTGCTGTCTTTCACCTTTTCTTCCTTTCTTAAAAAAAAAACAACTTAGATTAAGAATCTCCTTGGCATGATTTTGTCTTTAAAATGATGACTGCAACTGAAGCATTTAACACCATAAATAAACTAAACCCTTTCAGCTTCAGGAGTGTCCGTGCTGTCTGTGGGGAGATTTCCCTTTTTTTTTTCTTGCCTTCTGCTACTTTTACAGAGAACCTAAGCGCACCATCTTCTTAGATTTTCAAATATGACACACAGATCTATTTTTAAGCATCTATTTTCAGATACAGAAATAAACTCTTTCCCTATTCGTGTCCCTCTGCTTTGCAGATATTATGGGAAAAAAGCCCAACACGACGTTCCCCTTCTCAGCACTCTCACCAGCTCATTCACTGCTTGTACTTGGGACAGTGGGAGCTCCAAAAGTGCAAGCACAGCTGACCGTGTCCAAAGTTTGGCCTTGCTCTGCCATGATGGTTAACTGGGCTTTGGCACGTTGCTCGGTCCTTTGCAAGTGGCTGTCTGGTAGGTGCCACACTTTTGTAAACCATCATTTTTTATGTTTCTTCTGTTTATAAGAATGAAAACTGGACGCTCAAAACCCTTTGTAATTCAGCCTGGCAGCCATGCAATACAAATATTTCCATAATCCAAGTAAGAATTAAAAGTCAAATTACTTTATGGATTTATTTATATTTGTACACCAGGGACATCATCAAAACAGACCTCCAGAGCTGAAAAACAATTTTTTTCTTAAGCACAGTTTTTCTCCTTCGGTGTTAGGTTAACAGGTTCAACTTTGAGATACTGCAAGCCAAGAAGGAAAAAGCAACTGTACTCAGTGAATTTAATGAATCCGATACTTGTGGTACAAGGCATCTAAATGTGTGTGAAGGAAGCGTGAACGTGTTACAACACAGTTTTAGTGAAAAAGCTCTTCTCAGCCTCATCGGGACAAGCACGTCAGTGATATTTGCATGTACTGTGCCATAGCCCTGGCTCTGCTCGAGCTGGTGGTGGTGAGCCCAGTGAGCTCTATCCACGGGGATTGAGGAGCCTGGATATGTTCCCCTTCTCTACTGAATATCTTCTGCACAAATTCAATCACAGTTTTCTGGCGAGCTTGCTTCTTCTTCTTCTTTTTTTTTTTCAATAGCTCATCCTGCATATTTGGGGCCATCTCGTCTTCGTGCTAATTGAAATTTGGGATTCTGTTAAAAAAAAAAAAAAAAGAAAAAAAGAAAAAATAGTGACCTTTGGATGCAGTCTACAAAGTACTCCCACTAAACAGGCAATAAGTGAATCTAATAGACACCCCAACCCACGCCAAGTCCCATAAAATCAGGGTGTGAAGCATAAGGGAGAGAGGGATTCATATTAATAATTCATTCCAAGCAACCCCCTGGAGCAGTTTTACTATGATATGCTATGCAGAATGCTTCAACACACTAATTAATATTTTCAAAGTGTTCCACAAGCCCCTTTTAAAAGCACTTTTGCCATTCATTGAGCATTCTGCATTTTCTAAAGGCAAGATGAGTTCTGCCCCCCAAACCAACTGATGAACTGCCCCCTTCAACTGAGACATCCAGAACACTGCAAAGACAAACATCCATGCCAAACCTCTCACATCCACTGGATTAATAGCCTGTGCCTCTTTGCTCTTCAAATCCAAAATTAACTGGAATAAATTATGCTCCCTTTGCAATACGCGTAACCAAAAATGCAGGTGACCTCAAGAGATATCTCATAATTGCAGTGAAGAGTCCCTGCCGCATTCCCCGTCCTCACTAATATGGAAATCAAAGCCCTGTAAATAACTTGGTATTGATACAGCACTAACTTCTTGTACACAGCGTCGATTGTTTTTTGTTGCCACTGAGCTAAAGCATATCTGCTACTTATTTACAAAGCAGCACAGCTCCCTGCTCCAGGTAACAAGGAAACATAGCGAGGTATTATTCTACGGTGAAAAAAGGAGTTTGGTGAAGAATGGACTTCACTATTTGCACATCAGGAGGAACATATGTCTGCGGCAGCACGGCCGTGCAGGTCTCCCCATCATATTTCGATTAAATGCATTGTAACACATCAAACAAGGAAAGAAGAAAAAAAAGCTTGGGATGACACATGACCTGTTCACGCTTAAAAATCATAACAAAAGAATTTCTTTTGTATAAATGAGGCAGAGCACGCCATGCGAGTGAACTCTGCCCAAATAGATCTTTCCCACTTTGTACAAATAATCTGCTTTTTAATTAAGCACCGAGGAGTCAACTAGCAAATTATTTTTAACCTCTGGCATGCCAGAGAATATTTTGTAAAGACTGGGGGGTGGCCCCTCTGAAAAATGAGACCCTAATCCAGCACTGGGATAAGTTTCTGCAAAAATTGATCGGTTTTAGATGGACAAGGTTGAGAATTAAGCTGCCCAAGGTACATAGGGTCACAGGCAATATACACACAACTCTCCCACAGCCTTGCAAAATTCAGGCTCTTTCTGACATTCAAAGGTCCACATCACAGAATCACAGAGTCCTTAAGGTTGGAAACGACCTCTGAGATCCCCAGGTCCAACCCCAACCCATCCCCACCATGCCCACTGAGCACGGTCCTCAGCGCCACATCTCCATAAGTTAGGTCATCATCTCCCATTCAGCCACCCTTAATTTGGCAAAACAGTGTCCCATTGCTACGTAGGCCTCAATAAAGGGTTGGGCACAGTGTGGTGAGATGAAATCTGAACACATGGTAGGCGTGGGGACGGGGACACAAGGGCTATGGTGAGCACTCACTGAGCTTCGCTCTTGGTCCAGCTGCTGCCCTGCCCAGTGCTGACTTCATAGGATCAGAGAACTGTAGAGACAAAGAATTATGGAAACATAGAATGGTTGGGCTGGAAGGGATCCCAAAGCCCCACCCAGCACCACACCCTGCCATGGGCTGGCTGACCCCCCCAGCTTAGGCTGCCCAGGGCCCATCCATGGGTGTGGGCACCTCCAGGGATGGGGCACCACAGCTCCGGGAGCAGTGCCAGGGCTTCACTGCCCTCTGAGTATGGGTTTCTCCATCAGGGAGATGACAAAGTGAAAGCCACATCCTTTGAAAACAGGGTTGGTGTGCCCTGACCCAGCAGGAGCGGGGACACTGTGCTGGTGGGTACGACCTGCTGGAGAACTTTGGAGTCCTGCATCCAGTTGGTAGATTCAGGTGAAGAATGGAACAAAGGAGCAAGATCTTGTGTTTTCCCTGCCAGGAAAACACAGCAGGTCAGTGACCTGCACACAAACCCAGGGCAAGCTGCTGGCTGAGCAAACACCGTGAGGCTGCAGATCCAGAAAATCCTTCCAGCCCCTGACCACAGCCCCAAACCCACCTGGCAGGCGGGGGGAAAGGAGCAGAAATTGCTTCCACGGCTGTGCTGGTGTGCAGTGATGTGCTGACTTTTCAGACAGGCACACACATACCTCCCAGACAGGGTGATATAGCCATCAGGGTAACTGTGCAGCGCAGAACAGGATCTGCCCCTCCACCTCCTTTCCCTCCCACACACACTTTAATATGGAGCAAATTTAGCACTCCTAGAAGTTGCCAGATTGATAGCAATGGATTCTTATTTCTAAAAGACACTTCATAGCTAAAGCTGTGCAAGAAGGCAGCCCACGCTCTGACTTTTGTACAGCTTAGGCAGTGCAGAACAAGCTACGATACAAGTAGTGTGACCTTTTTCCCCTATAAGTGTCCAAATAGGAGCCAGCTCTGGGGCTGCTGTGTTTGTGGCCCTTTTGCTGCACAGAAGGGTTTTGTTTTGTTTCGTTTGTTTGTTCTCTTAACAATTCTTTGGGTGCATCCAAACTCACCTTCCCATCGCCTTCTGGCCATGCCGGGGCTGTGGGGCAGGCAACAGGGGATGAGGGGCTCTGGGGACAGCACAGGACATGTGCCCTCTGAAGGGACTCTGTTGCGTGCCGCATGCCCCCCCCCCCAAGCTCCTTCTTCTTTGCTTTTGGCAGGGTAAAAAAAAAAACCAAAAAAAACACTAGATTTCGTATTAAATGCAGTTAAATGAGACTGTTTGAAAGCTTAAGAGTGCCATCGTGTGGATGCGCGGCTCACAGGGCTGGCAGCAGGGCCGGGAGCTCACCCCCAGCCCCAATTATGGGGCACAGCAGTGAGAGCCGTCCCAGCACCGTCAGGCTGAGCCCAACAGCAGCCGCCCCACGTGTGACAAAACCTCTGCCAGGGTCCTCCCCAGCTCAGGGAGGAAGGGATGTGGGAGCCAGCAAAAATCCCCCTCAGGAGCGGAAGGGATCGTCGCAGAGCGTGCTTCCCATCTGCCAAAATGCAAAAAGTGATTTGGGAGCACCAGTGCAGTGATTTCTGAGGGAGCTGCTGGGCCTAAGGGACACAGAACTGTTCCCGAGCCCCCTCCTCCCCCCACCAAACACAGCAATCCTTAATTTCCCGATGAGTTTGTTCTGGGGTCCCACTGGCTCGCCCTTCCTGCACTTGTAATGCTATGTATTTTTTATATATTTTCTTTTCTATATGGTGATCATTATTTTTTATTGTCGTTGCACTTCGTTACCAGTTTAACCTTTTTCCTTCTTTTGTTTATAGAACACACTTTGTCCTGGCACAGATCACATGAAACTAAATAAACTGTGTTACAGGGCAGCAAGAAGAAAATATGTGCCTTCGTTCTGAGGCCATTTCCTTTGTGCTTTAGGATTACAGGACTCTTTGCACTGCAGACTTCCACGTTTTGCTGGACTTCACCATGCAATTAGAAATATAAACTGCTATTTGTGCCCTTGGTGTTGCAATGTATGAACAATTGTACTGGGATATCTGTGAGGTTCTCAATTCCGAACGCCTTTAGGAAATGTTTGTTATTTCCATCCTTTAGTGAAGCAGATGAGGTTTGTGCAAAATATAAAGGAAGCAGAAGGACCTTTTCTCCTTCAGGTTTGAACGGTTGTAGGCAACAAAAGTCTCTTCCTTTAGTCAAGGGAACTGCTATTAATTAATGAAATACTGTTAACAAGATATTGACGTGCATGGGACTGATCCATCTCTAAACTTAATGGCCCAATTCCTTCTCTATTCAGTAGGTCTGGGATAAACATCTGTGTTTTCGTGTCAGGGAGGGTTGAATCCAGGCCCAGTGATGTCAGTGTGGTACCTCAGGCTGCCCCGAGGGGCAGGAGAACACACTGTCCTTACAGATCCACTATTAAGCAGTCCAGGCCCTGCAGCTGACTTGCCATGAAACCATTTGCGTTCTGGTCAAGAGCAGCCCCTGGTTTCCAAGTATTTGCTCCTTTCTCAAAGAACTTGCAAATTCAAACACCGTTGGGGGGAACACTAAAAAAGACAACTCACAGTCATGGGGGCACGCAGAAGCAGCACCACGTCCCCCCACCACGGACAGCAGTCCACCTGCCACCCACCTCCCAGCCCGTGCTGCTCCCTCAATGCCACCTTCAGTGCCTCATCTTAGGGGGAAAAAAAATAAAGGAAATATGCCTAAGAAAATATGCAGCCTTTTGTCCAAAGTGCTTCCCAGGGGTCGGCTGGCACCCACCAGCCTCTCCTCCCTGTCACCAGGTGAGCACTGCCTCCTCCCTGCTCACCCCCCTGCTCCCAGCACCCGAACCTTCCTGGGGCCCAATGCCTCTGTGGTGCCACGTCCATCCTCCCCCCCCGCTCAGCACCAGGAGCTGCAGAGCCCAGCACCCAGCCTTGGAGCTTGGGGTCCCCGGGGGCCAAAATCTCAGCTCCCCACCTCCCTGCTCTGCGCTGCAACGACACCAAGCAGAATGGAAATGGAGAATATCGGGGTGGAAAACTGCATCTAATTTGTTTTAAATCCACAGAAGCCTTAATCTTTTGGGACGTATTTTTACTTTACATATTTGTTAATGCAAAATGTTCCCGTTGCCAAATACGCTTAATATGCAAGCGGAAACCAATTCTGCCTTCACCTCCTTACTCTCCCTAAAACGAGAATAAATCTGCCTTTGCATCGCACACATTTCCCTCATCCACCCGTCCTAAGGAATGCCAGCTGAGAAAGAAGGAGCACGAATGTCACCGGGAGGGTGGGATTTTCCTTTGTTGTAAAAAAATGTTGTGTCAGAATATTCCTGCACTCTGCTTTTCTAAACAGATATCGTCGTGGCTCTGGAAGAAAGAGTACAAAGCTTTTAGCACGGGGCACGTTGCTTTCGAGTGTTAAATCTCAGCAGCTGAAAGTGGCTCCTGCAAACTTCATTTTAAAAGCAGCGCAGACGCGGGCTATCGCAGCCCTGAAATTGAATAATTCATATTATTTGCGATCATTTAGGCGAGCTGCTGAGTGCCAATGAATAAATATTTTGAAAAGTACAGAAATCCGTCCTTCAGCGAGAGGGGAAGAGAGACGTGCCGGCAGGGAAGGAGAAAAGCATCTCTGCGTTGTGCTGAGCAGTAATGTGAGTGGAAGAGAGGGTTGGGATGCATCTGCCCAGCTCTGCTGGCTGGAAACCCTCGGCGGACTGCTGTACATGAGACACTGTAGCACAAACGAGCCCACCTGGAGCCCCAGGCCACCAGCTGACCCCAAAAGCAGCAGCAGACCCTACAGTGTGCCCTATCCACAGCACGGCGCTGCTTGGGGGCTGCAAGGAGCCCTGCCCCACTGCCACTGCTTCTCACACCACATTTGTCATCAGTCATATGATGGTAATAAAATCTGTAACTGTTTCGCTTACACCAGCGCTGCGATTTACCTAGTCTAATAGACAATGCAAATGCTAAAAGGCACATATACATCTTCATTATATAAGCTGGTGCCTGAGTCATTTTCCTCCAGAGACAGTTTTATTCATTTTTATACAATTTGCCTACTGTACAGTGCAGATGGTTTCTATTAAGTAAAATATCTGTTTGCTTCCAAATTTTTAGTTTTTGCGATTAAATTACTTCAAAATGATGGTACACTCTATTATCCTCTTCCACGACTTAATTTCGTCGTGCCAGCTCAAGTCAAAACTCCAAAACCCAGCTCCACCCGCTCAGAAAATGGATCTCTCTGCCCACATGCTGAGAATTTCTTAGGTCTGGTTTACACTTGCTGCAGCATTTTCCCATCTGCCTGAAGTGTTGAGGATTATTTACTGCGTGTGTATCTTAAGAGGGGTTGAAACAGAAGCGTCACAGGGAGGGNGTGTTTATTTTAAGAGGGGTTGAAAAAAAAGCGTCACAGGGGGGAAAAAAAAAAAAAAAAAAAAAGGAAAGAAATTTAAAAGACAAAAAATGAAAGAAATGGGTAAAAAGAAAAAAAAGAAAAAAAAAAGAAGGAAAAAAGAAAAACAAGGAAAGGAGAAGAGCCGCCGTGCGTGGCGGTGCTGCCACCGGGTGGTCGCGGGGACGCGCTGCACGCCACCGCGCGCTGCCATCCACCGCCCTGTCGCGGTGTCGCGACAGCCCCAGCGCTGCCACTCACCGGCTCCGAGTGCTTGGAGCGGATGGGTTCGGCACGGGGATGTGGATGCACCCATAACACCTCCACGTAAATTTCTTTTCTTTCGTTTTGCTCGAGTCGATGTCTTCACCAAACCCAGAGGTGGAGTGGGGATGGGGAGTGCTGAGCCCCGGCAGGGGTCCCCCAGCGAACCCACTGAGATGGCTCTGGGGCAGCAGAAAGCCTGCTGGGATGAGAGACAGGCAGGGAGAAATAAATAAAACGAAGTGCAGCATGCCTACAGCCAGCCCTCGGTGCCAAACGTGAGCTAAAAACAAGCTAACAGCGCTTTCAGGCGTGTGTACAGCTCTGCTAAGTGCCAGAAGAGCGGGTAAGGCAACCTGGTAAGGGAATAAATGATCCAATTTCGTGATCTGCAGTGTCAATAAAAGCTTCCTCCCAGGGACTGGGGGATAGAAGCAAATCCTAAACAAGTGGCAACCCCCAGGAAAGCTGAAACAGCTCTGGTGGCTCACGCGAACGGCAGCGTAAGCCTGTTCTGTTCTTCCAGGATCAACTGCCCTGTGTCTTCCAGGATGAACACATTTCTGGAGGAAGATAAAAGGAAGAAACGCACATCTGTAACAAGTCTCCACAACACCAAGTAAAAATCCATTATCAGTCCAGATAATCTGCTGGCAATGGCAACACATACTCATAAATCAAAGCAAAATGTTACTTCCACATCTGCTTGAGATGGTCAGGGAAATAAGGATCTCATCTCCTTAACTGACACAAGAATTATCTGTTACATCAGAGAAGACAGGTTTTGAATGTCAGCAAAAGTGACAAGGATATCCATTACATCCAGCTTCTCTGGAGATGTTCAGGACCCTCCTGGACTCCTACCTGTGCAACCTGGGCTGGGAGCTGCTTTGGCAGGGGGTTGGACTCGATGACCTCTGGAGGTCCCTTCCAAACCTTACAGTTCTGTGATTCTTGTCCACATCCCTTGTCCTTGATAGTATCCAGAAGAGAAAACCCTACAGGAATGAACAGCAGCTTCTGTCCTGGTCAGGGCACATAACAACCATTGCCCCCCGAAAGTTCTCTGGACACCCACTCCATAGCATCATGAACCATCTCGAAGGGGCTCAGTCACCATCAGCAGCAGCTCAGAGCCCCATCAGTGTCCACCTACAGAATGCCACAGAAATGCTAAGCTGGAAGTCAAACACTTCACTCGTGCCTCAAACCGGCACCAAAAAATGGCAGCGAAACTGCTCCAGTGAGTCTGGGTAATGTCTGCACACACACACAGAAGAATGGGAAGCAACCACTGGTGCAGATTCTTGCTACAGGTTTTAATGTCCTGCTATCTAAACTTAGAGATTTGTTGAAGATCGGAAGCAGAACATTAACATGTACGACATGCTGGGTATCAATGAAACGTAAGATTCTTGTTTTCCCATCTGCCACCTCTCAGCAGGGTAAAGAAATTCCTCTTACAACATATGAACTGTCTCCTATTTTATAGCTTTTCTATGGGAAACAAATAAAACCTCTCAAAGTTTGGATTTATCAAAACCATCTTGAATCAGTCCTCGGAAAGCCACCCTTCCTGAGAGCTGCACCAGCTGCACTTAGCGATGCCAAATCACTCATTCACAGATAGCCAGGAGGTTCAGGAGGTAACAGGAGCACCTGCCGTCCAAATCCACACCACGACTACACGTGGTGGATAGCACAGGGAAACTGAAACAATACTGCAAATGAATTACGGGTAACCAATTTAAGGAAAGCCAACATTTGATAACCGCTGAAGAAAACCATTTCCTGGCTCCAACGCACAGCTTTGTTCCCTGTGCTGGATTTTCGTGAGCACAATGCCTCACATACGTAACCGTTGAGTTGCCACTGGAAGGATCAAGCTTACAACCAATGTCCAGCGTGAACTGCAGCACTAAAAAGGAACGGGCCGTGGTGGAGGAGGATTCAGATGCAATCAGAAAGAGAAGAGCATTGGCCTGAAATTCTGAAAATACCACTCAAAGGTTTTCATCGTTGAGATTCTGTGCACTTAAGATATGTCTCCGTTAGTGCTCTCCCAGGGCAGGACAGAACCACGGGGCCTATGAAGATTTCTGGCCCCCAGAGTCAGCAGCAGTTTGAATTTAAGTGTGGAATGCACAGAAGAATGGATAGTGTGGACTGAACGGAGCACACTGAGGTGACAAAGTGAAAGTACAACAGCAAATTAAGTGTTGAAACAGCACCATAAAGCGCAAACAGAAACAAAATCTTAGTAGATGGAACTCTCAGAGAAACATTCAATAATTTCTTAGGGCAAGAGAGAGGAAAGTGATACAGTTCTTGAAAAGATGCACCGACTTGCAGCTCATAAGCAAAATGATGATGAATAGAAGACAAAGTCCTATCAATAAACATAAAGAGCGGATTAAATGAGGTTTCAGCTCCTCCAGTAGCTTAACTTTACCATTCTCCCTGGGTAAGGGATACCACAGAAGTGAGACCTAAGAGCACAAAACTGGCAGAGTGTACACTGAGAAGAGAACCATCACATCTCTTCTGGAACCTACTCCTCTCTGAAGTACAGCAGTAGAGAATAAACCCTTATGGCAAAAGGGAATCCTGCTATCAAATGCTTTCGAAGGTGAGGAAGACCAAAAAAGTCAAACACCTCATCATCCCCCTCCCCGAAAGAGAGAGAAAAGAGGCTCTCAGCATGCTGAAATCTGCACAGAAATGAGTTCTTACCCTGAAAATGAGCTGGGTTTCTGAGCAGAAAGTCTGCAAGACAGAAAGGCAGCATCCCACCGAGCTTCATGTGGACCAGAATATGACCAAAGCAGAAACGATTCCCCCTATTCCTCCTGTTCAGTTCAAAGGGCAGAGAGCAGGATAATTGGCCAAGTGTTAGTGATATAAACCACGGTCACATCAACAAAAAACTCTTACCAACAGGAGCACTTTACCCAAAGTTGCCTCCAGCATTACTGTCATTTCATTTGAAGTGTTTTTAACACACAATGGTTATTTCAGTAGAACAGGAAAGAGAAAGAGTGCTGTGATTTAATGCCACTCAGAATAGATCACGTCAGAGTGACAGTCCATCTTCTAATGAAGACCAACACTTGTCCCAAAGAACATTTCATTGCACTGAAACTGTGCCATGAGATGTTATATCATGGTAAAGATTTGGGGTAATAACGCATAAATCAGAAGGCAAATTTGATATGCCAGTGGTGGAGGAAAAAAACTGAACAACGGAAGGGAGAAAAGGGAAAATGAATCTCTTTGTGGGGAAATAAAAAATAAAAAGTAAAAAATAAAAGCCTTCCAAAAGATTTTGGTAGAATGCGCATTTTAGGTGCAGTGGTATCTAATGACACGCCCCACTGCAGACAGCAAGGCAGTGAGTTAGCCCTCAGTTCAGAAAGATGCCAACACCATCACCTCAAAAGGACCACCCGTATGCCTTCGAGACCGAGTTCTGAAAGGGAAATTAAGTCTTGATCTTAAAGCATTGCAGTATGGATCAAAACTGATACTTATCAGGCTCTGCTTCAGCGGATGTCCCGAGCAAGTCACTGAGGCACTCTGTGCATTCCAGCTGCCTAAAGCAGCACACTGCTTCTGTACTTGAGGATAAAACCTATTAATCACTGGGATGGTCTCTCAGTAGGTTTGCAAGGCGCCTTAACCACAGAGAACCCTTTTTTGGTCGAGACTGCACTACAGAGAAGAGCTGCTCACAGATGTTCCCCAAAGCAAGGACAGCAGGCTGTTTCTGTGATCGCATCCAGTAGAGTAAATAAGCACCTTCGTTCACTGAAGTTAACCCAAATGTGCATGTCCTGCAATGGGGTTTTACCTTCAGCCAGGTGGCCAGTCCTGAACAAGGAGCATACTTCTGTGCCTTGGAGGTATCCATCAGGCCTGATAACGGGCTAACACTTCCAGCAGTCGGGAACTTGCCAAGAAACTCAGGTTGCAGCTAAATGAGTGGATCCACCCTGGCTGCGGGCCAGCTGAGAAGTAGAAAGATTTATGAAAACGCTCAAGAAAACGTTTCAAACAGCTGTAACAGAAAGGAAATCCATGCAGCCTCTGTATCGCAGAATTATTACCCTGCCGCTCCATACAGTGTTACCAGGGTCCCTCCAGCAACTACATTATTTAATAGACCATTTAATAGACTATTACGAATCCAGTTGTCTTCATTACAGCAAACAGGCAGAATGCACAGATAGCAGAGCTGTTTTGTGAGGGGAACAACTGCTCGGAACAAAAGGTGAAACAACGCACGGAGCTGCAGAGCAAACCCACCCCTGGCAGAAGCCAGAGCACACTGCACAGGAGGAAAAGCATAAAACCTCAGATGCTAAACAGCTTCGTTCCTATGCTATCTTAGAGAGCAGGCAAATATAAATAAATCAATTAATACAAATGGGAAGGGGGGGAGGCATGTGGTGCTAATTACCTGATATACATCACGTTTTAAAGTGCTTGCACAGATGTTGACCATTTTTTAGGATGAGTCTGCTTCTTCAGGACGAGCCCAACATCTGCAAACAATCAAGATGGAGACGAGGCCCGGTGCTTCACATTGCTCTTACCAAATGTGGTGATTTAATATTTGTAGGGTCATGATTCAATCCCAAAACTGAGTGCGGATGAGCCACGCTGCGTCTGATCCGAGGCAGTTCCAAACGCATGCAGGAGAACAGAGAGAAGCATGTTGGGGAACACACTGAGCACTCAGCACATGACAGCACCAGCTCCTAAATCAGCCCCACCACGGGCAGGGATGGAGTCGGCCACACAGAGCTCAACCAGAACACTTTTACATGATGCAAAAGATACTGAGATTAAAATAGAGAGTAATTTTCCAATACAGGACTTGCAGCACTTTCCAAATTTCTAAGAGTTGCTTGCTAAGAAAATAAAACTAAAATGTACAAAAAAAAACCAAAAACAATTTCCTTTTTTAACAGTTCCTTGACTTCCATAAAAAACAAACCCAGAAACAGCTGTCCCCACCTCCCCACACTGAAAACAGCAGAAAGTAGATTTCTGCCCAGTTTGGGTCAATAGCACTCTCCTTTGTGACATTGCCATAGAGGCCAACGGGAGAAGAGACAGTGTTCCTCAGGGTGTTATTCATCTTCTCTGTGGGCAGCCAGCTTGGAGACGTGGCACCAGCTCTTCCCAATCTCCACATCCACGTGGCTGTCCATCCCTTATGTAGACCCTGGGGGTCTGCCACCCAAGGGGCCTCCAGCACCACTTCCTGACTTGTTTCTTTAACAAACCATTAACTAGACATCACAGTAATTCGCCTGAAATGTTTTCTGTTTTAGTACTTCATAAAGCCAATTCAAGACTATGTCAGTACTCTCTGTATTTTAATGAAACAAAATTCAGGGAACTTTGACTTGTTCTTACAACACAACACAACACTGTATCTGTAGGTTAACAGTCTGACACTTTGCAGAAACCTCTTGCAGTAATCTTATTTGCTTAAGAGGTCCCAAACAAAAGCAGAGAGATGGAGATAAAGCGAATTTAATGCTCAAACACAGGTCAAGAAAATAGATATTCCATTTATGGGTCAGAAAAACATATAGCTAATATAACTTATCTTCCCAGACCTAAACCAGTTATTCACTTTAAGCCTAAATTGCAATGCTTCCCAAGCCTTGGGATGAGAACTGGGGCCAACAGCACCTCTGCAGTGGTAGGTGCAGATATCCACCGCCCCACACCTGGGCTCAGAGGAGGGTTTTTCATTGGTGTTGCTTTTACAGACAGCCTTTCCAAACAGTTCCAGGTGGTTCTGTATTGCTGGGAGAAAAGTAGCCACTAATCTTGCTTTCCTGCTCTCTGTGGTGTAAATTAAAGGTCCTCCAGGACTGTTGGCTTCAGAAAGACAACTTGTGGCAGTAACAAGCCATTTACAGCAATGAACCCGAAATAAACAATTTGGACATTTTGATTCTCCACACACTTCAGCTTGAAAGGGAAGTAAAATAAGCATGTGGACTTGCGGCTCTGCCCATGTGCAAACAATTTTAAAGACAATTAACCTTTCAGTTGTTAGACTAAAATATAGCGCTGTGTTGGAGCCATCTATCGTGCCTCTGCTTACATCCAGTAGCTCTCCCTTCTGAAGATAACTTAGAGAAAAAGTAAATTCACTCTTCCAGAGCTCCTGCCGTGTCCCGAAACAAACAGGAATCTGCTATTATTCGCATTAAGCATGCTAATAGAATCTGAACAGAAAATTGGATCACTAGGAAAAATAAATTCGTCCATGAAAATTTTACCAGAGCCATCATTAGCACAGATCAGCATGTCTAATGTAAAGCGTGTGCTCCAGTGGTCTTAATACAAGAAAAAAAGTATGTCTTGGTAAATTAGTTCTCTGGAGGCCAAAGTTGAGAACGGAATAAGAGCATATCTTCATTTTCAGCAAACATCAATTCTTTTTCATGGTAATATCATTAAACAATCCTGTCAGCGCTAAATTTCTCAGGGAGCGTTCCAGGGCAGAAGTCCCCTTTCCTCTGGGCTTTTTCTCATGCCAAGGAATCGATATTTCCGCAATGTTTCACCCATTTGAGCATGAGCCATCCTGCAGGGAGCAGAGGATAACGTGCTCCTCCCTGCTCAGCTGCAGTTCCAGGGCAGGCTGTTATCACCTGGTGCCTCACCACCTTGCAGCAAGGGTTTCGCTTTGTCTTGGTCACGAGAAGGTAAAACCACTAAAGAGGTGTTAAGACTGAATATATAACACTGGGATTTTTTCGTGGGATCGTGCTTAGCACTGAAGATGGGAAGGGTGGGTCCATGGCAAACAGATCAGCTGGAAGCACGGGAAAGCAACGCTCATGGACAGACGCTGCCCCACCCATCCAACCAGGAAAGCATCTTCCCATCTGGGAAGATGGAAAAAAGGAAGTGAGCTTCTGTTCTGAGTGAAACCAGAGTGAAATCCAGGTTTCACTATGCTAGCCACGTTCACTAGGTCTCGCATTTTTCAGTTTCACAGTGCATCGATACAGACAGAAAATGTTCAAATGTACCGCTACGAAACCGTAACCCGAGAGCTGGTGACAAAGCTCTGAAATGTCTGAGGGAAAGCACCTTTCTTCAGCAAAACTTAAAACTCAACATTTGTACCAGCACTTATGCCAGCGCCCAGAGAGGAAAAAGGAGAAAGGGGGGTTTTCCTACTTCGCAGTGGAGATCGAGTCTTCCCTGCTTGAGTGAGACTCCTCACCGCACAGAAGAACTTCAAGAGGTGGGATCTGAAAAACATTCAAATGAAAAGGTGTCACCACCTGCGCGTAACTAAATGAACTTCCTTACCTTGTGGCGCCCAATAAACGTGGAAACTTTGGCTTTTATTTGTCCCAGTTGCACTCCATGGAGTGCTACCACGTTTCTTTAACATCTGGGACTCATCTTATCTCCGCTAATGACTCACTGGTCTGCAGAAAGGCATGCTGAGGCGCAGATGTGCGGCGTCACACGGGCTTAATGGCATGCAAAGGGAACAAATAAAAAGGTACGTGTTAACGATGAGGGGGGTGAGTGCACGCAGTTCAGGAGGTAGAAGATTTACATGGCAAGAGGGAGGCAAGCAGCAAAGCGTTGCGATCAGGAGCGCACCGGGCTGCTCCCTCACTTAGGCACAGTTGTTGGGCTGGGGAATGGGCTGCCACTGACATCCAAAGCGACGGGATGCAAGGACGCATCAGTCGGATCCTGTTTTTGCTGAAGAAGATGATGACTTTTTCACAGGTGGTTCATTTGTACAAATTTGACTTTGTCAAAGACACGCATCTTTATACCGTGCTGCTGAAGAAAAGCTATTTCAGCAAAGTACCTCTGTGATAAATACGAGGAGATTCACAACCAGAGAGGAAATCGTATTTTGGAATAAATTTGTGTTAGGATTTTATTACTGATTCATTACATTCTTAATCTGAAAAATCCTGAAGCTGCACAACTGCTTTAGAATTATCATTAATAATTACACTGATACTGAATTCTTTTATGCAAATATTATGGTAGACTTAGAGATAGGACCCCTGGTAAACCTCCTGAGTGTTTGCAGGAAGTTTAATTCATTTCATATCTCCTCCAGTTTGCAAATGAGGTGTGAAACAATTGTCTGTTTCTAGGAGGTGTCAGCATTAGAGTGCCACACAGAGTACAAACGCAGCACCGTTAAGTTAATGGATCGGTGTACACTGCCATCCAATATATCCAATGTCACACAGCCATTGGGTGAGGCCAGACAGATACTATTAATTATGACCATTTATTGAGTGCTGCCGGTGTGCAGAGGAGCACTGGGTGGCACCTTGTGCTGAGCTCAAGTTCTCTAGCTGCCCATTGTCCCCATGGGGACAGGCGTCGAGGTGCACACCACCATGGGATGGAGATAGGGACAGTGCCAACGAGACAGGAATCACTCACTCCCGTCATTAGGAACTCCTCTGCTTTCCCCAAGGAGGGATGAGCTCCTGAGCTCATACACATTGGGATGACTGATTACTGTGTGGCTGCAACCAGCCTCACAGATACCTTTTCTTTTTTTTTTTTTTTTTTAAAGGAAGACGTCCCGTTGCCCAGTATTTCTGCAAAAGCAACCAAACAATTTTGCTAAAGATATTTCATTTGAATATGTTGTGCCCAAGCCTCATCCTGGAGAATCTCAGCTTTCGCATCAGTCTCTGCTAATGAGTTTAGCTCCCTGGGTAATATGTGTCTGGTAAATTTTTCAAGAACTGATCATTAGCAATGTTTTGTATATTTTATTTTCTTGTTTTCAGTGTATATAGAGTTGTCATTTTTAATTCATTGCCCACTGGAATTTGATGAAGGAAAACTTACATTCTTTTAAAAATAATATGAGCGTGCTGGCACAGACTGTAAGAGAAGCATGCTGTGCTGCAGGTGAAATTTTACGTACTGCAATCTGTGAGAATCCAGGCACCTCGAGCAGGACTGTGCCAAGAAATTGAAGCTGCTGCAGAGAGGAGCACTGAGCTCATGTTGGGATGGCAGGCCAGGAAGGAGTCCACCTCTCCTCCAAGCACCATGGCCACAGCAGATCCTGAAGCACACTGCTGCTCCTGCCCTCCGCCACCAGATTGGGGATCTGATTTACGGGGAGGGCAGTAACTTGCTGTATGGTATTCAAAAGCACATAGGAGAATCATCAGGCAGTTTAACTTAATTTAGCTTTTTGCCTATTACATTTCTAAACTGAGACTAAATATGCTTCTGTGCGTAACGGATTGAGAAAAACTCAGGTGAAGAGTTGCAATGGAGTGCTACAGTGCACTTAATGCATTCCTACTTTTCAATCTACTACACCACCACCACATCAGGGCACCGACATATTTCTTCACTCCATCACATAGACCTTATATTTGATTTCCACTGCGTTCTCCCAGGCTGCAGTTGAGTCCCTCAAGTGCCCTCCACTGCCACCCAGTGAACTTTCAGTTCAGCATAGGCTGCACATCCCAGAAGGAAAACTACCTATCCCCAGCCTTCTTCACCCACTTTTTCCCATAGAGAAACACCGAGCTCCATGGAAGCACCAAGCTCTCCAACACCTTTCTAAAACATGGAAGACCAGAGAGACGTTCTACCAAGGAAGCCCATGTCTACAACTACGAAGTTGAGCAGCTGGCAGGACTCAGTTAGCTCTTCCTTCCCCTGAGCAAACCCACAACCACAAAGCTCAGAGCCAGCAGCTCCTTCTTCCAGCTCACAGAGAGCAAACTACCTGCGGGGCATTTCAGAACTGCCTCCAGAATGCACTGACGGGGTTTGCTCAGACACCACCACTGAACTGGAAAAGCCCAGGCACAGAGTTCACTGTAGAAGGCAGAGTGTACAAACAAGGCTGTCTGCCACACACTTGAGTCGGCATTTTAGAAAATGTTTTCTCTCTCTTTCTCTTCCGCAGCCTGGCTAGTCTTGGGAATTTCACTGTCTCAAGCATTCCAGCAGAGCAATGCAAATCAGCAGCAAATGCATCCCCTCCAAACCTCCTCCCCACATAAAGAATGGGGTATTCACATTTCGGGATGTGCTACAGATTAGAAGGAAAGCAAGCAGAGCTCTTCCCAGATTTCAGCTTGTGATCACAGATGCCTTTCGCCGTGACGCTCATTGATGGTGAGGCCGAGCATTTAAAATACCACAGCAAAACATACTGACAACTGCAGTGCCTCTCCAGGAACATACGGAGCAGAACAATGTGGACATTTTGCTGAGGACTGTGCATATTATATGACAGCATATTTATCTGCTTTTGTTCGTCCTTTGAAAACACGTTTTATTGTGATTAAAGAAGATGGATAGTCAGAATAAGTTATTGGGTAACCGAGCCCAGATTCCGGAGGACAAGGAAATATTTGACATCTTAGTGGTAATTTTTAATCAGAAGACCCGCACAAAAAAAGAAATGAATGCATAATAAAATGATTCCACAAGAGAAAAATGTATGACTTCAGTCTTACCCATAACATTATAAATGGATTTTGTCAGCCTACGGTCTTACAAAGCTCATTGATAGTAAATTAAATTTGGTCAGTTTATAAAGGTATTGCTTTCATGTTTCTCTCATAAGATCTCACGTTCCTCCGAGGTTTGGAATCACCTTGCTTCTCCTAGCTTGTCTCCTGTCTTCTATTCTTCATTACACAACAGATGACCTATCAGATATTCTTCTTCTACTCCAACAGATTTCCTGTTGCCAACCTTCAATGAGAATAAAGCCTGCAAACCTTTTTATCTTCATTCTGCTGCTGTTTCCATCCTGGGTTTGTTGTTTCTTTTTTTTTCCTCCTAAAGATCGTTTGCCAGCGTTGCTCTCTCAGTTTTACCCAGTGGAACAAGCAGTGTCTTCTGAACTGACAATCCTGACTTTTTGCTGCTTGTGATTTTTCTAAAGCATGACAACTTCTCGCATGAAGACATGGCAAACCTTTTCAGATAAAGAACTAAAACAAAAAAAAGAAAGAAAGAAAGAAAAAAAAGAACGGTCTTTCAAAGAACAGCGGTGGTTACCGCAGAATGAAACAAGTCTCTCATGTGTTAATTTAATTCAGTCATACCTTTTCCATGACAAGAACAATTAGAATCGTGGTGTGCCTTTTTTTTTTTTTTTTTTAAACACTATGTTAAATTGTTTTACTTCTTCTTTTAGGAAAACCCCATTATGACACAAAATACTTTTTTTTTTTTTTTTTTCTGGCGGCATATAAAATTTTAATAACATTTGATGTACTTTATTCCATATGAGAAATGTAAATTGAAGCAAATAGGACATGGATTACTGCTGCCATGTTACAAGCACAGGCAGGTCTGGGGCAATGTTTATTAAAATATTGTCCACTGTGGATATCTCCTCTGCCACTTCTCACGTTAATTATCGGTCCACCAGCAATCATAGGAGGGCAGGGACGGGTGCCATGGTTTATTTTTGGTAATTAAGCATAAAAGGGTTGGAGGAGACCCAGAAGCAAGAAGAGGGGATGCTGCAAAAGGGAGATGCACCCGTGCTGTGCCCCAGGTGCCCTGGCTTTGCTCATGCAGAACGTGCTTGCTCCTGATTGCCCATAAAACCAAAACGGAGGGCAGACTGAAGAGGAATTCCTAGCAGGGATGGCAGGGACGGTGCTTGTTTTGCACAAATCTCAATGCAGTTGACAAGAGTTGGAGGAAAAACACCGGATTCTTTGTGCAGTGAAAGACATTACCCATGCCTTTATCTCTGCTCTTCAGAGGGATTCTCATCAATACTCCGCCTGGGCGGAACGCTATTAAGACGTATAGAAGTGAGGACAGCAGCTGCTATAAACGCAGCTGAAGGAGAGTAAGTCAATAGATCCTTACCTACAGAAACAAAACTATTTTATCCTTCTTCCATAATGGGCTGGGAGAACAGCTATCAGATTATATTATCTTATTGTAAATGTGAATGGAGGCAAATAGCCTTCTCCAGCTCTAATTTAACAGGAAGATTGAATCAATATATGTGAGAAGATGAATCAAGTATCCATTTCCTCAAACTGATAGCAAAAATAATGTGATAATGCAGGAGAAGCCCTGCTCTACCTCTACTGGCATTTAGCTATAAGGTTTTCACTCTGCACCAGAGGACAGTGAGGCTCTTCTGACGTGGCAAGCCCAAAAATAAGA
This sequence comes from Odontophorus gujanensis, assembly GCA_013399175.1. Lineage (NCBI taxonomy): Eukaryota > Metazoa > Chordata > Aves > Galliformes > Odontophoridae > Odontophorus > Odontophorus gujanensis. Next base: position 389,731 of record VXAB01011747.1, read on the forward strand.
GCTGATGTAAAACGCATTGCAAAAGGAAACGAGCTCAGTGATTTCAACTATTCACCAATAACTTCAGCTCAGTAGCAAATACATCAGCTCATTTGTTTTTCCCTTCTGACAGGTTGGAAGTAGTGCAAAACAGACACCTTAAAAATCATTTATTATCATATTTGCTATTGCCTGTTCACACTGGCAGCATCTCCTCCGTAAGTACTGGTCCTGTAATAGTTCCAAACTGACTTGGAAAACTACAGGGCAGCAGTCAGTTATTCATCACCTGCTCTCTGCTGACTTGCCTGGGGCCAGGTAAAACAGTTTATAGATGAGAGAGCATGCAACGTGACTTGATCACACCGTACCTCCTCAGCGAGCTTCTTCCTGTTACTGCCATCAGCACCACTCACTGCCTTAAATTTCAGTGAGAATTAAACTATAACTGCAAAACGGTGCCACTGCCACAGCTGTCATGTTTTCAGCAGCAGTGATCAAACCTCCAAGCTTTTAAACAACATGACAAATTATTCACGGAGACAATATGCAATGGAAAAAGATGCAAGTAGGACGATTATCAGCATCATTAATGTATTGATCCTGGAAAAACAAGCCTCAATTCTGTTTCCATTTCTGACAGAGATTCTGAAAGCATCCTTGAAATTCTCACTTTCTTCATCCCATTTCCCTACCTGTGCAATTGAGACAATAATAATTCCTCACTCACAGATTTTCATCTGACAGCATATGGAAGCAGCTTTCCTGAACACACTTACGTATGATATAGTGCAGATATAACCTTTTCATTGCACTTAGAGTTAGTTTTCCTTACAAATATAAGCAGAAGGAAAAAAAAAATGCCTATATGAATAAGGCTTAGAGTTTGCTTAGCATTTTAAATAGATTTATCATGCACTTACTGAGACCTGCAATACAACCAGTGCAAGAACTGAGGTTGGGTGGTACTCTGGAGGTTGTCTAATTCACACGGAATAACAGTTCTAAGTTTCATTCACACTAATACAACTGCACAATACATTTGCTGCTAGTTACTCTGAAACACAGCCCAGAACAGCTCAAGTCAGGTTTATTCTGCCATACACCAGAGAGAAGACCTTTTCTATCTCCTCTCCAGTTCTGTCAGCAATTTTCATCTTTGTTTCAACCCCTTTTAGAAAAAAAAATCCCTACATCTATGGTCCTTCCTGGAAATTTATTCTGTTTTTCTTTCACTTCATTTATCACTTTCCTTTTTGCCCTCTTCACCCAAGTGCTGAACATCCCACAGTAGACACTGACTTCTCCTGACAATGAGGTCAGTGGCTGAGCAGCCAACCCACAAAGACTGTGCAACGTCCATTTTTACACAAACGACACTCAGAACTACCTCTCTGGTCACATTTTGTCTCCTTTCATTGAGCCTTGCTTTTCACTCTCACTTTTGACCCCTATTTGTAAATGCTTCCATGCAAATTCTAATTTCAAGTGACCAAAATTGGATTCCTGATTTGACCTAGGATGCCCTCCTTCCACAAATTCACTGTCAGCTTTGTCAGTACTCTCATTCAGAACTGTAAATGAAGTGGTCATTGATGATAAAATCATAAACCTTTAACATTTTTACCAACTAACGGTGGCTAGAATGACAGAGACAGGAAGATAAAGAGCATCTCTGCTATTATTTATAAGTGTATTCATGCTCAGCAAGAACTTCAGTTTTTATCAGAGAAAAATGTTATTTTAATGAACATTTAACAGGTTGGTCAGGGAGTGGTGGATTCCCCACCCCCAAAGGAATTAAGAGCCATGAGATGCAGCACTGAGGGACATGGTGGGATAGGTTGGGGTTTGACCTGGGGATCTGAGAGGTCTTTCCAACCCTAATGACCCTATGGTTCCATTTACAGACATGGTCAGTGGGCACGGTGGGGGTTTGGAGTTGTACTTGGGGACCTTTGTGGTGTTTTCCAACCTCAATGTTTCTATGATTAGATAATATGTATGTAGTACCTAGTCTGGATGTGCTAAATCCAAAACCTGGAAATACAGCCGAGTAGCTATTACAGATTTTCTATAACTCATCTGAACCAGAAACATTAAATATTAGCAAAAAATATTTAAATGGATCACTAATTAGAAAGGGATGCTAATGAATGCCTTATAAAAAGAAAAATAGAAGTATATCTTAGGTCTGGGCTCCTAGATATACTTCTCTGCATATCTAACTTCTTCCCACCCTCGGGAAGGCCTTACAGAGGAAATAATTAGCACAACGCACTATGGGTCTGAATGAAAACCCTGTATATTCATCATAGAACAGGTTGATAAGGACCTCAAAGAGCATCTTGTTTCACTCCCCCCTGCCACTAGACCAGGCTGTGACACGGACACAGTGCAGCTCACCTGAGCTCGTCCACAATACCACACGAACACAGGTACAGCTGTCCAGGCTCTGGCCATTGGCATTTGGAAGGAGCAGAGGCAGCCCTGGCTCTTGACACATTGCTCAGCCCCACAGATCAGCACCGCAGGATCTCAGCAGCCGTTGTATTTTTCCCTGATCCGTTACCACGTGGTACTGTTGAGGAAAGGAAAAGTAATCAATCAGCAAATGGTTGCTGCAGGTGGGAGTGCCTGAAGTCCTCCACCGCCTTCCCACATGCAACAAAAGCGGCGTTCCTTGCTGCCAAGGCAGAATTAAGGAGCAGAAATTCTTGAGAAAACTCTCACTGCAATATTCTTCTAAAAAATCACAGTTACCTCCTGGTCTTTCTGCTTCCTTTCCTACTTGCTACAACAGTTTTTTCAACATAACAGTTACTGACTTCGACTGCCAGACTCTGTCATGTGGAGAAGCGACATGGCTCTCCTCCCGCCGTCCTGCTGCAGCTCACACATGCCTTCTGGCTGTAGACGCTTTCAAGATCCCCCAAAGGCTTCCTCGCCCTGTCAGAAAACAAGTGAGCATCTTGTTTCTGTGCAAGATGTTGTTTTCTAACTTCTTTTATTTATTTTTTTTTCCCCTTTTATTTAGGGTCTGGAACAAACAGGAGTAATTGTCTTCAAACGGAAAAAGGATGCGCTGCCATCTGCCAGGTCCTGCAGCTGTTAGAGGAGTAATGAAAGTTGCCCTGGCTGAGTTCAACAAGGAGCACTCAGTGCCTACAGTGGACAGATTCCTCCCTCCATGAAACCACTAATGACAGGTTCACAGGGACCGTGTCACTCCTGCAAAGGTACATCAGACAAAACCTCAGCTGGCTCATTCATCTCAATGTAAATGCACCTAGGATGATCCAGATGATCCGAGGTGCTTGCACACAAAAATGTAGATAGTGCAAAGGAAGTGCAGGGTAGAGATGAATGATTTTCCTAATCAAAGACTCATTTGGGATTTCAGCAATGTTACCAGCACTAACAAAAGCAAAACTTCAGGAGGGAATCTGTTACCCAGAGGGTGGTGAGGCCCTGACACTGCCTGCAGAGCTGTGCTATCCCATCCCTGGAGGTGTCCACGGCCACGGGTGGGCCCTGGTTGCTGGCATTCAGTCCACAGAAGGGACTGAAGGTCCATTCCAACCCAAGCCATGCTGTGATTCTATGACTTGTCTGTCATATTTCTTATTAAAAAAAATAAGTGTATCCCACATTGCCTACCACTAACTGATCAGGACTTGCATCTGGGCTGCAGGGACTCCGGCCTGTCCCTGCGATCTGCTTGATGCAGATGAAAGAGCACAATGGTGAAATTTTCCAGGCTGAGACAAATAATCCGACCACCCTGGTATTCTTGAACTCCCATACCTCAAGTAGAGAAATTTCACCAGACTTGGAAGTTCTGGCTTTTTCTTGCAGGTCTTTACTGGGGGAACAATGCAGGCAGTAAAACAATTCCAGGCGAGTCGGTTTCAAGAGATCTGCATAAAGAAAAGAATCCACTTTTAAGGCTTAATTGCCTTCTGCCAATACGCAGTTGGTCTCTGCTGCCCCCAAGGCTCATCCCCTCCGTCCTGCACAGACAGGGGTGGGGATTGCTTTGACTGACTGTGCTGGCACCCAGCAGTGCAGTTGGGCACCCAGCAGCAGAAGCTGAAAGCCAGGCAGTGAGATGGTGTGCTGAGGAGCCCTTCTACTGGGTTGCAGTAGGGTTGGCTGCTGGTATGCCCTGGGGTGGGTCTGATGTTGGAGGAGAGCAGCCCATAAATTCACGCTTGCAGTTTGTTCCATATCGAAGCTCTTTGATTTACTTATGAAATAAAGTATCTTCTGTTGCTCCATTCAAATGTTATATACAGATTTAATCACAAGCCCCATGATACTTTGTGTTATTCACAAAGCTGTGCTTCTGTACATTTCAGATTCCTTTCTTTTTCTTTTTTTTTTTTTTTTTTAAGTACCCATAAGGTTAAGAAGAGGAAAAAAAAATACACCAAGAGAAGAAAAATACAGGGGCATCAAAGACATTTTTCTTTTTACAATCTTATTCTTAAGACAAATGACATGATCTGGGGGACTCACCTCAACTCCTGAGTGCTTGGGATTGCTCGTGCATCATGAGACACGTTCTGTCACTGGCATACAGCACATCATAAGGGCTGCAACACCACAAGTGGCTTGATGCTGCAGTAACAAAAAGGTACACAGTCTGCTGGGGAGGGGAAAGGGTAAAACAAGGAGGAAAGGAACAGAAGTGAGTGCCTGGATTCAAATTAGGAGAAGAAATGGGTCCCTTGAAAGGTAAGAGCTGAGGAAAAAGAGTAAGGAGAAAAATGTTAGCAAAAATAAGAGGGAAAAAAAAAAAGGTGAAATAAAGATTTTAAAGAGTCATATTTGTATCAAGATGCTTATCTAAACCACCAAAGCTTTGTCAGGACTGAACTTCCGAACCTCCTGAGATATCAAACCCAACATCCACTTCCCTGACCTCAGCCACATCCCCATGCTTCCCCTCACATCTTCCCAGTTCCCCATCACCATCTGCTCCCCAAAACGCTTCTCAGCCCCCAGGTTTGGGGCCCAGCTTCCCCTTGCCAGCAGGTCTCTGGAATTTGTTGGGACCTCCTGCAGCAGGACCACAGTTGGGGAGCACAGGGGACGTGGATTGGAAGACAGCACCAGGAGCAAAGGTAGACGTAGCAGCCGGGCTGCTCTGTTTGGCCAACACTGTCTCTTTGGACAACACTCCCAGACTTTGGGTCTGGATTTGAGGTGGTCCTGTCTGGAGCCAGGAGTCGGACCTGATGGTACTTGTGCACCCCATCCAGGAGCAAGATGGGCAGCAGCACAATGCTGGTAACAGGCTATGATTAAAGAGAGAACTGCTCAGCACCCTACAGAGAGAAATGCAGAAGTAGCCCTTGCTTCTAAGTGGAAGAAACACACAAAAACAGCTTGGTCTTTCTCCAGGGTCTGACACAAGGATACAGTCAGCTTTTGAAAAACGAGCAACAAAAATGATTACTGCATCCTTCAGCAAAGGCAGCACGGGAACAAAGCCTGGCTTCTGACTACGTCAAAACTTGGACTATTACTGCTTAAGTCTCTTCCCTGTTATTCCTGGAGCCACAGCTACACCCCCCCTGCACAAAACCACAGTGCAGGACAGGCAGGAAAGGAGTCAGGAATCCCTCTGTGCTTGCAGAGGTGGCTGGCTAGAACAGGAGCACGTGACCGAACCAGGTTCAAGGTATAAAAACCAAGGATTGAAAACTTTGCTCATATATATTCTTCAAGTGGTGTTTAATACAGCTTCTTTTGTTTGTTTTGACAATGGATCTTATCTTTTGGTAAGGGCTGTGTTCAGGGCTATTATTACCCTATATAAAAGCCTCATAGTCTTTCTTTCCACTTGTTCAGCACACCAGAGTGGCATAGCAAATTTAATCGAAGAACGCAGCTCCAGGGAGAGCCTTTTGAGACTCTCCCCTTTTTCATAATGCTGTTATCTCCTCTTCCTTGTGTTGGGGATGCATAAAAATCACAAAAAAGTCATTCTGAGTATATTCTTCCCGATAATTATTGTCAGACTCCGAGATAAGTACCCTACGTGATGTAATGTGTGTTAGAACCGACTCTCTGAATGCAAATCCTGCTACTCTTATAGGCCCAAACAATGGTCGCCCTAAACACTAGGGCCTAGTATTTTGCCACAGACAAGAGAGAGCTTTGATTTTTTGTGTTTTGATAAGGCACAATCTGGGTGCCTTTATCTCAGCTGTTATATTTAAAGATGACATTCTAGCCTTGCCGCCTCGCCTATTGTTTTGACCCTGATTATCTCCAAATGTTGTTGTTTAGTCAAACTCACCCGTTTAATGAAAGGCCTGCTCCCAATTTAAGGAAAATTATTTAAATGCAGAGTATCCTATACACTGCGGTTTCGAAAAGAACTAGGCGGTTAATCAAAAGTTAATTGTATAATTCTCATGCAGATTAGGGCCTCTTGCAAATGAATCCCAGGTTGTGATTATTAAAAAAAGGGAAAGTGCTGGAGTAATGCACAAGGGTCTTCAGTCTGGTAAACAATCAGCTAAGGTTTAATTTGTGGTAAACAAAGTGCTGATACACTGGGGGTCTCCAAAGGAGACAAAAAGGTGAAAATAAATTAAAAAACAACATACAGATATGATCTTTTTGTTTTTTTTAGGCATCTTTCAAAAACACCAGCTAAATGAATAAAAAGTAATCCATTAATACAGACTGGCAGCATCCTGGCAAAATGAAAATGAGAGCGGTTGTATAATTACACCCCAACCCTCGGACAGGGACCCTGGTCACAGAATGTTCACACCACCTCCAATAAATACCTATGTGGTGCTCCCAGGTACAATAAATAGCTGTAAGGAACAGTCTGATTAATCACAAACTGTTTCTCTGTATGCTGATAAACAGCGTTGGCAGAAAAGAGCACAAGTGGTGTGTTTACAGCCCCGCACGTGTGCTCTGAAGGTATCTGTGCTAAGGAATGAGCCAGCAACGCTTCCAGAGACAACAAATCCTCCCTAAGTTAAAAGGAAAAGAGCTGCTGAAGTCGATCTCTGAAGCCTTTTAGACTGAAGCAGTGAAAAAGATATGGACCAAACTGTGTTTACGAGTTGGAGTCATTTGAGATGAAAAGTAAACAGTCACAGCAATGGGAAGGCCATGCAACTGCAAAGTGTTGCCAAGGGGGAGGGCAGGAACCAGCAAAGCCTGCCTGCCAAGAATTGCCAAGAATTACACTGTTATCAGCTTGTCTATCTCCCGGTGACAACGTGCTGGTCCTGTTGAAGTCAGACCAAGAGCATCCCCTGCCCAGGCACTGCCAGCAGAGCCCTCACCCTGGACAGCTTCACAGAGGACATGAGCGCGTGCTGCTCACCTTGGTTTTTGGTTGGCAGAAGGAACCCAATGCACGTTTCTTCTCTGCAGTGAAGAGGCCCACTCTCAGCTTTCAGGTCTACTGGATCCTCATCCAGATGCTGGGAATTAAGCAAAAACTTAAATACCTTCTTAGGTAGCCACACTCAGGCAGGATGAAGTCTCAGAGGAGGAAAAGAGGCTTAGGTATGTTTGGATAATGATATTCCTGTATACACAGGCTCACAGATATAAACACATATACACCGTATATTTATGTTTGTATAACACCATAATAATCACTTATTTGCATTCCACACCAAGCAGGTTTCCAGGAAGAAACGGCACTGTTATGGCAGCAGTCAGTCAGATCCACAGTGAGAGCATTAGCAGAAAACGAGCAGAGGTTTTGATGGAATTTGGTACAGTTTCTGAATGCATGAGATCAAGCACGGAAGGAGGAAGATAAAGTAAGCAGAGGAAACTATCGTTCCACCTTCAGTAACAAAATGCTGTCATTCATTATGGCTTCAAGGAGAAATGGATGATACGCATTTCTAAATACTTAACAATTTTAAAGATTACAATAGCCCGCAAAATATGATTTTACAGAAACCACTGCAATATTTTAGAGACTATTCGTAGAAAAGATAACCACCAAAGATAGCAAGCCTCCTATAATCTGTGTTGCAGCCTTCGTCTGGAGGTGAAGGGAATGCTATCTGACATTAATTACTAATTAAAGGCACTCGTGTATTTGCCAGTAAATTGAAAAAGATCGCTAACAATCAAGAAAAAGTTGCCTCTGAAGGGGCTTTATTTCTTCTTTCTTTTTCTCAATATTATTCACACTTTCTTACAACGTTTTATTTGGAACGGAAAGCAAGAACACCGCCTTACAAATAAAACCCAGGGAATTATCACTCGCCAATTTTACCTTCCCAAAAAACCTCAACAACTTTCAGTTCCATATATGTGTACCGTTGTAATTAAAATAACTTCCCATGGAGCTGAAGTCTGCCTGCCAACACCTCAAAACTGCACTGTGGCACTGACACACGCAGCCATAGGTACTCGATAACCGAACAGCTGTAGGAGAACACTGCTGGGTGGGCCCTGTGCTGAAGCTTGTCTCTCAGAGCCCCTTGCAGCCACAGCTGTGAGTCATGTGTTGCCATCCAACCTCTCGTTACCAGGATGGTTTTGTCCTACATTTGTAGGACAGGACACAAATGGCGAATGTGCAAACCTAGAGCGTCTCAAGGCCATGACAAAGAGTTTGAGATCAGTTTCTTTTAACAGAGGAGCCCCGNCTTTTAACAGAGGAGCCCCGGAGCAGCACAGACCTCTAAACAGAACTGCACACGGTGCAGGTATGGGTAACGTTGGTTTTCCACGTGTTTCAATCTGACCACTGCAGTTACCTAATAAATCTTGCATCAGAGGAAGACTTTTGAAACTAAATTGTTCAGTAATATGCATTTTCAATCACAACACAGGAGAGACTTTAAAAATTCACTGCACATAAATAAAATATTTGAACTTTCTGACTCTTATTTTCCAAACCCTTACAGGCACTTCATACTAATATTGACATTAAACTTCAATATTGATGCAGGAATGATGAAACTGAACAGCGTAAATATTTTAGGAGGATGCAGAGGGACATTTCCTCAAATACTTGTTTTTTTCAAGGTGCTCTCAGGCTCATTGCCCCTCCCCCTCCACCCCCAGTGTGGGGTGAGAGGAGCACAGCCCCACGGCTGCACCCTGCAGGTAAGGCAAGAGCCATGTGGGCAAAAGCAACGGGCAGCCCAGTGGGACTCAAGCAATGAGCCTGAAGCAGCAAGAAATCACACTGGGAGGACCACATCAGGCTCTTGGGGCATGTGGTTCGTTCTTGTGCACTTTGGAAGCCTGCTCAGCCTATGAAGTGAAATCACTGCCTCTGCAGTATGCACCATTTTTTCTTGAAAAATAATAATAATAAT
>VXAB01011756.1:0-29860 GCA_013399175.1 Odontophorus gujanensis
GGGTTTTTTTGTTGTTGGTTTTTCTCCCGGAAAGCACTGTGCTAGCGTCTGTGTCCATGTGTCTGTTCGTGCTCACACTTCTGTGCCCCTCGGTGGCAGCCCAGGGGATGCCCGCAGCCCTGCTCCCACGCCGCCAGCTCCGGCGAGGCACGGATCACACGGGATGCCATGCAGCCATGCAGGAAGAAGACATTTTAGAGTAAATGTCAGCTTTTGCGTTTCTGGGTTTGGGGCTTTTTTTAAACATGTGGGTGGGACTTTTAATGCCCACATGAAGCCGAGACGGTTTCAGTCTCCGGGGCTTATCCAGAAGATTCACACAAACACTATGGAAAGTGTCTCTTTACTTAGGAGGACGAAATTTGACACTGCGGAGGTTTTAACCCGGTATTCCAGCAAGGAGCCTCAGTGGTTAGTGTGTCATATCTGATAAAGGCTCATAAGCCCTCCTTCGGGCACCGTTCAATTCTTATTTTCATCTGGCTCCCATGCACGTTGTGGATATGCACTTGCATGCAGGCAAACCAGCGCAAAACCTCAGCTCTGATCTTCCCTGGACACCAGGTCAATAAGCAGGGAAAAGGATAAAGAAGTGCAGGACATACCCCGTGACCACTGCCCTTGAGAACAGCCCAGCTCACAGCCCTGCCTGCAGAACAACGTGGAAAGCAACCATACATGTGGCAAGCCTGCACGGGACAGGGGTGGGATCCCACCAGCAGCACTTCCCTGCCTGCCCCAAGCCCATTTCCCCCAAGCCTCACCACGCCCAGCTTTCCCATGAGGTGCCCGAAGCCTCCTCTGCAATTAGTCTGCTTGCTGTTTGTTCAGGCGATGTGGATTTAGCTCTCCAGCCTTATGTGTAGTGTGTGTATAGGGAAAGATAGATTGCTGCTACTTTCCAGTATAAATCACATTCCTTACAACACTCCAAAGTAGCATTTTCAACCTCAGGGTGCTAATAGGATCCAGCAGGAGAAAGAAATGTCAGCTAAGTAGTAGGCGCTGTTTGGAGAGTGCAATGGAGCTGATCCGCAGCCCTGGGGCAAAAGGAGCAATCCCAGGGCAAAGGTTAAAGAGTTCAGGAGCACTTCAGCCTACTTAATTGCAACAGGCCTCTTACACAGCGCAAGATGGATGTCTCAAGCCAGGCAAGGGGAGCAGAGCAGGGCCAAAGCAGCGCATCTGGAAGCTGCCGGGCAGCAGGGGACACGCAGAGGGGACAGCCACAACAGGACTCCCGGCCACCAGCTCCATCCCCTCCTCCTCAGATAGGAAGAAGTATCAGTGCCACTGGAAAACAGATTTTGCTGCAAGAGCTCAGCACAGCTTTTACCCAGACAGATGGAAAACCAACAGTGAGACTAACACTAAGTGCCAAGGAAGGGTTTCGCACTTCCCCCCAAAATCAGAAGGAATACTTCAAGGGGAAAGAGGGGGAATTGGCTCTTGTTGCTGTTCTTGTTGTTTTTCTCAGGAGATGTTTTTTTCAATTCCATTTATTTATTTATTCATTTTTACCTTCAGAATCTAAAAACCTCTTGTACCAGCCCCAAGGTGATTCCGCTGTGAAGGTGCCTCAGACAACAATTTTAGAAGAGTTTGGGCTTGTTTGCTGCAAAATGTCATCAGAAGCTGATGTTTTGCAAGGGAAAGATCTTTTGAAATTTATATATTTTTATCTAAAGGAAAAAAAAAAAAGTTTAGAATAAAAATACTTCATTGAGCCCTCGGCAGCGAGCTTTATGTTGTTTCCCTGGTGATAAAAGCACAAGGCTGCATCTTGAGACACTCGCGTTCAATTCCTGCCTCGACCACAAACCCCCGCAGCGACCTTGAAAGAGCCACTCCAGTTCTGCTCCATACGCAAGGAGCTCTTCATCCGAGCTCTCATTAGGGCTGCTCCCCTGGCACAGCAACCGAAAAGCTTTCGTTCCACCAAACACCCCGCTCCCAGCCCCTGCTGTCCCATCCCGTCAGCCTCCGTTCCACTTCGCCCCCTCCGGGCCGCATCCCCGGCCTTGCGTAGATCGCGGCCCCGGGGCAGCGCCGCGCTGGCGGCTGCTGGGCTGTGGGTGCCCCCTGGTGGCAGAGCCGGGCTAGGCCGCGGGGCCTCTGCGGCCTGCACCTGGAAGGGGGTGGCAGAGCGCTGCTCACAGCGTGGCTGGGGTTGGACGGGGCCTTACGATCCTTTTGGTTCCAAGCCCTCCAGTGTGGACTTGGGCGTTTCCAGGGATGGGGCAACCACAGCTTCCCTGGGCAGCCCATCCCAGCTCTCAGCCTCTGAGGTCCTACTGCCCTCGGGGCACTCCTCGGTCTCCTCTGGATCCAGCAGCTCTATGTATTAATGCAGGGCCCCAGAACCAAACACAGCCCCAGTCCACCCCCCAATGACATCACTGAGGTCTCTCCAGGGCAAAGCATTCGGTGGCTTTTATTGAGGAGAGGGGCAAGCAGGGACGGGTTCAACCCCTCTCCCGTCCCCTTTGAGGGCCACACATGACTTCCCAGCCTCGAGGAGCTCAGGAGAGCATCAGGGCTGCCAGGAGGCTGGGCAGCAGGAGGCAGCCACCGGCGAGGCTGGGGGGAGGCTGGGGAGAGCCATTGCAGAGATCGGTGTCGCAGCAGTGGATGCGGACCCCTGGCAGCTCCTGCTGCTGGCAGTGACGGGAGGTGGCACAACCGCTGGTCAGCAGGATGCCCAGGACCACTGCAAGGCAAGCAGATGGCAGAAGATCAGGGACGGAGGCTGTGAGGTTTGGGGTTTGCTTTGGACTGGTTGTGACAGCCCTGCCATAAGGCAGACTCACCACTTTCTGTCTTAATGCAGAACCGGTGTTTGAAGCCCTGGTGGGAGTGTGAGCAGGTGATCACCTCTGGGTTCGAGCACCCCATGTCCACGTACTTGGTACCAACGATGATGTTGCAGCCGTAGCACTGGAGCCCAGACACTGAACAAGACCATATGAAACACAGCTGGATTTTTCCAGGGGAAAACACATCGGCTCCTTCCTAGCTGCTCTCTAACGAAGCATTTGCAGTGTTCTCTGCCTTGCCAGGTTACATTAAGCACTGAGTCAGAGACTAAATCTGCCCGTCACTTGTTTACCCATTGGGCACAAAAACGCAAAACCAACTCCCGCTAGAGGTCAGTACGAAATCAAAGATTAGCAATAAATTTGAGCTGAGATCCAATAGTGGGAACAAGGGAGCACTGAAGCAGGGTTTGTAAAGAATAAGTGAAACCTCCAAACCATAGACATCACCGGGCCAGAGCTCATCTTTTGCCTATTTCTCCACAATTCTCCAGTTCAAGCAGTGCCAGCACCTGAGTCGCTCATGCTAGAGGGATCGCTTCATCTGTGCAGTTTGGTTTCCTCCCTGCTTTTATCCCAGAGTATACCAAGGAGGGAAAATGGCCCAGAATCAGGAAAGAGAGACTGAGAGCAGTTGCCTTAGAAGTTGGCCCCCATGGATATGGGGCAGCTCTTTCCTGCCCCGCAAGGACAATGATTGTGCCCAAGAATGGCTTCCCCTAAATCAGAATGGGAAGCGAACCATTTCTCACATTTCTTAAAAAAAAAAAATTACAAAGGAGATTCATTTCCATCATCCATAGATTTTAAGGCACAGTAACTGAGAGTCCTGCATTTGTCAGTCACAGAAATCACACTGCAGCCTTCCTCTTGCCATTGCCTTCCCCCTGCCTCAGAATGATGCCTCACAGCCCTTCCCCAGCCCTTGCTCGTTTGCTCCCAAACCATTTTCAGGTGCTGTGTGAGCCTTTCTGGGCACTGCGAGGGGCTCGCTGGGGAAAGGAAGCTGCTGGGATCCCAGCTGCTGGCCCTCGCTCCTCACCCACCTGCCTTTGTTATATACAGAACGCAATGACTTTGGCTCCCATCCTAAAACCACCAACATGGCAACATGCAGTTACACCGCTTGAGGTGGAAATATCACCAAATTCACCCCGAGAATAGATCACACGTTAGCAACCAGGGCTTGAGGTGGACACGAAAGACCGCAAAGCGCAGGGGATGCCCTGCACCCCTCAGTACTTACCCTCTGGGAGGACAAACACCACGGTCATCAGAGAGAGGATCCCATGGGCACCTCCAGGCATGTGTCCTGAGAGCATGGGGGCACGGGCTGCCTGTCCTCCCGGCTTCCACACACCACTGGCTTCCCACCTGAAAGCCCTGCACCGAATAAAAGCAGATCTGCAGGTCCGGCTGCTCCCCGCTTCTCCAGCCCCGTGGCACCGAGTCCTGTTGTGTCGATGCTTAATTTCTTCCTTTTCCTCCTGAGAAATTCTCTGATTCTTTCAGTTTGTGCACAGACGTGAGTGCGTCTGTGCTACCCTCGGTTATTTCTGTCCTATTTCCTCTGTCCACGATCGCTTCCCATTAATACTACTGTGCAGCAGCTCTTGGAGAGAAATTCTCCCTAATCAAGATTTAGTTTTAAATCCACTTCAAAATCCTCTAATTCAGTTGGATTAGGCAGAAGGGGTTTGGGGAGATGTGTGTTTTTACTTTTTTTTCCCTCTTTCTCCTCTCTGAGCTGTCTCTTCTTCACAAACAGACCCAATGTCTCTGTGACACATTCTATTTAAAGAGGGGAGGAATATCTTTATTAAAAAGAAGCAGTCAACTCATTTTAAATCCAAAGCTTGGGATTCTCTGGCAAAGCGGAGCCACGGGGATGGCCGAGGGGTTAAAGGGAAGACCTGATGGAAGTTGAGGTGGGTTTGGGTACATTTTAAGTGTTTACCTCTTAAAGCAGTGAGATGCCAAACGGGGCTAAGCCTGGGGGAGCCCAGCTGGGGCTGCTCGAAGCGAGGGTCGAGGCCATGAGTGCAGCAAGGATGACACAGAGCCCTGTGGGTTCTGCAGGGCCAGGATCAGCCTCACAGCTACGTGGGACCCCACAGACGTCACCAGTCACAGGATCCATCCCCAGGCCCCCACTGGCTCCCCCAGCAGCATGCCCATGAGCAAAGCCTGAGCTCTGAGCGGAGCTAATGGGACTTGGAGAGCTAATGCTTACTAATAAGAGAGAGCAACCGAATGCATGGGATTAAAAAATTAAAATGACAAAATAAGCTGCTTATGCAGTGCATCCAGCAACCACCTACCGGCACCTGGAAGTCACCCACCCTGGGCAGCCCAGGGCTGATGTGATTGCCCAGCCCCACGGGCACCACTGCTGCCAGCCAAAGCCCCCGGGCTGCCCCATCTCCATCCCAGCATCTTCGTTAGCCAGCATTCTCATCAATATTTCACTGGGAGGCAGTACAAACTTGTTCAAGCATGGACACCTACAGCTAAGGGGTAGCAATTAGCACCTGGGAGAGGTGCCTAAGTAATGCAGCTCGTTTATTCAAATCACTTAAGCCACCCACTGCGCCTTGCTTGCTTCAAAACAAAGTGATTATAGCACGTCTCACCCAGCAGAGCCTCAAAGCCTGGGGGAGAAGGGATAAAATGCAGGAAATGGGATTGATTTAAACGCATGCATAAATCAGAGCATTCAATGAGGAGGGGAGGCTAACTTTTAATCCCTTAATAAACTCATTGGTGTCTGGCAGGGGACAGGCAGCCCGGGCTGTGATGAAGTGATGCTGAAGCAATGCAGAAGTGATGCAGAAGTGATGGAGAAGCCAGAGTCCATGCACACCTTTGGGCACAGCACCTGGCTCTGCAGCCTCAGCCAGCAAAGCCACTGCTCCGTAGCAGCACCAGGTGGCCCATCCTTGCAGAGCACTGAGATGGAGACCACAAAAAAGCCACGGGGGCAGCACGCGGCTGTGCACACAGGGAGATGCACGCTGCGTTGCAGTGGTGGGGCCACGTTTGTCCCCCAGCTATGGGACGTGTCACGTCTGCAGGTCGAGCCAGGGCTTTTGTTTGCTTGCTTTGTTTCCTTGGAACACCGGAGGCAAAGACTTTTGAAAGGTGGGGAAAAAGAAAAAGGAAAAACTAGCAAACGAACACAACCCCCTCCCTCCCCCCTCCAGAATCAGCCATCATTTCTGTTAAACTGTCATTAGCCCTCCGATGCGATTCAGAGATTTGTCAGCCCGGGTTCATCAGAAATGGGTTAGGAAACTGCCATCCTGTCCCGACTGAGAAAGATTTATTTGATCAGCAAATCCCCGACTACATCGATGTTCTCACTTAAACCTTGGCGATACCCAGAAAGACAGCTCAGCCCAGCGCAGATTAGATGGGTTAGCCAGCAAATCCTGCTTTAGAGCTCATCCCCAGCGGAGGCAGAACTTCCCGCTGAGCAGCCCCCTCCCTGCGCACAGCCCCAGGCTCCGCACCCCCAAAATATCGCCCCTTTTCTCCTCCCTCAAATCGATCCCGAGGTCGGGCTGCTCCAGTCTCCTGTTCCCCTCAGTGCAGCAGAGGCGGGAATCGAACCCACGACCCATGGAGCTCCATTGACGCCGTGTCGCCATTGGAGAGGCGGAGCGGAGGCGCCCCCTGGCGGTCAGCAGCGGCGCTCCGCACTGACGGCCATCCGCGCTCTGATTGGATGACGGCGATGAATACATTAAGCAGCCGTAAAGAGAGCATATCTGCACGTTCTTAATGGAGTCGCGAGCGCATTCACGAGAGCTTCTTTCGTACGGGGATTAAATAAAGGTGTTTACAATAGCAAGAAAAGGGCAGGGAGGTTTTCTCACCCTGTCCAGAAAGGAAGCACTGCTTGAAGGTTGAAATACACCTGCAGAGGGCAGAAAAATTGTGTTGTATGAAAGGAGAGAAGGTTAGCACTCCCCTTGATAAGGATGGAAGAGGCCCTAGTGGCCTATACAACACGCATACGGTTAAGGCACTGCCGCCTACTTCGTGGCATCTAACCATGTTTTTTTTTTCACCCCCACCTCCCGGAGGAGCCCTTCGGCAGCAGTTGCTCTCACCATTTTTCACGCAGCAGCTGCACAGCCGGCAACACGTGAAGTACTACAACGCGAACACTCCCCGCTGTAATAGAGTGGCTTCCCTGCTCTTGTAGAGCACAGCCACATCTTGCACTGATCGAGTTTCAGCAGATGGGGGGGACTGAACTCTTCATGAAGACACTTTAAGAAAAACAATTATTCCCCTAATTTCATCGTTTAAAAGTCAATGCCACCGCAGGAGAGGTCTGTACTTCTGTACTGAAGCTTTCCGTTATTACCAAGCAAGAGGATGACAGCAAGACAAGCGATCAGTTAACCCTTAGAAGAAGCTAAGCACGTTCATTACCAACCTGCAACCAGCAAAAGCTAACTCCTGCACGGTCGCTCAGCCTGCCCTGTGTGTGCTGCAGGGGGCAGGACTCCTTCCCATAGCTCAGGGTCTGTGTGAGGGTTTGCACTGATGCTGCCCCAGCAGAGGATACCTCGTTTCCTTTCTCTCCTCAGACAAATGCTCCTCTTCCTTCAGAGCAGGTGTAAAAGCACAGCTGCTTCCCCTCCTCTTCCCTCTTCAGTCAGCACAGTTCCCATAGCAATATCCCTCTTAAACCTGAGGTTAAGAGAGGCTGCAAAAGACACAGGCACTGCACAGCACTACACTCTTACCAACAAGAGTACACAGAAAATCTCACCTTTTTATTACAGCGTATGGCATTTGTTTGGATGTGTAAACACTACGTGGGTATGACAAAAGAAGAAAGAAACACCAACGCTGAAACAGATACAGAGTCATGCCATTACCAACACAGCTTCATACGATGGATTTCCAAAATACAAAAGTCTGGGTTCTTCCTTTTTTACATTGAAATAACTTTACAGTGTCGTGTGAGCTTCCTTTTAGCCAGAAGGAAAATAAAATATGCTGAGAACAACTACAAGCAGAAGTCATTTTAATGGTTAACAGAAGAAATGTAACTTTGCTCTAGAACAGCATCTATTAAACACACGTAACAAGAGGTAAGCAACTATACAGAAGGGAAGAGATTTCACCACAGGAGTCAAGTCAGGGGCAGGAAGGGGGAAATCTGGAACTGCATGGTTTTATTTGGTCACAAAGTTTGAGCTGAGTGTTTAAAATGAAGCACCCTTAAAGATGCAGTACCCCTATTTAAAACAATACAGAAACTTCCAGAGAGACTAGAACCTACATTCTGAAAAAAATTAAAAAATTAGACATTAAGAAAAACAAAAACCCAAAAAACCAAATCCATGGATCTCTAGGCTCATGACTTAACTCACTGTCACAAAGAGGGCTGGCAGCCCTTCCTTAAGCAGCATCAGTGCCCAGAAGCAATGCCACCACAAAGTATATCTTTGGGGTGTCCAACACAAGGCTGACACTTGTAACGCGACGTCGGAACGATCCGTTTGTGTGCCAGAAGATCAGGCAAGAAAAGGAGACACTGCATCTTATTTTTTCTCCCCCACCACGCTGCCTGGTTCTAGCAAGGAGCTAAGGCGTTTTCTTTGGGCCAAGACTAACAGAAACCACTTTATCAAATATTCTTCAGGTTTCCTGCCAAACGGGATTTATTATTCTCGTGTGGTTGGGTTTTTTTTTTTTGTAATATTTTTTTAAAAAAAAACACTTTTTTTTCCTGACAGTCTCTACAGTGATACCGGAACGTTTAACAGTCACTCTTCCACAGTTTAATTGTTTTGTCGTTTTCTAGTGCTGCTGATGCAATGATGTTTTCTGTCGGGTGGCAAGCTGTTGAGATTACAACATCTAAGCAAGAAGAAAAAGAGACACAAACATCATTGACAGCAATGAGATCAGGTTCATAGCTTCTGAAAATAAATCCATACTGCTGCTACATCATAAAACAGCACAGCCACATTGCTATTCCCTTATTGCACAGTTAAAAACATTATTCAACACTCACTCCATTATGGGATAAGAAGTACTTGCTAGCAAAAGAGCATCCCTGACGTGGGCTCCCCAGCTGGAGAGCAGTAGCTGGGAAGTGTTTCACACATCACAGACTTCAAGAACACTCCGGATTCTAGTTCTTGCTTACCTCACAGACAAAGCAGTTGGCATATTACATGTGTACCAAGCATATCACGTGCTTGGTCCCCTCCTTTCCAGCTCAGGTATTTTCTAGCATCCTACTCAATATTTAGATAGCATTTAGTCTTCAGCATCTTGCTCTAGTCTAAAAAACAAAAGCTTGCTGCCACTGCCTCAGCTTGCAGTCTAACCCAATGGTCCTGCAAAGGAATAAGCATGACTGAATTCTGCATCACAAACCCTTCTAGTTAGCACACTGGGAATGCTCTCATGGGACTGAAGTTTCCAGCAGGTGACATCTCAATACACACTCAAGTCTGCATTCAAGGAACAGCCACACGTGAACACATTCACAAACAGCAGGACTGTGTCTGTTAGCAATTCCAAGTCATCCATATTCTGAGTTGCTTAAATATCCTAAGCAGTTCTGAGCTCAGAAAAGAGACAGTTGCATGCTGATTTCAACACTGTTACAGTGAAAACAAAAATAAACATTTGCAATGACAAACTTCAGAAAAAGGAGCAGGCATGTAGGCTTCAATCAAGCTTCAGTCAGTCAGGATTTAATAGGTCTGACAGTCAAAATGAGAAAACAGCAGTGCTAAGCCCTCATTACAAGCTGACACGAAGGATATTCTATCAATAAAAACAATGCTCTTCCATACCTGTGTGCCCTTGTAATTTCTGTACAATCTCTTTTGTCTGAAGGTTCCAAATGTAAACCAGGTTGTCTTCTGAACCGGATACAATCCACTGGAGGGACAGAGGAAAGTTATTTTAATCTCTCTTCTTCTACATCCAACTGCTAGTACTTGCCAAACACTTCACTGCCACTATATTACAAGGAGGGTCCAACACCACATGACTGTCTGATGCAGTTCAGTGTCTCACAGCATCCAGTGCATACAGGCAGCAAAACGTTTTGCTCAATCTTTTCTAGAGGAGGAAAACTAAAGGAGTGAAAGATGCTAAGGTGGTTCTACATAGGGTTCAACCTCTACTGATGTGTTCCACCACCTCAGCCAGAGCAGAACACCCAATGCTCAGGTGGGTTTGGGAATCAAGTTACAGAACGAGACATTTGCATCACCCTTACTCATCCCATGGAGAAAAGCAGTAAGAACAGCACGTCAGCAAAAAGCAGCCCCAATCAACACTAACCTTTCCACCAGTAACAGAGAAATTTGCAAATATGCAGTACTTCTCATTTTTGTGTCCTGTGTACGTCTTCAGGCACTGAAAGAGAAAGGCCACAAGGCACAAGCACAGTTGAGAAGTAGCTTTCTCACAGCCAAGGACAAACCCTCTTGTCAGAGCAGATTAAATATATCTGCCCAGGATTCCCACCCTGCCATCTTATCTAGAGGATGCAGAGGGCATCTCTGCCCTACAACACTACGTAATTTTGAGGGAAGAAGGAAAATTTAAAAAAGCCCCTAAATTTGTCACTTCCCACAGAGAAAAACAGCAAGAGAAATTGAACGCTCACAGAAACATTTCTGCACTCGATGTCTTCAGGCTGTGCAGGAGCATGAGCTTTTTTTTGTTTTTTGAAGGTATCTCTGAAGACCCAATAAAGGGTTACTAATGCTTTTCTGCTGTTATACTCATTAAATATAAAGCAAGGTTAATAAGCACATACAAAACTCAGATTCTCCTATACATTTAGTTATGCCTACAAAGCAAGACAGAATTTTTTTTACCTTTCCTTTGCTGTAGTCCCAAAGCTTAAGAGTGCTAGAAAACAGAAAACCACAGTCTTAATTATTGTGTTTTCTCACCAATTTCCAGTAGCAGACAGTATCTCCACACCTGAGTTCTTGAAGACTACAAGGGGCACTGCAGCCTGGCTTTGGAATGCAGCTTTAGTTAAACCCCAAAGTATCAGTGTTACTGACATGCCATTCATACTCTCCCCATAGAAAGGCTGCATTATTTCACAGGATGAGAAACCCATCTGGAAATAGGGATGGCCCTACAAACTGTCCCCCTCCTCAATACACTCACTGCCACCAGATTTTCAACTTCCAAGTCTTGCACTAGGATGCTTCAGGCAAGTAAACAAAGGACTGAAGGGTTCTCAGACAGCTCAGACATAAGCCAGTTCAGAGTAAGTGAACAAGCAAGCTACTGAATTTAATTTGGATATAATATAGCAGTGTGTATGCATTTGTGCAGGGTCATTACCATGACAGGTAATGAACAGCAAACTGAAGTTTTATCTGATATTCATTAACACTTCAAAGTCAGTGGATTTTTGTTTTCCAAATACCTACTTGTCCAAAGTTGCAGCTAGTATGTATTTGCCATTCGGGGAGAATTTCACAAAAGACACAGGAGGGTTATCATCATCTAAAGTGAAAATAAAGTGCTTATTAAACAGTTGTCACATTGGCAGAGAATTTCTTTTGACAGTAATCTGTTGTTAAAAGCTTTCGGTTTTGTTATCCTTTGGTAAGTTAAGCAATATAGGTGTAAGAAAGTGATTGCTTGCAGTCTTTCAATAGAAGGATATTAAACATGTTGCTCACAAGCATTTTAAACAACCCCCTGTAACTGAACTTCCCTTCCTTCCACCAGCACTTGTCAGAGCAAAAACGTATCTGCAATAAAATGGCTTTTAAAATGTAGAGTGTATATATCACTGCTCCTCAGAGCCATGTCAACTTGTCTATATAATGCTGTATAAGAATATGAAAGACTGGGAACATGTCTTATAGGTGGGTTTCCTTTTATTATCTTTGATCACAAGATGCTTTATGCTAACACACGTCAGCAATAAAAGCAGACAGCTTGCTCAGTTACAGACTGTTTCCATCGTATCCAGCAGCATGAACAACTTCATCACAGTTCTGAGCTGCTGCATCACAACTGAACAGCAAAGGATGAAGCACAAACAAGAAGCCCTCCTACTTACCAATGAGTGTTTTCAAGCACTGTCCTGATGCTGTATCCCAGATTCGACTATAAAAAAAAAAAAACAACACATGGGACTCATTACTACCACTATCAGCTTCATTATTAGTATTTCTTTAATTGCAATAGATTTGAACCCTGTGGCAGACAAGAAACAACCACTTACCAGAGTCCATCATAGCTACTTGACACTATCAGGGATCCATCACGATTAAAATGCACCTGTAATATTATAAAAGACAGGGGAAAATAACTTATGTTCATAAGGATCAGATTTTTAAGCCCTATCAGCAGTATTCACCTCCCAACACTGACACTGCAATTCATATGGATAGAAGCAGAAAGTCAATGATATCCAAACAACAGCTATAAATTTAGGTGGGCAATAGGATCAAAACAAGATTCGTCTCCCCCTATACCAAGTTCACCTGGCATAAATGGAAATGGCAGTTAGCTACAGCTGTATATTCAAGCATCAGGAACTGAAATATGTTTTCTCAGAAGCTAAGAGCAGCACCACAGCATGAACACACAGATACTGTTCAGACACCATTAGCTGCTCATTTAATAGCAATGTCTAACCTGGGGATAACACCATAAAATTTTAAGGACGTGGAACCTCACGTCCTGTGTAGCCTCACATGTTTTGAGATCAACTCAATGCCTTCAACTACACCTGAAAATGCTGTAATTTAAAATAATAATTAGTACAGTGTACATTTGTAAGTGTGAAACATCTCCTAGGTAAAGCAGAACGATCAGACTGCTCACATTAAAGCAGGTATGGTTGAACACATCTGACTCGCTACGTTCCTTTAGTGTTCCCTTCATTTCAAAAAGCTTCAGACCTGTTTTTCCTTCATTTGAAGGGATACAGTTGCAATCCAAGTCATTTTCACAAAACGAATTAACAAGATTGGAGCATGCTCTGAAACTACCCTGTGCTCCAGACTTCAGCAATAGCTTGGAACAAGAAAGCAACAGACGTACAGCAATTCCAGGTTGCACTCCATTCCTCAAGTCTGTACTCCAGCATCAGACTGCCACACTCAGACACAACCAGCACATCACTATTCATTGCTCCCTGCAGAGGCTCAAGACCCAAAACCACATAAGCCTTACAGATAAGGCTCTTAATTTTGCTCTCACCCAGCAATGACCATCCACAAACCACAGTCCATTCACTGTGCTTTGTAAGTGTTTCACAATAAGAGCATAAGTACGTTAGTGTGTTCATTTATCAAAAAGGACTTACAGCTGAAACTGGGTCAGAATGAGCAGGCAACGTCTTGAGGCACTTCCCTGTTTTCACATCCCATATCCTCACGCTTTCATCAAACTGAAGATGGAAAAAAACACAGGAGGTCATGTTATGATGCACCTATTTGTGACCTGTTACAGCTCAGTGCAAGCCTAGACACACACGCCTTCCTCCAGCTGCACTGCAGCTGCATCAGAAAGGTTAGGACATAAGCACTATGCAGAGCAGCAATAACAGACTGCAAATACAGCTCTCTGCCTCTACATGCAAAGACAACTGCATGCTAAGGATGAGTTAAAGACTTGACTGTGTCCCCAAGACAGCAATAACACTGCACAGTTCACCTAATTATAAGTTGTGTTTGTGGATGAAGACAATCAAAATAAGGGATGTGCAGCAATTGCTGTGTACAGAGGAACAAAAATCACTTACCGATCCAGAAACGATGAGGTTTGATTGAGGGTTGAAGTTGCAGCAGAAAACGTAGTTACTGTGCCCCTTCAATGTCTTTAAGCACTTACCCTGAAACAAGATTTAGTGGATTTAAATATGCAGAATCCTCTACAGCCATACATGCATTCAGACAAGCCACATGGTGCAGCACAAAAAGAAACCATCTCTAACCACAGACTTAGATGGGCAGAAGACCAACTAAAGGAAAACAAAGGAAAGACTTTTTCAGGGACCACAAATTTTCAAACCCTTTGGGCAATTAGGGAAAGCCAACCAGTTCAACATACCTAATCAAACTGAAACCAATTTACCCAGTTCTCACTGTAAGCAAAGATAAATGAGCCTATGAAGAGAAGTTACAAAGACACTTTTAAGTTCCATTTGAGAGGCTGCTTTCAGAAATGAAACCTGAGCCTGCATGGTCAGTGTTAACACTGAAACTCTCCCAGAAGATAGCCAGAGTCCTCACAGTACCCATGAGCATTGCCCTCTTCCCAAAAGCATGCAGCATAACTCTCCCATCCTCACTGCCCATTCAGCCAGCTGCTCATGTTAAGCAGCAAAGTGGGAGCTACTAAAGAGTATCAGTGTTTATAACTCTGCCTTCTCCCATCACAGCATGTCAAGGTTGTCCCTCAGAAGAACTTGATTTAAGGTAGCAACTCTAGGGAAAAGGAAGGCAAATAAGTTTATTCTTACCGAGCTTACATCCCATATTTTGAGAGTTTTATCATCAGAAGCAGAGACAAGAAGGTTGGAATCTGATGACCAAGCGACATCAGAGATGCCCTAAAATAAAAGAAAACAATCCTCTTAGCTCTGTTTGCTTATTGACACAGGAAAATGGGAAACAGATTCCATATGCACAGCTGAAGTGTGAAAAATTCAGCACTGAGAGATGCAAATTCATAAATTTGACTGGATTACAGCTCCTTTGACAGTTCTTCACTTTAAGCTGGGCCACACACTCCAAAAACATCAATGGCTTCTCCACACAGCTCTTACTGAGGCCACCAACACCCTTTCTTGGAATTCACAAACAGTATATTATATAAACTAATCTGAATAAGTGGTTTCTCATCATGACAAATAGCTTGCTCCTTCTGGTCCGAGTTCCCAAGGGCTGGAGGAGAACAGGACTTGACTGGTTTTTCCATCTGGTGTATCTTCATCTCTGCTTCTGAAACCTCAGCACATAAAACATTTGGGGAAACAAAACGGAAGGGTTTGGGAATTTGTGTTTCCTCTACAGCTTTGTAGAATGAGTAAGTGTTGTGTTTACGTAGACAAAGCCACAAGAAAAATTCAATCTCCTTACAAGGCAAGCCATTCTGCACCAGATACAAAGGAAAGACAGAAGAGGATACGGTGTTCACAAGGATTTTCACCCAGTAATACTCCTTGTAGGAGGCTGGTGTTGCTGAAATGGAGGGACTCAAGAAAATGGGCAGGCAGTGTGCATGCAGGTACTTCACTATCAGCCCTCACTTCACCCACATTTCCACCTTGACCTGCTGTCACCTGAGCAATTCCAGCTCCAGGCTATTGAACAGGACTGTATAAACAAAGAGATATAGAGACTGAAGAACAAGGCTTCTGCACGGGTCAAAGGAAGCACGAATGGAAATGTCTGGATGAGGAAAAGAAGGGAAAATGAATTCATTACAAGGAAATTCATTTCCAAGCACACAGTGGTCTCCTCATACTTACCAGTTTATGGCCAGATATCGTTTTTTCAAACTTGCCATCATATGCTCCCCAAATTTTAATAAGTTTGTCAGCAGCTGGAAAAGAAGGTGCCAGTTAAGAGACACGCAGCACTGACAGATATCAGGAGGAAAGGGATGTGTTAACTACACTTCTGCAAAAAGTGGATAGCCCTCCCTCTCCAAGCAAAGCCAAGTGTGTAAGGCAGTATGTAACTGGTAAAGAACAGTCCCATACACACCACACTCACTGCAGTAACTGGGATTACATAAGCTGCCTGGAATGCACAGGCTCTGGCCGCTTTAGTTTCTCTGATGACAACTTGAGCTTCTACTTTTGTTTAAGACTGCCAGTGGTAGAAGTAGTACTGTTCTACATGAAATGCTGAAATGCTTTTGCTCAGAAAGAACAAAAATTACATCACTACCTGGAATGAATTAATGCCTGCAAAAACCCAAACACACTGCCCATTTTAACTTGCAAAACAGGCCAGAGAAAAGAGGCTGATATTTGCCAGAGGTATGAAAACCTTGGTGTGGGGAAAGTGCCTTTCATAAGGATAATTGAACATAAAAGTGATTTATACATGGTATACTGGCCTTATAAAGGCAATCTGTAATTAAGCCAAAGACCAAAGTCATTCCCATGTCTGGAAGACGTTTGACTGAACCCCAGCATCACATTCAACATTGTTCTTTTTAATTGCCCTTTCTTCATATATGGTTCCTCACTGAGGTTAATATAAGGGCACTCTCTAAGGAAAGCTGTCAAGCAGTTTACTTGGTGGTAAATGTTGCAAGAAATACCAAAGCTCTCAGGGAGAGAACTTGATCTACCACCTAAGAGAGCAAGACCTGCACATTTCAGTGGGATAATCTAAGGCTCTGACTCAGTAAGAACCACAGGCACAGCAGATGGAGCACATGGCCAGTCCTCCACACCACACTCTACAATCCAGCCTAGCAGTGCAAAGTTAATGCCCACATTTCCAAGAGCTGAATTGTGCCTGCAGGTACTGCGCACAAAGTTTAATCTAAAAGCTTAAGCTACATCTTCAGAGCTGCAGAAAAGCACTGGGATGGGGCAAGAATCCTGTGTTTGCTTTTGTCCCCCTGCCCAGTAAGAAAACTGAATGGGAAAAGACACTAATTTAGCAATACGCTGAAAGTGACAGAACTTTAAATCTTAGATTGCCCCAAAGACCATCAGTTTTGGTATTGTTCATTTTAAGAAAAATAAGGACATTTATCCCTTCTCCATCCAGTAAGGGTTTCAGTAAAGACAAGCAGTTCTACAAGGCCCACATCTGCACATTTCTGAAAGACAGTAAGAAAGCAACACTTACAGGAGCTGGCTAGCCACTCTCCATTAGGACTAAACTTCACCGATGAGACCGCCTTTGTATGTCCTGCTAATGTGAACTTCAGAGCATAATTTGGTTTTACTGGTGCAGGCTGGAAGAAAAACACATGTGAATGAGTTGAATAAATTCCCAGTTTAGTTTCTCAGCATCACACTAAGTCATTACACTTCAATGAAATGCACAAACGTTCACCATAACAGATTCCACTGTTAACATTCCTCTCTCTCTCCAAATCCAAAAAGCCCTTACTGACTGGAGCCAGCAATGCCTTACAGACACATGCAACACCAAACTCATCCCTGATATGAATTTCCTTCAAGCCAGTAACTAACAAATGATAGTAATACAACAGTCCAAGCAAAAGTGCTTGGCAGATTAAAATAAAACTCTCAGTAGTGATCTATGTAGTACCATTAAACGTCTGTAGTTCTTTTCCTTGTTGTGAAGCAAACCACAGGCAGATTCCCTGGAACACCTACAATTCTATTTCCTCACTCTTTCATCACTTCTGAAAGCTGTATGGTTAGACAGCAATATCTCACCTGAGCATCTGCAGGCTTCAAAGAATCTGAATACTGACTGCATTCCCATTTTGCTGCTGGACCATAAATCCACCTGTTCTCAGCTACCTACTGCCCTTCCAAGAACACAAACCAATCAATTTTCTAACACTCAAAGCGGTGAGAAGAATTTCCCTGGCAGAAACTTAAAAAGCAACAATCCAACACTACAAAAGAGGCTGCACTCCACCTGCTTTCCCCCTAGAATCCTTAGCATGTTTCTTTCTACAGACAACAGGAGAAATAGACACATTAAGAAGTTCTTAATCTGTACTTGGTTCAGTTCTCTAATTGCTGTTTGCCTTGTGCATGTGCAGGTATGGGCCACGTGCATTTACACAGGTACTGCTCAGAACCCCACACACACCTTGCTCTGATTGGTTGAGGAGGAAGGAGTAGATTGTGTTTTGGTGGATTCTGCATCGGGTTTCTTTTCTTCCGTTGCCATGGCTCTGAAGCTGGCAAATGAGACTTATGGTGCCTGAAGGGGAGAACGAACGTGCTGCTTCACAAGGCAGCCCCTGCCACAGGGAGCAGAACCACGCTGGAAACAAAACCCTGAAAGAAAAACAAAATGTGCACATCAGCTGACAAAGAAAGATCAGCAGCAGCTAGAAGAAGGAGATCAGCCTAACTGCAGATCTGCAGAAAACATGATGAAGAAACGTGTTCGACATCTGTTCGGCAACATGCTAGTTTATGCCTTCAGGTCTATTAGCATGCAAGATCAAGAACCCAAAGACAGAACCGTTATCAGTTCCTAGACAGCATTTATCACTCTGTTCTGTGCCAATCACTAGAAATCAAGCCGAGCAGCTTTCAGGTGCAGTGGGAGGGTTCATCTCATATTACTCAAAACACCTGAGAACTACTTGTACAATGTAGCAAATGCAATTCTTTGTACATAAAGCATTTCCAAAGCCACCAGGTTTTTTTTCATCTCCTAATTCAAGTACTTCACTCTCACATTTTGCCCCTAAATGCTCTGAGCACATCCCCGACTGAGATCCCTCACCAGATTTGCTTTCTGTAGCAAAACCTGAGAAAGGCTGTGTTGCACCCTGCAATCAGGGCTGACTCTGCAGAGGGAACAATCTCACTGCACTTCAGTTCAATTTCAGCAACATATAAGAATAATCTCCTTCTCACACCGTAAGGATTTGTCTTTTCCATCCATTTGCAGTATCACAAGCACTATTCATCTTGCTCGTGGCAGCAAATCTGGGAGGAACTGTATTCACTTTTCAAGGAACTGCTGGCACTTTGAGCATCCTGTCCTCAGAAGGGGATGAGAGGCCACAGAGCTAAGTGCCACCAGTTGCCTGTCTGCTGTACAAGCACGCTGCGCAGCACAGACTCATTTCTTACTACTGGTAACAGTGACTTCAGCTCTGTAACGCAGCCTGAACTCGTTTGGGAACTGGAGCAAGCACACAGTTTGCACCCTGCATCCAGCTCTGGTTGAGGAACAGCAGCGCCTTCATACAAACCTGAGCACGAGCAGCCCAGCAGCACCCTGCCGTGCAGCACGAGGGCTTTCAGCACGCGGCACGGGCAGCACGACCAGCTACAAAGGGCCCCGCTGCAAACACCCCTTCCTCACCGCACCCACGGCACGCTCACGGCGCGGAGCCCGGCTGAACACAGCAGAAAACTTCCCGAAGGCCGAAGGAGCAAGCTGCGAGACCCCACAGCCACACGCGTGCACACAGCCACGCGCACCCCCACGGCTGCGCGCGCGCCCTCACACACACGCGCGTGCACAACGCGGGGCCGCGCTCCGGCCCGGGGTCCCCGCGCGGGGCGTGGAGCAGCAGCAGGGCAGGGCCGGAGCACCGCACCCCTCCCGCCACAGCGCGGGACCGACGGCGGTGGGGGAGGGAGGAGAGGCGGCGCCCCGCGCGAGGCCGGCGCTGAAGGAGCCCGGCAGGCCGCGCCCGGCGGTGACTTACCGGGGGAAGGGGAAGGGGCGGGGACCCGGCGCCGCCGCCTCCTCCTCCGCGGCGAGGCGGGGTGCGCTGCCGCGGGAGGGGCGGAGGGGGAACGCGGCGGCGGCGGCGGCAGCTCCGCCAGGCGGGGAATGTGGCACGGCGCATGCGCGCTGCGGGCCAAAGGCTGCACAATGCCGCTCTCTCCCGGGAGCGCTACGGCGCGGCCCGAGGGATAAAAAGCATCGGTCGCGCGCGGACGGCTGTGCCTTAAAGAGGCAGGAGTTTTAAAGGGCCGAGCACCGCCCCCCTCAGCGTCCTTCCCGCCTAAGCAGGGGGAGCGCATCGGCTGTGGGGCGGTTGGCACTGCGGGGCTGCAGCTGGGCTGCCTGCTTGCCTCCATCCTTCCCTCAGGTGGGTGCCCGCGGCCTGGCTGCCCTGGGGAAGGAGGAGACAGAGGCACTGAAAGTTCACACTCGTGTAAAAGTTGTGATGAGGCTGAGCTAATGTGTAAGGTAAACAGTGCGGCAGGCTGACGGGTGGGCCGCGCCGTAACGCCGAGCGGGGGCTGGCTGTGGGGCCGTGCCCTGCCATAGGAAAGCATTCCGCTTCCACGCAGACGTTTCTCCTCGAAGCTCAGCGGGTTTCAGCGCTTTGCTGGAGAGCAGTGGGTTTTTCTGAACCGCAACCCAACTGCCTTCGCTCAGAGGGAAGAAAACGAGACACGTGTCATGAGCTGGCCCTATAACACAGGAAGACCTGCGGGCTCCAAGAATTCTGGTGGCAGCTGAGAAAGGAAAAAGCCGAAAAAAGCAGTGGTGCAGTGAGGCCAGAGCTTTTCTCCTCCAGTCTGGAAACCCACAGCCGAAGTCTGGAGCGTTAACCCTGCCCTGTGAACATGGGGAAAACACAGGCATGGAACTGCAAGAGATGCCCCGTCCATGCCATGTTGTTAGGAAATAAATCCAGTTTAACTCCCGCTGCTGATTCTTACAGATGGAGTTGGTGTATAGTCTCAATTCTTAAAAAAAAAAAAAAATAGCAGAAATCAGCAGGGTAACACTATTTATTTTTGCAACTTTCTTGTGATACGGGTAGGATGGTTTTGTTTCACATAGGAGACAAGAGTGTGCGTTTCTGTATTATGCCTTCTCTCACCGTGGAAGATGGAGCAGCTTTCTCCATTTGTATCCTCATCTATACAGCTTAATACCTCTCTGGAACTGAAAATTAAAGTTCCAAATACAAACAGTAATCCTGAATAACCCCTTAGCCTCTGAATGTCCTGGATTTTTCTTTAACAAATGTAAAGGTTTTTTTAAGTCCCATGTGGCGAAGTATGTGCTAAACTGGGTTTTTGACAGGAAAAAAAAAATGCTGCTCAGCGTGCAAAGACATTTCACTGGGACTACATAATGTGAGCATCAGGGAATCTGCATGGACAGCCCATTGTCTTTGGATGAAATTGAACTTGTGGGTTATGAGTCATCTGTGAGGGTCCTTCTTGCTCTGCAGGCTGTGCTGCCACAGCTGGGATCAGCAGGATGCGATCTCTGTCCAAATTCCCTCTCTGAGAAAGCCTTGGCAGGCTTCTTTCTCACAAAGTCTTTCATTTAATTTGGTTCCAAATAGCCTGAACTTGGTGATCTGCCAAGTACACTGGAAACAACACCTGTCTGCAAGGCTTCTTGGGGGGAGAGAAGCTTCCCATAATGTTGAAAGGGAAAGAAAAGTCCATGAGTGGCTCAGATGACCGGGAAGTGGCTGATTTCAGTGCTGGTGCGAGCCCTTTGGATGCCTCTAAGAATGTCAGGAACAGATCCGAGGCCATGGATCCTGCTATGACTAACTATACAATTCTGTCACAGGTTCCACCGAGACAAGAACCAATCCAGTCCTGCAAAGTTGATCCAAGAGACATTAATGTTTGTGGAAAAGCTCCTACTAACTTCAGCACACATTGGATCTGCTCTTTAGACCTGACTACTGCAAAAAGTAAGCACACGCTTACCATTGCAATGGTGAGTAACAAGACACTAAGCTTGCAAGCTATATAAGCCCATGTTTATGAATTTGGCACAATTAGCAACCTCTGTTAGGACTTTTTATTTACTCAAACAGAGCACAGAACAGGCATACTGTGTGTTCAGTGCTGTTCAAGAATCAGAGGGAGCAGGAACTTGTGAGAGATCTGCTGCTGCTTTTAGGCTTTTAAAGAGCAGCTGATCCCTGACATATAGCTGTTCTTGTGCCATTGTGAATGTGCTGAAATCAAAGATACATCGCATTCGTATGTTTCTTCTGGGATTTAAAACCAAACACTGAACCTTTTCCAAGCTGATATTTCTAGCTCCCCCACTATGATATGAACCTTACTTGCATCACTGCCAGCGTTTGTTCATTTAAAACTAGGGATACTCATCCCAGCAGAAAGCAGCTAGGATTCAATTCATTCTGCCCTGAGCAGGATGTGCTCAAACACAAAGGCCCAATGAATGTTGAAGAACTTATTTTAAAGTAAGATCACTGAACGCTGCATGTGTAGAACTCCATGTTAGGAAAGACCTATGAAGCAGCAGCCTGTGTTTTTGTGAGAGAAGCTAAGACTTTGTGCAAGATTAGAGTCCAGCAACACGCTAGAGTGTATCATCCAATGCAGATTCTCCCCAGTACAAGTCTCAGCCAAGTTAATATGTGAAGGCTGAGGATTTGAGGGCCCCAAACTGAATCACACATGGTCTGACTGCCAGACGTGATGACAGCCTGCCTCTCCCAGCCTCTTCAACTGGAGCAGCAGGTTCTCAGCACTTTTGTGAACCAGGAACTTTATTCTTGGCTGGAGCAAATGGTTGCAGCTATGTCTGGATGTTTTGATACAATTAGCTCATGTCCCTATTTTAGTATATATCTAGTTTTAGTAAAATACAAGTATCTTTATTGTTGTCATTTAGAAATGAAGATGTTTGAATGTGTTACTGTTGGGGTAGAGCTTTTCCTTACCATTTTTTCCAGTCAGTAGAGGGAAGAATAAGAAGGAAGGAAATACATAAAAATACATTAGGGCTTTGGCCAGCTGAAATCTAGCATGTTCTGGTATCTATTAAACTGCCTACTCAGCAGCACACAGTATTCATAAGCTTGCTTACCTGTGCAAACCACCATGTTAACAGCAGGTGCTGGGTTTCTCCATCACGCTGAACATGTGACAAAACCATTTAGATGCAGCTAGTTTCTAAATACATTTATTTACTGTGGCCAAAGCTACTTAGCCACATTGGCCAGGCAGCTTCTCTTCACTTCCCAAATTGTTTTGGTCATGTCTCTTTCTTTTCTCCCACAGTTGCTCTGCTTCTTTCTATACATATAAAAATATCATGGCTTCCCCAAGTAATGCCTCTTGCTACATCCTGATAAAAGACACTAAGATCAGACAGAATATTTGGTGGGCTTTTCATACCCTTTCTCTCAGCGACACAAGTTCTCAGAACTACAAAAAATGAGTCAGTCCAAGTTCTTGTTCTGCCCATTACTTTCTGCATCATCATGTTCTCTCTCAGCTTCATCAGCTGAAAAAACAGGGCTCGTAATATTTCCTTACCTACAAAAGCTGTTAGGAGGATTATTGCATTGCAGTGAATTCCACAGATGAAAGGTACTAAGAAGAACAAACTGTAATTATTATTTCAAACCTCTACCCTAGACCTGTCATCCTTACCTTACTGAATAATGCTTACTCAATCAAGGAAATTCTGCCACTGTGTTAAAGAAAATCATGAGTGAAGATGACTCTCTTTTGCAATAAGAGCATTTATCCCCTTATGTTCAACACCCTTCTGCCTTCCACTGGGACAACTGGAGTTTCATTTAATTGTAGTCACCTAATACACACTCTTATGCAATACCCTATTTGAACACTATTGTTTCTTTATCCCAAACATGACTGTAATAGAATAAACTCACTTTTTGTAACGTATAATGACATCCACTCTGGTGATAGCAGCTCCTGATGATAGGATTTGCCCCAAGTCTGCTGATAGATGAAGTCTCTTGGAGCCCATGGTGGCTGATGGCTGACAGAATGGTCAGCATGGCCATGTTTTCCATCCTTAAGGCACATGAAGCTCACCTCAGCCTTTCACGTGCATGCAGACATAGAGAGTGCCTAAGGATGTGTCCAAAAACGGAGGACAGAATACATTGCTGATAAGGTATTCAAACCACTTCAGCAGCTTTCTCCATTTGTAATCCTTCTGTAGTTTCTAGGTACAAATAGTAACAAAGAGCTCCCTTGCTATAGGAAACTACAGTTCTGGTGCTGAAACCAGCACTGAATGGTGAGCTAAGGAATCAGCTGCTCACAGTTAGTGCCTATAGCAAATGTCAGGAAAATCACTGCTCCAGGTTAGTGCTCTCAGCAGTCCCTGACTATTAAATACTGCTAAGTGGAATTAATGAGGTACCGAGCATGGTCAGCTCTCATAAAACTCAACATTCCCACTGAGATAAGCATTTCTTTTCTGTTTCAGTCCACCCTTGTTTTCAGTTGAGTCAAGTCCTACCTTTAATGGGGGGGGGAGCAAAGAAACAAAAAACATCAGTATTGGCAAGCCCTAAAAATTACTCTATTCTTGCACAAATAAGTTTTTCTCACCAAACCCTATGTGCAAAGCTGCCTAGAAGAATGCACTTACCTCTTCACAATAAGGGTAAAAAGCAGTGTAATATCAAGGAGTAAATACATTGCAGGTGTTGGTTAACAAGATACTAATTGGGTGACTGGATGTGCATCTTAAAAGACCACAGAGGTTAATCAAAAGGCTTCAGGTGCATTTAGGATTCTCCTTTGAGCTTAGGGAGGAGGCAGCAGTGGTGAAAAGCTACTGGTGTAGTCTTACATTTCATGGTCAAAGTTGAAAGTAAGGTATTAAAGAATGGACAGGTTGTTAGATCCTGAGCATGGACCTAATATAGCAAAGTCTGTTCAGAAGCTAGCTTAATGATTGCAGCTATCCCTTCTTCAGTCTGCACTCCTTTACCTTTGGCTTTTACTTGTGCTTGAATTGTTCTAACGTCACTGTATCAGGGCTCCAGTTTGCAGATCCACAGGTAAGTGTGGGAGTGACTTGTATGTTCCAGCTTAAGAGCTGCTAACTGTACAGTCTCAAGTGTTTTGTGAAAAACTTATTGTCAATGACTTTTGCTTGTGCAGGAACCCCTTTAGGTGTTCCTGTTGCCTGTGCTCACTTTTTTTTCTTTGGCTCTTATAGGAGACCTGTTAGGTCAGGGCTTGAGGTGGGGATTGAGCACCTGGTGAAGGGGTGTGGCTGCCTATGGAGCACAAGCAAATTCTTTGGACCTGTGCTCCCCACATGACCATAATGGGTGGACCCAGGGTGGAGCTCCTCTGGGCTCAAACAAAGGCTGGCTGCTGGAGGGAGAGCATCTCTTGGACATGGGCTGCTTCCTGAGGGGGAGTGCAGCATAGCCAGAGCCCCCCTTCACCAGCTGGGTGAGTTCTCAAGTGTCAGTAACGAATACCCAGCTGGTTACTCGAGAGGGAGTGCAGCATAGCCAGAGCCCCCCTTCTCAGCTGAAAATCTCTGAATGCTGGCCTACGAGAGGGAGTGCAGCATAGCCAGAGCCCCCCTTCTCAGCTGAAAATCTCTGAATGCTGGCCTACGAGAGGGAGTGCAGCATAGCCAGAGCCCCCCTTCTCAGCTGAAAATCTCTGAATGCTGGCCTACGAGAGGGAGTGCAGCATAGCCAGAGCCCCCCTTCTCAGCTGAAAATCTCTGAATGCTGGCCTACGAGAGGGAGTGCAGCATAGCCAGAGCCCCCCTTCTCAGCTGAAAATCTCTGAATGCTGGCCTACGAGAGGGAGTGCAGCATAGCCAGAGCCCCCCTTCTCAGCTGAAAATCTCTGAATGCTGGCCTACGAGAGGGAGTGCAGCATAGCCAGAGCCCCCCTTCTCAGCTGAAAATCTCTGAATGCTGGCCTACGAGAGGGAGTGCAGCATAGCCAGAGCCCCCCTTCTCAGCTGAAAATCTCTGAATGCTGGCCTACGAGAGGGAGTGCAGCATAGCCAGAGCCCCCCTTCTCAGCTGAAAATCTCTGAATGCTGGCCTACGAGAGGGAGTGCAGCATAGCCAGAGCCCCCCTTCTCAGCTGAAAATCTCTGAATGCTGGCCTACGAGAGGGAGTGCAGCATAGCCAGAGCCCCCCTTCTCAGCTGAAAATCTCTGAATGCTGGCCTACGAGAGGGAGTGCAGCATAGCCAGAGCCCCCCTTCTCAGCTGAAAATCTCTGAATGCTGGCCTACGAGAGGGAGTGCAGCATAGCCAGAGCCCCCCTTCTCAGCTGAAAATCTCTGAATGCTGGCCTACGAGAGGGAGTGCAGCATAGCCAGAGCCCCCCTTCTCAGCTGAAAATCTCTGAATGCTGGCCTACGAGAGGGAGTGCAGCATAGCCAGAGCCCCCCTTCTCAGCTGAAAATCTCTGAATGCTGGCCTACGAGAGGGAGTGCAGCATAGCCAGAGCCCCCCTTCTCAGCTGAAAATCTCTGAATGCTGGCCTACGAGAGGGAGTGCAGCATAGCCAGAGCCCCCCTTCTCAGCTGAAAATCTCT
The DNA here is from genome assembly GCA_013399175.1 of Odontophorus gujanensis. NCBI lineage: Eukaryota > Metazoa > Chordata > Aves > Galliformes > Odontophoridae > Odontophorus > Odontophorus gujanensis. The sequence goes on from VXAB01011756.1 coordinate 25,799, forward strand.
GAATGCTGGCCTACGAGAGGGAGTGCAGCATAGCCAGAGCCCCCCTTCTCAGCTGAAAATCTCTGAATGCTGGCCTACGAGAGGGAGTGCAGCATAGCCAGAGCCCCCCTTCTCAGCTGAAAATCTCTGAATGCTGGCCTACGAGAGGGAGTGCAGCATAGCCAGAGCCCCCCTTCTCAGCTGAAAATCTCTGAATGCTGGCCTACGAGAGGGAGTGCAGCATAGCCAGAGCCCCCCTTCTCAGCTGAAAATCTCTGAATGCTGGCCTACGAGAGGGAGTGCAGCATAGCCAGAGCCCCCCTTCTCAGCTGAAAATCTCTGAATGCTGGCCTACGAGAGGGAGTGCAGCATAGCCAGAGCCCCCCTTCTCAGCTGAAAATCTCTGAATGCTGGCCTACGAGAGGGAGTGCAGCATAGCCAGAGCCCCCCTTCTCAGCTGAAAATCTCTGAATGCTGGCCTACGAGAGGGAGTGCAGCATAGCCAGAGCCCCCCTTCTCAGCTGAAAATCTCTGAATGCTGGCCTACGAGAGGGAGTGCAGCATAGCCAGAGCCCCCCTTCTCAGCTGAAAATCTCTGAATGCTGGCCTACGAGAGGGAGTGCAGCATAGCCAGAGCCCCCCTTCTCAGCTGAAAATCTCTGAATGCTGGCCTACGAGAGGGAGTGCAGCATAGCCAGAGCCCCCCTTCTCAGCTGAAAATCTCTGAATGCTGGCCTACGAGAGGGAGTGCAGCATAGCCAGAGCCCCCCTTCTCAGCTGAAAATCTCTGAATGCTGGCCTACGAGAGGGAGTGCAGCATAGCCAGAGCCCCCCTTCACCAGCTGGGTGAGTTCTGCTCTTCTTTCTGTGTGTGAATGCTGGCCTACCTGCAGGTACTTTGTCTGGTTTTGCCAAGAACCTGTCAGAAGCAATTCTGCTTCTTCTTCATCAGCAGAACGGTCCTTCTGTTGTAGTCTCTGTGTGCTGCAGAGGTTGCTTGACACTTTTTGTTGTGTGCCGTCTGCTGGATTGCTCGTGACTCTTACCAGTCTTAAATTTCAGCTAACGTACTCATGTGACAGAATGCTCTCACAAATTAAACCGTAAATGTATATAAATCAAATGTCCAGATTATGGNAGAGCTCCCTTGCTATAGGAAACTACAGTTCTGGTGCTGAAACCAGCACTGAATGGTGAGCTAAGGAATCAGCTGCTCACAGTTAGTGCCTATAGCAAATGTCAGGAAAATCACTGCTCCAGGTTAGTGCTCTCAGCAGTCCCTGACTATTAAATACTGCTAAGTGGAATTAATGAGGTACCGAGCATGGTCAGCTCTCATAAAACTCAACATTCCCACTGAGATAAGCATTTCTTTTCTGTTTCAGTCCACCCTTGTTTTCAGTTGAGTCAAGTCCTACCTTTAATGGGGGGGGGAGCAAAGAAACAAAAAACATCAGTATTGGCAAGCCCTAAAAATTACTCTATTCTTGCACAAATAAGTTTTTCTCACCAAACCCTATGTGCAAAGCTGCCTAGAAGAATGCACTTACCTCTTCACAATAAGGGTAAAAAGCAGTGTAATATCAAGGAGTAAATACATTGCAGGTGTTGGTTAACAAGATACTAATTGGGTGACTGGATGTGCATCTTAAAAGACCACAGAGGTTAATCAAAAGGCTTCAGGTGCATTTAGGATTCTCCTTTGAGCTTAGGGAGGAGGCAGCAGTGGTGAAAAGCTACTGGTGTAGTCTTACATTTCATGGTCAAAGTTGAAAGTAAGGTATTAAAGAATGGACAGGTTGTTAGATCCTGAGCATGGACCTAATATAGCAAAGTCTGTTCAGAAGCTAGCTTAATGATTGCAGCTATCCCTTCTTCAGTCTGCACTCCTTTACCTTTGGCTTTTACTTGTGCTTGAATTGTTCTAACGTCACTGTATCAGGGCTCCAGTTTGCAGATCCACAGGTAAGTGTGGGAGTGACTTGTATGTTCCAGCTTAAGAGCTGCTAACTGTACAGTCTCAAGTGTTTTGTGAAAAACTTATTGTCAATGACTTTTGCTTGTGCAGGAACCCCTTTAGGTGTTCCTGTTGCCTGTGCTCACTTTTTTTTCTTTGGCTCTTATAGGAGACCTGTTAGGTCAGGGCTTGAGGTGGGGATTGAGCACCTGGTGAAGGGGTGTGGCTGCCTATGGAGCACAAGCAAATTCTTTGGACCTGTGCTCCCCACATGACCATAATGGGTGGACCCAGGGTGGAGCTCCTCTGGGCTCAAACAAAGGCTGGCTGCTGGAGGGAGAGCATCTCTTGGACATGGGCTGCTTCCTGAGAGGGAGTGCAGCATAGCCAGAGCCCCCCTTCACCAGCTGGGTGAGTTCTGCTCTTCTTTCTGTGTGTGAATGCTGGCCTACCTGCAGGTACTTTGTCTGGTTTTGCCAAGAACCTGTCAGAAGCAGTTCTGCTTCTTCTTCATCAGCAGAACGGTCCTTCTGTTGTAGTCTCTGTGTGCTGCAGAGGTTGCTTGACACTTTTTGTTGTGTGCCTTCTGCTGGATTGCTCGTGACTCTTACCAGTCTTAAATTTCAGCTAACGTACTCATGTGACAGAATGCTCTCACAAATTAAACCGTAAATGTATATAAATCAAATGTCCAGATTATGGTTCAGCTGAAAATCTCTTCAAAGTATAATCTGTACATTTTCCCAAGTGTCAGTAACGAATACCCAGCTGGTTACTCCCTGCCCCATCCTGCGAGAGGCTTTGGTCAGCCAGATTTTCTGTACCCCCATGCCTTGAGAAACAGCAGTTTTCTTTTCATGGGGTGACACACACAGGGCAGTTTTGGTGACACTTCTTTGCCTGAAGAAGTTGCAGGATGTGCTGCTTCCTTACTGCTTGCATGCTCCATGTTCCTATAGAGGCTCTGGGTGCAGGGAACAGTGAAGTAGGTGTTGGGTACCTGATGAGCAGATCACAAAGGCCAGCTTGCAGATGCCCAAAGCAGTGTGGGTCCCACATCGTGCACAACCCTGAATTGGAGTTTGACTGTTCATGAAGATGCAGCTTCTGATGCTGTCTTGAAGAGTAGTTATCACCAAGAGAGGTGAGGCTGTGACATGTGTATACACCTTGAATTTGCACCAGCTTTACAGTGAAGTTTAGAAAAAAGCACTCGTTGGGTTTGGTTAGGGCACGTGCACAGCTTTGGTTTCATCCTGAGGTGACCACACATCTGGCTAAGCAGAATTTTCCAAAGCATCTGTCCTCTTCCCTGTGCAGAAATCCATCCTCTGATTATATCAGAGTGCCTGAGAAGGCTCAGTTCTGTTGGTTGTGTTCTTTTGAAAGCTGATCTTCTGGAAATGAAGTCTTCCAGAGAAAGGGCCTCCTCAGGATGGTTGCAATGAACTGGTTTAATTGGTGTCACAGTGTAGCAGCCCCTGCTGGAATGTGTCCACAGAGACATCCCATAATTCATTCTTATTTTACGTTGGCACTCAAATGTTTCCCCTGGGTTAATTTATTTTCCAACGGTTTTACTTTTTGTGTTGCAGCAATTGAACTGTATTTTGGGTTACAACAGCACCTCCTTTAAGCTCTTTTCTCTCCTGATTGCATTTGTTTGCTTTGGGTATGGGCTGCTGTCTTTGGCTTTGAAGTGTTTGTGTTTTTCACAGCGTTTGTTTGATGCTGTTGTGGTGCGTTTGTGAAATGAGTGTTATTTTTATTGCATGCCTTAGATTACGATCAACAACACAGCACTGCGGGATGCACTAACAGTGCACGCTGCATTAGGGTTAGGGTTTTCTTGTGTTTGCATTCAAGCAACGTTTAGATGTTGTACTGAGGGACGCAGGGAAACACTGGTGGTGGGTGGACTGGGTGATGCACGTCGGTCTTCCCCAGCCTCACTTCTTGTCGTTTGAGTGACTTACTACTACTCCAGCTCGCTCAGCCCGCGTTCTATTTTTACTGCGGCTCGCATTTGTTGTTGCGTAATAAAAGCGATCGCGCCTTACCCAATACAAACCACGCTTTAAAAAAAAAAAAAAAAAAAAAAAAAAAAAAAAAAAAACCCCACGAGC
>VXAB01011756.1:30181-68137 GCA_013399175.1 Odontophorus gujanensis
GGGGGGAAAAAAGGGGAAAGCGGAGGGGGAGAAAAAGAAAAGGGGGGGGAGGAAAGGGACCGGGCGGGGCGGCTGCGGGCTCGGCCCGCGGATCCCGGCCATTTCCCGGCGCTCCGGAGCCGCTCCGTGCGGGACTCGAGAGGAAAGCGATGGCTTGTTGCTTCAACTTGGAGTGCTTCGGAGGTGTACGCGGCGACGTAGCTCGCGGGTTGTAATAAAATGCGAAACTTCAAACCAGCCGTGCTTTTTTTTTTTTTTCCCTCCGTTTCTGCTACTTGTTGGCTTTTGCACCTCCCTGGGCGCCGCCGGNGGGGCGGTATCTCCGGGGTTGTAATAAAATGCGAAACTTCAAACCAGCCGTGCTTTTTTTTTTTTTTTTCCCTCCGTTTCTGCTACTTGTTGGCTTTTGCACCTCCCTGGGCGCCGCCGGTTGAGCGTTGTTTGTAAGGCAGCTTGGTTTCACTTTCAGACAAAGCTGCAGTGTTCAGGTCGCGGATCTCCCCGAGCGTCCCTAAGCTGCGAGGCTGAGCCCTGCTGGGTCCCTTCGGGTGCCCGCAGGCTCTGCTCGGCTGGGGGTGTTGGGACGGACCTTCTGTTGGTGTCTGCAGGAAGCAGAAGTCACTGAAATAAACTTTTTTTTTTTTGGATGGGCAAACAGATGGGCTTTGCTAATACTTCTGATGTTTATAAGTTGTGCGTGTACGCTGCCTGACGTTGGTAAACAGTGGGTTGGGGGGTAATGCAAATAGCAGAGCACACCTGCCGTTGCTTGCTGGGAATAGAGAAGTGTTTTTTTTTGTAGGCTTGTTAGTGTTTTGAATGCGTTCAGCACGTGTCAGTTATGCTAAGGGGGTGTCTCTGAACTGAAGGGTTGGGTTTAACACCAAAACCCTCATCCCCCGTTTGCTCAAGTTGTGGTATTAGAGAGAGCTCTGACTGCAGCATGTGCCGCACGGTGAGAAGTGTGGGGTGAACGTACGTGAGTCAAAACAAACAAGGAATCCCCAGCGCGGTCTGCTTGCTCTTATAAGCACAAACCCACGATCCGTATTGCTTGCAGCTCGGCTGTGCTGTGTGTGCAGAGTGCAGCTCGGTGCCTGCAGCTCCAACCTGCTGCTGGTCCCTTAACTCAGAACGTTAGGGACTTGGCAGTGATACTCTCCTTCTGAAACAGTGTGACTTCTGACCTCCCAGCTTAAGTTTTTCTGAAGGAGAAATGCTAAGCTTGTACTTTCTTTACTCCTTGCTGGTTAAAAATGCACGCTGTAGTGCTTTGTGACAACGCTTAGTAATGGTTGTAGGGAGGTTAGCAGTCTTATTCAGCATTCGGAGTCAGTTTGATTGCAATATTGTCTTCTGAGCCCAGTCTGATAGCAGTGGGTGCTCACACTATCCCAACTGGAAGGGGTCGTTCCAGTGACCTATGCCTGCAGAGTTTAAATGAGGAAAGAATGCACGTACACATAGAATGCGTGTGAAGTAGCTGGGGTTTGTTCTCAAAACTGTCTTTGGTGTCTGAGCTGTGTTAATCTTAAGTAAAAACTAAGCTCTGTTGCTGCTGGGAATAATTCTGACGTTTTTAGAACTGTCTAAAAATGCTGGTTTTGTTGGTGTTTGCAAGTGCAGGGTGTTTTGGTGGGCTTTATAACAGGAGTTTCCTTGGGCTGCTGTAACCACTTCAGGAGCAATGGCTTAAATCTCGGTTCTTAATAATCAAGCCGAACACTGGCTTCCTGAGTTAAGAACTGTTTGTGATGTCATCCTTCAGTCCCCTTTCAACAGTGGGGGTGGTACTGAGGGTCCGTGGTGTTTGCAGCCCCTCTCCTGGCCTGCCTGACCTGGTGTGCAGCTCTGGGGGCTGTATGCTTCCAGCCAACCTGCTCGTGCTCCCAGAGCCCTGCTCCTTCCCCCTGGAGTAATTTGGGAGCTTGCTGACAGCACAAACAACTCCAAGTCAAATCCCTCTCCCTAGCAGCAGCTGAGTGATGTAGTGGGGGCTCATGTTTCAAAGGCTTAATTACTTTGACAAAATATATTACTCTGTCTACGCTATCAGGTGATTTCAGTATAGGCAGAGCTGCACTTACCTAAACAAAGAACGTTTGCATCTCAGCATTGCTGATTGTTTCTCTTTAATCCTAGTTGCTCTTTCTCTTGCTAGTTTACAAAATTCATTAATCTGCAGTGAGTTTCCCAATCATTACCGTGAACTGCATGTTTTGTTTTGTTGGCTGTTGGTTTCCTTTCTTTTTATTTTTTAAATTACCACATTATTCTCCAGTAATAGCCCAGAACACCACTGCAAGCAATAGAGTTCTGGGAATTAGGAAGGAGCCATTGTTTGCTGTGCTGCTCAGTGAGCTGTCAGGACATTTTGGAAGGATGTGTGCATCTCAAGCTTTTCATTCCACAGTGTCTTACTGTGACGTGTCTGTGTTTTTGTCAGTCATTAGTGCTTGTCGGAGATGAACAACTTTCTTTAGAGCACATTAACACTGCTGTGAAAGGGAGGAAGTACTCTTTAACCCACTTGCTGCTAAAGCCAACATTGAAAGGATTTAAATTCTTTTGGAGAACAGTATGGAAATTCACTGTAATGTGCTGCTAAGGCTGCTTTTTCTCCTAGCTCTTGTTCCTTCCCCCAGTCTTGCTGATAAGGCACCAACTGAAGAAACGTTCGCCTTTTTTGGATTCCTTTCACACCTTGCTGGGCCTCAATCTCTTTCTAGCTTGAGTCTGATAAGAAGACACCATCATGTCTGGGTGTATTTCAGCAACATGGATAATCTGGACAGAAAAGAAGGTGTGTGTATCTCATTCGTTTGCTGGGACCACGGCTTGGCATTTTCCCTTCCACCAGCAATGCAACAGGTGGAACAAAGACAAGCAGAGGTGAAAGTTCTCTGAAATGGGGACCAACCTGGAGCAACATGGAACCGACTGAAATGATTCCCGAGTCCATTTGTCTTCAAACTTTGAGGTTCAGATTCAGTTCTGGTTGGCACAGGTCTGCTGTGGAAATGACCTTGTTTGCTCCTCTTTCCTTTAAATTTTTTTTTTTTCATCTAAAGGAAAAGGAGGCTGAGACAGACATACAGCAGTTCTCCTCAGATTTGAGAGCTGGTTCTACCTCTGAAGTTTAAATTTGCAGCACTTCACTGATGCAGCTGCCCTGATGCTCTTGCAGAGTGCTTCATGCCCTGACACAATCACACCAGCAAGGACGCACTTTGTGTGACTGACTCGACCTGTTGTAACCAAACCCCAGCAGTGCTGGAACAAAGGCACACTTTTCCTTGTGTAACTTTGTCTTTTTATGCTATCCTTGTATAACACCATGGGAAGTGCCTGGAGGGAATCACACTTTCTCACAACTCTCCAGTGTGACCATGCCAAGAGAAAGCTCTTTTCTAGAACTACACTGGCCAACAGATGTCTATAAGCAAGTGGGAAGCTTGCAGTATAGTGCTGCTTTGCTGGTAGGGGACTTGGAATGCTGTGTTCCCTTCCCTACTGTGCAGAGCAGGAGCCCCCTCCTGCCTGGAGCTGGACGGCAGCAGGGGCACCTTCCTCTGTTCCCCCATTAGCAACGTAGCTCCCCACATAGGCAGGGATAATAGAATTCAGAATACATTTTCCCCTGTTTTTTTTTGTTTGCTGCTTGGGAGTTTAAATGAGATGCAGAAATGCAGGGAGTTGAAACTGCCTTATGTCCTCTTGAGGAGTGACAGCAGCTTAGCTAGCACAGTCAGTCTCAGCCAAGCTGACCTGCAGCTTCCTTACATAGTTGATAGCAAATTTATGGTCTACCCAACCTTAGCAAAATCAGTGAGGCACGTTTCACGTGAAATAGACTACCTGTAGTCTTCTGCACTTGTTTGCATATGTTTGCTTTAAGTTAACACTGCCTTATCCTGGGACAGTGTGTGTGTTAGAATGAGGTACTATGTTTCCAAAACAGTCTGAATTGGTGCAACCTGTCTAGGGGAATGTTGGTAGGGGATGAATGGTGGTCATAAATAGGAGGGCTACAGCAGTGTGATACATTGCTGCTCATCTGTCAACCTGCAGTAATTAACTTGGTGGGTGGGTGTACTTGCTGTGCCCCATTACCAAGTGTAACATTACTGTGGCTCAGCTAACAAGTAGTAATTTTATGTCATAGTAATTCCATCCCTTTCACTTCATTGTCCATCCCCTCAAAGCAATTTGAGTGCCATATATTGGTTTAGATTGACCTTATCTGCTTGAGAAAGTTGTGGTGCTGTAAACTCAGAGCACGATTGAAACCACTAGCAGCTGATCTCGGCTTACTCCACTTTCAGTGTTTTATGTCCTAAAACAAATCTTCCCTATAAAAATAAGTTTGAGATATGAATAGAAGGCAGCGTTGTGGCACAGTGTGTGCATGAGGAAGGTCTGCTGAGGGAAGAAGGTATTTTCCCCTAATGAATCTCTTAGATAGTTCTGCTAGGGACTGTGAAATGCTTGTAACAAGTTAGCATAGCAGCGTGTCTGTTTATTAAAAGCCCGTCTTCTCTGTCAGTGTTGGCACGGGGGTACCCCTGAGGATAAGATCAGTAACACTTGTGCGTGGTAGTAATGCTGGTGTAACACCGTGCAGCATTAGGAACTGATGTTCTATGGCCTATATAAATGCATGGGAAGAGACTAATGGCTTTATTAGTGAGTGGTAGGGGAGGTATTTGTAGCCCCATTTTGCAAGTGGGGAACTGAAAAACAACGGGGAGTCAAGAACTGAGCTCAAATGTCAGCATGCTGTTCTTTAGCTTTTTTTTTTGTAATTGTTTGCAGGTGTAGCAGAAGCTCTGAGATGCTCTGCCAAGCAGGGAAGGATTCACTCTCGCTTTTTCTTTCCCCCCCTTTTAACATGCTTTGTGTCCAATAATCTCTGTCTTTGGAAATGAAAGAGCAGAAAAAGAAACAATCGTGACACAACCTGTTGTGGAAAGATTATGTATAATTGATTCACTGTATGCTGAGTGGAACTGAATGAGTTTTTACTTTCATACCAAAAGTACACAGGGCAGCATACGCTGATTAAAGAGGGGGGAGGGCAGACTCTTTCTCAGAACACAACTGTTTAACTGCAGATCTCATCCTTTACACAGCAGAAAAAGAGAATCCTGTCAGTGTGCAAACACTGTAATCCCGTTAAGAGTTCTGAAGCCTTTCCGGGTGTTGCCATATTAAGCTTTAATGGGCGTACATCTGTTTCTATTATGTCTGTATCATTTGAAATTTGGATTGGTGACAGAGTGCTGTTGTGGTTTTGTTTGTTGTTTTTTTTGTTTTTGTTTTTGTTTTTTAATAATACAGCTGAGAAATGGTAAACTGAAATTGGCAAAGCTGATTTCTGGAGTCACCAGATGAATCTGCAGTAGTCTCATGTATTGGACAAGAAGGGGTACAGCAGGCAGCATTTGTGCTGGTTCTGAATTTGCAGAGTTGTCCAGTGCTTAGAAGTTGTGGCTGAGTCTACAGTCTTCTGCTATGCCCATCAGCAATGCTTCTAAACTCAATATTATGTGAACATGGTGATTCTTTCCTTCCCTTGATTGGGATTCAACTTCTTAGGGTGGTATTTTAGGAAATATAAGAGACACCCAGGTCTCCATAATATTGTATGACCTATGCTTGTACAGTGGGGCATGTTCTGCTGCCATCCTGTAATGAAGACGCATCTTCAGATCTGGACACTGTTGTCTTGATTAACTATCAACCCTGATAATGGGAATGCCCACAAATCCACCTCTTTGTGAACAGACTTTGCAAGTTCGGATAGCACTTAGCCTTCTTTGTCCTTTCAGCTCTCCCTAATAGACAGCTAGAGAAGGGAGAGATACCTGGCAGTGTGCTTTGCCCGAGTTTGTGTCTTTGCCCAAACCTCCCTTACAGGTTTATTTTGTTGGTCCTATTAGTTATCTCTAGTAGGTGGTAAATCTGCAAAACCCATCTATGGAGAGGTGTAGGACCACAGAAACCATGCAACTTAGTAAAGGGGAGAGTTGTTTAGCACTGTGCAGGTATGGCAATAGCAGATGTGTTGCATTGCACTGGATACAAGACAGCATATGCTAAGAAGCAGATTTACCTTCTTTCCTTTCTCTGTGAGCCCTGACTGCCAGCTACCTGGCTTCACTGTGGCTCTGTTCATGATTATGAGATGACGTGGGTTCAGTCCAGTGGGTCATGCAAGGTAGCTTCATTGTATCTGCACTTCTCCTGGATAGATGTCTCCTGTGAGTCTCCCAAACACTTTCCTCTCTATGCTAAATCTCTATGATGAAATGAAAGCTGAGATAGATATATATATATTTTTTTGAGCCCTACATGATGGGTGTTGGAGAAAGAATATGACATGCATTTGAATTCTTCTTCAGACTCAATTAGGAGGTGCTTTCTGTAATCACTAGCTCAGTGGGGAGAAATGCTTAAGCCTTAATTATCAGAAGGACCGTCATTTTATTTGGGGTATCAAGTGCTTGGAGAAGACCACGGTATTTTCATAGTTGGGATAAAGTAAGTCTTGGATCCCCTGATTTTGAAGGTATGATAAAAGCCATCTTAAGGCAACCTTGTTTGTGGTGTGCACTGAGTCCATATTGGAGCTGAAAGCTCTTTAAGTTGCCAGTTACACCTCTGGCTATCTGTAACATACAGGTTAGGAATGGACAGGCTCTTGTCTGAGGAAACACCTGCTCTTACAATAGCTGAGGAAAGACCAAGGGTGGGAAGTCCATCTGTATAATCTGATGAGCATTAAACTATCCAAGTCAAAAACTGAGGAACTGAGTTAATCTGCTGTTCTTTTCCCCTCCCTCGCACAAAGGTAAGTTAAGGGCACAGTTCTGTTTTTGTGCTCAAAATAATATACAAAAAAAAAGGCTAATTTTTGATATGCGGAATTAATGGTTTGGGAGGCAACAGGGACAGCTGAATGGCCTTTCAGACTGCAAAGCTGCAGTATGCTATAGGGGCACTTGAGCCAAATTCCCATTTCCTGCACTGAGGCCAGGTGCAAATGCTTCATCCCCAGTCCTGAGGGGGTGGCACGCTGTATGTAGCATGCGTGTGTCTGCCAAGGAAGCATTGGCTGATAAAGCAGCTTGTCTACCCTCAAGTCTTGGTCTCAAATTGCAGATCCCTTTGCTTTCCAAGAGAACATCCCTGCTGACATGGAGTTAGTAGGCAGTGAAAGCTGCCTGAAGCTCAATTCCTAGTCTGGGTTGTGAAGGAAAGCAGAGTGGGAGGAAGAGGATATGCACCAGCTCTATTTTTTGGGGGGAACCTGAAGGAGTGGTAGTGTGTTCCTGCTCTCTACGGCCATAGACATGAGATGGATGCAGCTGTCCTCACGTCACAATCTTATCTATTTTGACAGGTAGATTTTTTTGGGCCATGCAGTTTAAACTCTACAATGAGTGGTGATATAATTGTCTTCAGAATCAGTGAAAATCATTCCTAGGACTACAAGGCTGCCTGGATCTGGAACTTGGTTGCTTTAGGGACTCTTTGGACTGTGCAGTAATAGTAATGCTTGGAGTCAACTCAGTAAACCTCTACACACTCATTTCCTTTCTTGAGATGATTTATTTGAAAGGTAGTGGAGTTTACTTGGTTTGGAGGAAAGGAGACTTGAGGGTAGGAACACAGTTGCTACGGGGCACTTGAGATAAAAACCATGTTCCCAGTATTTTGGATGGTGTTTCATTTGCCCCGTGTGATGTCTGGGTTCTCAAGGAAACCAAATTCACATGCTGCCTCTTCTAAACTTTGGCTGCTGTTAAAATTTAATGCAATCCAACAGTTCTCTGCAATCCAACAACTAAAGTGGCTCATGTACTGAGTGATGTGTATGTAATCACAGTGGCAGCAAGGAAAGGAATCTTACTCTTCAATTAGGCAACTCAGGAAAGGCTGGAAAGACAGTTCTGCTCACTGTCTCTTACATGTTTTATAACCAAATACCTGTGTTTGTCTATCTTGGGAGCAACTTGTGTTTGTGGGAATCCGACTGGCTGGCAATCTTTCCCAGAACCCTAATTTCTAGTTTCTGCACCTCAGAAGTAGTAGGAATGTGCTGAAGCTCTCCCACGGCTGGAAGAAAGCCTGGGCAACACGAGCATGGGCCTGCTGCTTCTCTGAGATGGAGAATAGCATATGGAGGCAAATCTGACCAACTTTTCAGCTATTGCTGCTGCCTGGGGAAAGGGAGCAAGCATCTGCTCTGGTTTCTGCACAGAGCCTGGGTGGGGAGCGATGCTTAGAGCTGCAGAGTGTGGTGCCTGCTCCCACTGCCTGGTTGCTTGATTATGATCCTGCCTCCTTCCTGCCTTCAGAAAGCCTCCAGTTCTGCCTTCTGCACTGATGATGTTTTTCTGCAGGGCTGGCTGACAAACCTGCAACCTGGGCTTCAGGGCTCATCCCTGCAGGGAGCTGCTGCTCTGGCAGGTAAGGTCAGGGTCTCACTGCATGTCTGCAGAGTGCTGAGGGTCCTGATCTGCACAGCCTCCATGCCACCAAAATGTAGATAATGATGTGTAGATAAAGATGAGGTCAAGGAATGTCTCTTCAACTTGATAATTTTCCCCAGTGGGGAGATTTATGTCACTGCTTCTGGCGGGGCTGGAGTTGCTCCAGGTTTTGGTCAGTGTCCAAGTAACCGTGCAGATACACTACATGACATAAAGAGTTGTCAGGCTCGCATGATAGCATAAAGCTTGCTACCTTCTAATTTTGCAATCAAAACAAATAGTGCCCTGTACTGCAGGAGCAGCAGCAGGGGAATGAGCCATCCGTTAAGTGTTCTGCATTGCCAAGGGAAGTGGCAGAACCGTTAGCTGAAGCAGCAGGCTTACTGGCACAATGCACGTTTCATGGGGCTTTATAGCTTCTTTTAAAACAGTCTCCACCACTGCAGACAGCCTGTGGGCTGCATCAGCTGAGCAAGACATTATCGTACTAGGACAGGGAATTATTGTCATGGTTTTTTTTTTTCCATGCCAGCTGTCTGTGCACTGACCAACACAGGCAGCTCAACGAAGTTGAAGTTTAAAAACAAACAGAAAACCAACCTTCCATCCTAGCTGTGTTTTCTGATGGCTGGTTTGGCTGAAGGATGAGCTAAAGCTGGTAGCTTTGAGATTGCTCAGCAGGAAAGGACAGGCTTGAGAACTCCAGAAAAGCAGTATTTGTTTGAAGGTTTGCTTCCTGCTTGTATTTGTCATCTCAGAGATGGATAAGAATCAGGAGAAATACACAGTAGGGAAGCAGCGTATGCTCTTCATTTATGATAACAAAAGGTTGTACTTTAAATTTGTAGAGTTAAAGGTGTAGTTGTGCAACCAGAAAAATCAAGAACAGCTTCTGTTGCTTGAACATTAAAGATCTGCAGAACAGGAAAAGTACTAACTTACATTTAAGTTATGACTCCAGGGCTAAAAAGCCCAACCTTAGGCCCTTACTGTAAGATGCATGTCATGTCTGTGCACACACTGGTTTTGGCACTCTTCTTGCCAGGTTTGTACAGTACCCTGTGTCCTGCTGCACTGGTTCATAAGTGGTGCTCCCTAGGAGTTTAAATCATTATTGATGCTAATGCAAAGTATGAAGATGCTGAAGGGCTTAGACCAAAGTTGTTTGTTTTTAGTGTAATGATGGGACAATTCATTTGTTTCCTTGGTTTGTTTTTTTTTGTGTGTGTGTGAGCCTATTCAAAGAGTCACACTGGGTTATTTGTATGAGAAGGTGGACAGGTCATGCCTTTCTTCATTTAATAAGTGAGATCTGACAGCTAGGAGATGTCTCATGCAAAGCCATTGCCTCTCTGAATTCATTGTCATGCACTCTATTAAGAAGTGGGACATTTCCAAAGCATTTGCACCTCAGATTTTTCCTAATCTTGCTTCTTTTTCTTTTTTTTTTCTTCTTTAAGTGTTCTGTTAAAACTAAAAGGAATGATCAAGGCACCTTCCCCCTGCAGACAGTAAGGAATCTGATGGAGCAAGGGTTAAAAGGGTGCCCAGTGCCTGCACCTGCTGCAGCTCGTGGGGTCCCTGGCACCCAGAGAAGCAGTCCCTGTGTCACAGTGCTGCTGGGTTCCAGAGTTCTCTCCTGGCTTACAGGGATTTGGGGTACCTGAGTGCAGATAGCTCTGCTGCTCCAGCAAGCCTGGGAAGATGGGTACTTACATATCCTTCTCTGTTTTAGATCTGTTTGTTTGTACACATCTATTTTTGTAAGATTCCCCTAAATTAGGTACTTGTTTACTTCTTGCTGTCATCTAATCAGCGGCTCAAAGAGTAAGGTGATGTTCTATATTTAGTCCAGATATTTAGCAGAGATGATTAGGGATGTATCAAGGAAGAGTTATTTTTCTAGGGTGTCTTAATGTTCTCTCCTTCTTCCTGTATTACTGCAGTTTCCATCTCAGTTCACATCTCTATATGCAAGAAAGAAGCATATGTCAGTGAGAGTGTATTTGTGGTTTTCTGAGCATATTTCAAATAATTTGCCTCCAGAAAGTGGTTGTGGTCTGCTTGCCAGAAGAAGGGTAGCTGCAGTTATGATGTGAATTGAAATATCAAATGTTTATGGAAGATGACACAGCAGAGCTGTTTACCATATGGTATACAAGAGGCAGTGATACTCGACCAACGATTTTTTCCCCTGGAATTTTTCCAGGGGAAAATAGAATAAAGTAATGCAATTTGTGTATTCTTCTGTGTTTCATGCATCTCTGTTCTTTTAGCCAAGACATGGGGAGCAATGTAAGTATAACATTATTATTTACATTGAGCCTAAATCTTGAGAATCCCATATGAGACTGGTGACCTAGACAAGGGGGTGTAGTAATAGGCGTAGTGCAGATAGCTTCCAGTTAGGATGTTTCTGGTGACTCCTTTCTTTTGCAGCTGAACCTGGCACGTCCCTGCAGGCCCGTTCTCTTCTCTTGATGGGGATCCTCTGACAGCTGTACCCGCCAGCTCTTGGTTCTGAGATGTCAGACTCAGCATTGCACCAGCGTGGGGATGTGTAAGCTGGCTCGGTGCCAGTGACATGGGTGTAGAGGCAGCACGGCTGTGTTTACCCAGGCGGCGTGCTATGGATTTACTAGCTTGAGTCAGCACATTCATGGGAGTCTCTGCATTACATCCCAACTGTTCTTATGCTGCTCTTTGCATGAAGACGTTCTCTGAACTAGGTAGAGCTTACTGGCTTTCTGCAGGCTTTGAATTTGGGAATTGCTGTTCCCACTCTCTCTTGTGTCTTGAACTATGCTCATCATTAAGGTAACAAAGCTTGTCATTGAAAATGAAGCAGATAGGGTAAGGAGCCTGAGTTAAGGCACTTCTACTGTTGGTAGTGTTTGAGCACGCCTGCTTCAAATAAATATCAACATTTACACGTTGTTCTCTTCCCCTCATTTCTTTAGGTTGCATGGTTGGACCCTGGAAATGGGATGTCAGTCCCATTCAGGGAGCATAAAGGAAGAAGGAAGATCTCCCAGTTGCTGCTGCTGTGACAGCGAGTGAGAGCAAGAGCAGGAAAATGTCGACAGTCACGTCAGCAATTCAGGCTCCTCAGGGCCCAGTGAATCCACCGCCTCCGGAGGTCACTAATCCTAATAAGCCTGGCAGGAAGACCAACCAACTGCAATATATGCAAAATGTTGTTGTGAAGACATTATGGAAACATCAGTTTGCTTGGCCTTTCTACCAACCTGTTGATGCAATTAAATTGAATCTACCGGTACGTATCTGTCATCTCAGTATTGCGTTCTTGGAAAGTTCTGTTAAATTACATCAGTTTTCTGTTCGCTGGTTCAGAATGGTTAGGTTGCTTTTGGTGATTACCTTGAATATTCTCAGACACACCCGACTTGAAGGTAGTTTTTCAGAGCTGGAGAACTGCAGGTCTCTGAAGGATTCCCTGATTTTCTGCTGACTTCAGTGTTGAGGGAGACGCTACTACTTTGGAGCAAGGTAGTTTCAGATGCTATGCTGGAGGCAGAAAGAACAGTTGCATTTATCTGTTTGCCTCCTGTACTTCATTATGTATATCCTGTCTCTGTCAGACCAGAGAGTACGAGACAGCCAGGTTATTCATGAATGAACAAAGTTTGCTATAAAAGCTTTCTTCCAGGGAGCAGAACCACTCAACTTTTACCTCTTCAGCATGGTCCTATGGGTGTAAAAATCTCAGCAGTGGAAGCAAACCCCTACCCACCTGTCCAATTAAGCACAGAGCTCCCCCGTCTGCTCTGCTGTCCATTCCTCCAGGCTGGGCCACTGCAAATTTATTCTGACTGCTTTGAACAGGAGGCTTGCATGTAGGATTCAAGGGAAGCATGGTTCTGGGATGTGAGGTCTGGAGAGCTCCAGTTACCGCAGGTTATGACCTGATTTTATGGGCTGGGTCAGGAGTCTTTTGAACTCACTAATCTTGTTGATGGGTACTATTTAAAGTACGAGGCAAAAGAGTGAAACGCTTAACACGTGTATAATGTTTCACTAGGTCTTTGCTCTTTTGTGTCTTCTTTTTGTGGATTTTGTTTCTCAGTGAGGCATTTTGAAGTGTTTTTCGGGTGGGTTACTAGAAAATTTGAAGGAGGAGTCAGTTGGAAGAATAATTGCTTTTCACATGTGGTCTAAATCAGATCTGCACAAGCCCAGTAACCAGCAGGATTGCCTTTTCTGTCCTAGTGTGCCTTGCCTGGAAAAAATTGGTTTCTCAGGTTGCGCCTGAGAGCAGCCAGGAGCTGTGTGTGGCTTCATGCTCACATGCAGTGAGAGGCATTGCTGCTTCTCTTTGGAATGAGAAAATTACAGCATATAACCTCGCGTGCCTTGAGTGTCTCCAGACTAATCACAGCCTCTACAAATGCTTGAGTCCAGCCCAGAGAGAAACTAGGTTAATGCATGGAATCCTTTGGAGACCATTTCAAGAGTCACTGAAAATGTCAGTGCAGTCTTAGCCAGTGCTGCCACTGATAAACTCCTGCACGTGCTGAGTGTTTAAAGACAGTTTTATAATGAGGCAGGCAGAAATGCTGTTTCCCAGGTTAAACTGAGCACCCAGCCAAAGTTAGTGCTATCCCTGCTACCCCTGCTTCTGGTCCTACGTGAGTGAATTGCATCACTGCGGTGTTAGCTGGCTGTGAAGTGTGGCAGCCTTCCACTCTGCAGCACCATCTATAGCCTTGGTAAAAGGTATCGAGGCTGCAAACAACTTAAGAGAGAGCTGCTCAGAAGGCATGTTTTCTTCCACATACTGCTGTTACTACCTTCCCTGTCCAGTTGTCCTTATACAAAACTGCTCGTGTCTAAGTAGGCATTTGTATGTGTGTTAAAGCATGTACTGGGGAGCTGAGAAAAACTGCCAGCTGTAGAGTGGGTTCTGATGCCTTGTAATTAAGTGGATAATAATGATAGGCTATAAATTTGAAAATAAAAGTAAAAATGATATTTGCAAATTGCCCAAAAATATGGGGATGTGTGTTTTGGGGTGGGAATTTGAGGAGAAAACTGGGAGTAGGATAAGATGTGAGCATGCTTTTTTTCTCATGTCAGGTGATGTAACTTTTTTCCTGTTTGTCCCACAGGATTATCACAAAATAATAAAAAACCCCATGGATATGGGGACCATCAAGAAACGCCTGGAACATAACTATTACTGGAGTGCCAGTGAATGTATGCAGGATTTCAACACCATGTTTACAAATTGTTATATTTATAACAAGGTAAAGAGCCCAGACAAGCACTTAGCTGGGGCATTGCCTAGGAAAAGGCACCTGCAGTTGTTATAGCACAGGTTTTAAGCTGGGCAGCTCCTCTTTGCTGCAGGCCCTCTTTGCAAGGATTCAAAATGCCACCGGTTGAATCTGTGTTACTTGAAATACACAAAGCTGTCTTTGTGCAATGTTGTGATTCCCTCGCAGCAGTTAAAATGGCAAATGTGCCTTCTAATTATATGTACATTTCTGTTTTGGTGTAGCATAGCAAGTTTTGATTCCTTTTATTTCCGTTTAGTTCTTCAAGGTGAGCTGAAGTTTGTGCAATGCTTTGCAGGTGTTTTGTGGGTTGTTAGTGGTAAGTGTTGCATTAGTTGTCAGTAAACAGTGTCTCCTGCCTCTTAGCAGAGAGCAGTTCAGTAAGTTGCATTGCTCTGTCCATTGCTGTATCTCATTCATATTTACGTGTTGTTACATTGCCTATTATTGTTTTGCATCTGATTTATCTGATGCTTTGTTAGGTTGTTAAAAGCTGCTGTTCTTTGTTTTTTACAATGGTTTGTCATCACTCACCCATGCTGGAAAACAAGTTGAAATTAACAAATGAATTAGTTTGAAGCACAGACTATATGTTTACACTCTTCTCTAGGACCTGTTGGCAAGCAGGGAAGGACAGCTTATCTGTTCCAGTTTTCTGCTTCCACACTGATGTAGGCTTCTGCTGGAAGTCCTGATATTCTTTGGATGCAGCGCGTTTAAAGGCTGTGGTTATTACATTCTAGACTAGATTAGAAGAACAGGAAAGCTTCATGCAAGCAGAGAGAAGAGCTAGTCTGTTTATTGCCAGGGAATTGGATGCCACTGTTTATTTGAAGGGCAGTGTCATTGGGGATTTCAAAGCGTGATCTTGTACCTTTTTTTTCTTCTGATGTGTGGATGACACAGCTCAGGCTTGTCTTCTTCCTGCAGCCCACAGATGACATCGTCCTTATGGCCCAAGCCCTTGAGAAGATATTCCTGCAGAAGGTTGCTCAGATGCCTCAGGAGGAAGTCGAATTATTACCCCCAGTTCCTAAAGGCAAAGGCCGTAAGCCGTCAGTGGGCACGCAGAGCACAGGTATTTCCCTGGTCTGATGTCAGTAAATGTTACAAGCCTGTTGCTAAGGCCTGACCCGTGTTCCAAGCTGTGTGATTTAGCACATGGTGAGAAGACAGGAAAGGAGTTGTGTAGTCTAATAGAGCAGTGGAGGAGAGTGAGAGATGTCTAGATAACATTCACCCAATGTTTCAGACCTTGTCTATCTTACTGCTACTTTCCATTTGTCATACGAATATCCTTCCATCTGTGATGTATCCATCTGCACAGTGCACCACTGGGGGAGGGCAATGCTGTTCTTTTCTGTATGAGAAGAAGAAAGCAAGGCAAGGAGAGCTGAGGTAGTTGGATATGGCAGCGTGCTGCAAGTGACAGACCGTGGTGCAGAGTACCTGAACAGATCTGGGATTATACAACCCACTCAGAACCCCGACAGAAGACTTACACAGTGAAAACTGAATCTTGCCAATCCCCTAAACTTCAGTTGGTGTTTTTCTTCTGCACACACAGTTGCAGCTTCACAGAATAAAGGATTTCTTAAGCAGTTGCAAAAGGGTATGTAGACTATTGCATCTCAGTCGAAACTAAGCTTAGTTCAGCATACCTTGAGCTGATTTTAAATGGATTTAGGACTAAAACATCTGTGAACAGGGTGAAACAGCTCATGAAGGAGATTGTGTGGACTGAATTGAACCGTTGCATGTTTTTTTTTCTGGTCTAATTTTTGCGCTGGGAAAATCAACAGTTCCTCTTTGTTTTCTCATCTCTCAGGTGTGAAAGTTGTGCTGAAAGTTGTAGCAATACATATTTTCAACATCCTTTGATAAAAGCTGCAATAGAAACATATATACTTCAATACTTTGGTTATTAGTTACTACGTTTGTCCTGTTTAACTTTAGTAGGCAACTCTTCAACAGTGCAAATGTAGAGTAAGAGGTATTTGTCTCACTCATGGAAGACAGGAACTCTGCACCAAGCTCTGTTTCACTGGTGTTGCACAACTTGTGGCAAATTTAAAGTATTAGTGAACTCTTTAAGTGTTCAGCTGGAAATAAGGGTGTGTTTGTTGCTCTTGACCATAAACACTTACAGACTGAGGTCTGTGCAGGACGACACTGTTGAAAAGGACTGTCTCCCCCTTTTCATTCTTGCTTTTGCTGAGCACAGAACAGCCCTGAGAGCATGAGAAGGGTGAAGACTGTCCCAGAGCAGCACACCTCATGTGCAAACTCGGTGTGTTGTGCTTGCATGGGGCTGACCTCAAGTCCATGGTAAGAGGACTTAGGTCAGTGGTTGATTCTCCCCTGGGTAAGAGCACCAAGCAAGTCTCACTCATTGCTCTTTGTGCTCTTCCCGTGGCCCTGAACTGAGAACCTTTTGCCAAACCCCTGACTACACAGTACAGCAGCCCCAGTGTCACTTTGTTCCCCGTGTTTTGTCAGCACTTGGGACCATCAGTACACTGCAGTGTGTTTTCACTTTGTCGTTTGAAAGGAGCTCAGCAAGCAGTGGCCGTGTCTTCCGTCTCCCCGCCGGCCCCGTTCCAGAGCGTCCCTCCAGCCGTGTCTCAGACGCCCGTCATCGCTGCCACCCCTGTGCCAACCATCACTGCTAATGTCCCACCTGTCACTGCCCCACCTGCTGCTGCCCCCCCTCCGCCTGCTGCTCCGATAATGCCCGTGGTTCCTCCTACGCCGCCGGTAGTCAAGGTAAACAGAGCTCGACCTCTTCCTCTTCAGAAAGCCATGTTGCTAAGCAGTGCTTTAATTTCATCCCCTTGCTGCTGGTGACACGCAGTAGTGTTTCTCTTTGCATTTGACTCCTTGCTTCTCTGGCCATCGGTGTCCCTTTGGGATGTGCTCAGACAAGTGCTTGCCGTTGGGTTTGAGTGGATTCGGCAAAGTTTTGCCAGTTGTACCACACCCCACTTGAGGTGGTGTTGATTGTAATTGCTCCAACTCAGTCACAAGCTCTTATCTGACCATAGCCTCAGCCAGTGCTGATGCTCCATCGATCAGAAGGCTACTGGAGATTTCTCCCATTTTGATCTATATTACCCAGAGCATCTTTTCCCTGTAACTCAATCTCTGATTTTCCTGGAACTATTCCTTTAAGGTTTGCACACTCCAGCACTAGGGGTGTTTCTCTCTACCATAAACCAGTTCAGGACAAGCCTGTCACTCCAGCTGGAGGAGATCGGTGTTGCCTGCAGGTTTTGGGTACATTAATTTTGTCTTCCTTACTGAGTAATCTTCTGGGAGGTGTCAATGGTGTTTTGCTATGTTAATTTGCGTGTAAGTAAAAATGTTGCTTTAAATGATTGGAATTTTCCTAGCAAGCTGCATATTGCTTTAAAAAGAGACAGAACATAGCTTAGATAACATTTTTTTTTTCTCCTCTAAAATGAGAAATGAAGTGCAGAAGCATTGGCACTCCTGATTTGAGGTTGCGTGGGCCAGCAGAGCCACGGAATTTTTTTCCCTTATTTCACCCTACAGGCTGGGAATTACTAAGGACGTTGTAAGTCCGATCTTGCAGCTATGCTGTCCTCCTCAGAAGCCTGTTTCATAACACAATGTCTGACCGAATAATTTGCTTCTGAGAATCACTTTAGTTTTAAAATTCAGGGATGAACCCTGAAGCGGGTTTGTGAAATATGTACTGCAAAGATAATCCTGCTTGGGATTTACTTAAGACTTGCCTTAGATTTCCTTGGGGAGCATTTTATTTTTATTTCTTCTTTCCTATTTTTGTTTGTTTGTTTCTTCCAGAATTGCTCCTTCATAGGAGCAAAAGACAGAACTGACTGAGCAATCACAGCTTGAATTAATGTGGGATGTATGTTTTATTTGCTTGAAGCAAAATCATTGAATTCTTACTCTTGTCCGTAATAAACATTCTACCTTAGCACAGTCACTAAGTAAAAGGGAGCGAAGGCTCATAGGTCTTTGGTGATTAATATGCTTTGGTTCAGAACTTATAGCCTGATCCTGCCACTGGGGACTCAGACATGTGGTTAAGTTACTGACACTTACTAAGTCACCATGCATCAGCTGAGCTGCAGTAATCGACTGGGCGCACTCCTTTCCTTTGGCAAACGTGAGGTAAGAGTCCTTAGTTTAAACCTCAGTGAAATACGTCGAGCTAACGTGTTCTGTATCATGTTTGGGGTTGGGTTGGAGATGTGCAGATGGCTGGTTACTGTGGCTCAGATGACACGTCGTAATACATCACTTTGTTGTCCGTGAATCGTGTGTGGAAGCCTCTAGTCACAGGAGGCCCCGTTTATCCCAGTGAAATAATTGCATTTTCTGTCAGAGGACAGGCACATCTCAGGAACGACGATGAATTGTGCTGGGTTTCTGCTAGCTGAGTGCATGGACCGGGCTCGTGCTCACGAGGTCTCTCCATCTGCTGTTTCAGAAAAAGGGAGTGAAGCGGAAAGCAGATACAACCACCCCCACCACCTCCGTGATCACTGCCAGCCGGAGCGAGTCCCCCACCCCCCTGTCAGACCCCAAACAGGCCAAAATCATCGCCCGGAGGGAGAGCGGCGGCCGGCCCATCAAACCACCAAAGAAAGACCTTGAAGATGGAGAGGTCCCTCAGCACGCAGGGAAGAAGGGGAAACTCTCTGAGCACCTCAAGTACTGTGACAGCATTCTCAAGGAGATGCTTTCGAAGAAGCACGCGGCCTATGCGTGGCCCTTTTACAAGCCTGTCGATGCAGAGGCCTTGGAATTACATGACTATCACGATATTATCAAACACCCCATGGATCTCAGTACTGTGAAAGTACGTCTGCACTTACCACCTCTTTTGCAGGATGCCTCAGCCCTCTGGTTGCAGAGGACTAGCTCCTTCTGGTGGGTGGGGAGGGGAAGGGACGAGGGTGGGAAGAAAACCAAAACTGTTTGGATATCATCTGGATATTTTTATATTTTGTTTCCTTACCCTTTCCTTTTCTTTTCCCCATAACCTGGGATGTCTTTCTTCTGCCCTACAAAGCAGACTGTGTGATGGCATCCTCTCCTCTTCGTGAACAGTCCAGCTGTTTAAACTCATGTCATTGGGATTGTGTTGCACTCAGAAGAGGTGCTGTATTTCATAGGATTCGACTGATAGTATCCCATTTCCAGAAGCTGCTGCCTGGCTACCTGTTGGCATGATGTGTGGTCAAGATAGGCTTACACTGAGCAATTCCAGCTGGAACGTGCAGATCAACTGGTGCTTAGATGGAGGGGAGGAAATAATGTGATGCTTACATGGTTCAAGCTTTGGTCTTCAGGACCTTAGCTTAGTGTGGTCCAGTATTCAGTGTTTTTCCCAGAAGACTGGGAAAGTTCTGAGTCCCAAATGTCTGTGGAGGAAAGCTATGTTATTCTAGTTCCCATCTTATGCTGACCCGTTGGAATCAGTGTTGGTGGAAGTGAGACTTTCTTCTTTGTGCAGAAAGTTAAGGTGTGTCTGCTGGCTTTCAGGAGCATGCCAGGACTGCTGTGCACCCAGCCTGGCTATCATGTGGGATTGTCTCAAAGGTACAGGTGACTAAAGGGCAGCTGCATTCCTGGTTCCTTACATGCTCCTTGGCAAGCAGTGTGCAGTGCTCTGGTGTGCCATGCTGCTTTGCTGTGGTGCTACTGGGGTTCTTACTACAGCTGCTCTGTTTTAACAAGTTTTTAGTTGTACTGGTGGTGAGAGAGTAGTCATCACAGTCTGCACTCAGGACTTGATGAAGAGTTAGCAGTGTCTGAGTTAATAACTGTCCCGATATCGTGGTCTTTGGCAAGATTCCCCATGGCTCTGTGCCTTTGTTTTTCCCAACCATAAAATGGGGAGAATAATACTTAACCTACTTCACAGGGCTGTTGCGAGGACAGATATCTGAAAACTGTGATGTAAGTACTAATTATTATTGATTGAGCTTTACCCAAGCTTTGCTAAAGGCCTGCAGTAATTTCCTTGGATGAGATGAGAGTAAGAAGGGTGATTTGAGCTGCAGGCAAGAAGTGGGAGCCTGAAACAGATGGTAAAAGTGAGGTAAGGGCTGAGTTGACCATAGTAGTTTGGGAAGCTGGAACACTTGTGCCTCACTGTGTTATTCTGCTGAGAGAAGAAAATCCCAATGTTTTCTTAAGTTTCCATTTTCCAGTGCTCTGAGCTTGCAGGAGAGAAGGAGAAATTGTCCTCAACTTTGGTGCTGCAGTATGCAGTGTTCTTCAGAGTTTTTAAAGTATTTAAAGTTTAAAGTATTTCTTTAATTAATTATGATTTAGAATACAAATGCAGTTTTCCAAGGTAACTCTCCCTGTGGAGGCAGTTTCTCTATGATACAACTAGGCCTGCAGAAATCAGGCACGATCCTCATGAACTGACAGCTGCTGTTTTCCCTGCTGAAGTCATTGGAGGAGGGTGGTCTTGTCCCTCATTGGTACCTTATGCCATGCCCCAGGAGTGTCCTTTGAGGTCTTTGGAGAGGATGGAAAGGGGGATGCATTAGGTCTTCAAACATGTAAAAGACTGATGCAGAAAGGGAGGGAACAGTTCATCCTTTATGGGCAGGACAAGGCTAGACATTCAGAAACATATTTCTGAACGTTAAAGGATATTGAACAATGCAATTGATTGCTGAGAGAAATAAGATTTTTTTTCTAGCTGCCTTCCCAGCACCCCTTCCAGTCCTGCTGTCTGTGACTTCTGATTTGCCATTGTAAACGTGAAGAAGAAAAATTGTTAAACAGCTGAATATCTCAAAATGAGTTTATAACCCAAATATATTCCGACACGTAATTTTGAAATCCTTTTTCTTTTGTCAAGTTAATTTTTCTTTACAAGAAAGCAAAAAACAAAAAAAAAATCCACAGATTAAAACATTGTTGGGCTATGATGCTGTTGGTTTTGGATGAAAGCAAAGCCTCAGAGCTGAAATGTATTTCACAGGCTGTAATCAGCTGCTGAGTGTGCCAAACAAATACAGCGTATCAAAAAGGCCTTTCACAAAGTAAGGCGTATTTTAGAATAAGTGGCCCCGTTCGTTTGAACACATTGTTTTGCTTTGGAATTGGCCTGAGATGCTTTCTGAGCAAGGCCAGCTCCCCTTCAGAAGGGAGAGGCACAAATGTATTTTCCTTTCAATCTCTGTGCTGCAGTTCAGAGGCTTTCTCCTCCTTTATTTACCAAGAAAATGAGCTCTCATGACACAAGTTTGCCAGGTATCTAGCTGTGGTACAGCAGGGTGGGAATCTGCAGGAGTATCATTGCCCTGTGTGCAGACCCATCCAAAGCTGCATCCCTGGAGGTGAAATACTGCCTTATTTTGAACAAAAGCAGCTTTAGTGCTCATTGCAATGATTCAAGGTGTTTGCAGTATCTACCGTGGAGATGTGAAATGTCTGTAGTTCCCACTGAGCAAGTGAGAGTTTTGCTTGGGTTGAGACTTTGGTGTGAGCTGCAGACCCTGAGCACCCCACGTTCTGCTCTGAAGGGGGATGAGCCTGCCCATCCCATCTGCAGCCCCTTCCCTTCACTGGGGGATGGAGATGCACGAGGCATAGAAAAGGGAGGCCTGCGAGCACTTGGCAAGCAGCAAGTTTCTTTAAACTCTTTAAAATGCAAATGAAATCTGGTGTTAATCTTTTTAAAATTTCCTTTTGGAAGGAGTAATTGGAGCTGAGATTTTGCACGTGGTAGTAATACATGCATAAAATCAATTTAGACTAGGAATGCTGTGAACTGTTTTCGAAACCAAGTCACTCAGGACCAAACTGCAAGAGGAGTGGATGAAAGTGAGAGCTGAAAAATGAGAGTGAGGATCAAGGTGCAGGTATTTAGCCCCCAAAACTTACCCTCACTACCATTAGGCACAGTTCATAAAGGGAAAATTCAGTATACGTTCTGTATCTCTCAGTTGGACTTTGGAATCAGTTCTGCAGCTCAACTCTAAGTGCCTGTCTGGCTGTGGAAATCACCAGGTGAAATGCTTTGTGTCAGTCAGGCTAGGTGCTAGCAATCTTTTCTACCTTTTCAGATTTATGCAGTAAAAATACCCAAGCAGCATGTAGAAATTCATGCTAGGGGTACTCCTTTCCTTGTAACTCTGACTTCTTGCCCTTTTGTCCTTTGCTTTACTTACATTAGTTTCTGGTCCAGCATCTTTTTCTAGATGATTCTCTGTTTTCTAACAAACAGTGAGCACTGACAGACTTGCCTAGCATTGTTTAAAGACAAAGAAAATAACTCAAATTTAGAGCAATGAGAGTTTAAACAATTGTAGAGCTATATTAGCTTTAGTTGTCTGGTTTTTGTTTCCTTGTGTTAAAAAGCAGCAACTCTAAATGTTGTTTAGAAACTAATAAGCCTGATCAAACTACTGTTCTCTTAGACAAATCTGATTTTTTAAGCTGATGTGAGCTCTCTCCATGATACACACATCCTCCGTGCAGTTGTTACAAATGCCTTTTGTTTATGGCTTTATCTCCCTCTTTTCCTTTGGCTTGTTTGCTTGCAGAAAAAAATGGACAGTCGGGAGTACCAGGACGCACAAGGTTTTGCAGCAGATATTCGGTTAATGTTCTCTAATTGTTACAAGTACAATCCTCCAGACCATGAAGTGGTAGCCATGGCCAGGAAGCTCCAGGTAAAGGTGTAGCTTAATGCATCTTCCACAGTCTGTTTAGCTCAGCTATGAGGTGTCCATTCAGAGATCCAAGCATGGATCTGCTGTTGGCATCGTTGAGTGTGAGTCAGTGATTCCTTCAGCTCTTGAAAAGAGGCTTTTCATGCCCTCTGCTGCAGAAATGTCATGCTCTGCATGTGGCATAGCCTAATGCCACATCCCACTCCTAAAATTTTACAATCATTGGCATGTGAAATAATGGGAATGCTTTCTTGGGCCACAAAACAAGGAGATTCAGAAAGCTTCCCCTGCCAAGTCTTGGACAAGCCTTTAACTTTGCCCCTCTAAAGAGGAAGAGCTAGCTCTTACTATGATGAATTCAATCCCTGTTCGAGATTGCTTATTGCCTTTCATTATTACAGCTCATTTAGTGCAGTAAGACCCTGACCTGTGGTTGTGTGTCTGCCATGTTTAAATGACCAGAATGAGGTCTTTGTGGGCGATGCTCCTTTTTCACCAATTTTTCCCCCTTTCTTGTAGGATGTCTTTGAGATGAGGTTTGCAAAGATGCCTGATGAGCCTGCAGAGGCCCCTCCTCCTCCTCCTCCAGCAGCACCAGTTGTGAGCAAAAGCACAGAGAGCAGTCACAGCAGTGAGGAGAGCTCTTCTGACTCAGATAGCTCAGACTCGGAAGAAGAACGAGCGACTCGGCTGGCAGAGCTCCAGGAGCAGGTTACTGTAGTGGCCAAGCTGTGTGTGTGTGTGTGTGCACTGCAGAAGGGTTTAGCAGGAAGGAGGATTTAATTTTGTTCTTAAAAATCCCAGCTAGCCTGGGATGTAGTGGGGTGATTGCTCCTCCTGCCTGCTCAAGGAGAAATAATTGCTTAGGGAAATAATTAGTGTGTTTTTGATGCAATGTTAGTTTTCTTTGAGATAACTATTCTCAGTGCTGATGCTCTGGGCTTCTTTCTGGGGATCCCAGAGTATTCAGCCACCATCACCAGTAGCAATATGGGTAGCACTGAGAGATGCATTTAGTATGAGAGCTCAAATCTGCAGCAGACTGTCACAAGCTTCCTGTGGGACGCTTTCACTGTGTACCCCATCCATAGAATAAACTATTTTGACTGCTGTGGTTGCAAGACCTTCAACCATAGTTTTTCTTATTATACACATGTACAGTACCAGGTGCCACAGTTGTCTGTACTGCTGTAATATAACCAAGCATGAATAAAATGGCTTAGCCAGTGTCTCAAAGCAAGGTAGCAGGAAACTCAGGAAGTAAACCTAGCATTTCAGAGGCCACATTGTCAGCACTCTAGACAAAGCTACTAAGTATTTTATTTACTTCTTAAGAATTAAGTTTTCACATCAGTTAGCTTCTGCACACCTGCTCTGCTTTCTTTAAAGAACTTCAGGACAGAGTTTCCTAAGTTCAGTCAGTAGACTGCAGGCTCACCGACTTTGAGATATACTTACATGTTCAGGATATAGAGGGAAGAGTATGTGGGGGCATCAGTTATCTAACCTTGAAGTCAGATTTATTTTATCCACCGTTCTCTTCCAGCTAAAGGCAGTCCATGAGCAGCTAGCTGCATTGTCACAAGCACCAGTGAACAAACCAAAGAAAAAAAAAGAGAAGAAGGAAAAAGAGAAGAAAAAGAAAGACAAGGAAAAGGAAAAGCACAAAGTAAAAGCTGAGGAGGAGAAGAAGCCCAAGGTGGCCCAACCACCGAAGCAATCCCAGCAGAAGAAAGCTCCAGCTAAAAAGGCAAACAGCACAACCACAGCTAGCAGGTGAGAGCTTGCCTCCTGCAAGTTGCCTTAGGTGGGAACACAAAGAGCTCTCAGCCTAGTTCTGTCCCTCCTGTTCCTGTTGTTGCCTGGTGAAGCTCGATGGTTAGCACTGTTAACTCAGCATCAAATAGTTTGCCTCCATTACAGACAGCTTCTGGGAGTTTTCAAGTTAGGGCTGGCAGCAGAGCCATCACATTTCCATTCTCTGACTTCCAGAATCTCTGCCCAGTTGCTCTCAGAAAAGGCTCTGCCATTTTGCCCAGCTGGCAATAACATGCTGCTTCATTGCTGCCCCCCTGCTGCTACTTGGGCTTGTCCTCATGCCTCACAGCACTAAAATATAATGGGAGTAGAACAGCTTACCTCAGATTTCTGAACGTTTTCAAAAGTTGCAGTGCTGTTTGAGCTGTCTGACTTACAGGTTCAAAACCAAAAGCACGGGGGGATGTTTGTTACAAGGGGACTAGAAGAAAGAGGTCATTGCTCCTTCTATACCCATGAATGTTTCCATGCTTGCCAATCTCCCCAGGCAGCCCAAGAAAGGAGGAAAACAGGCATCTGCAACCTATGATTCGGATGAGGAGGAGGAAGGCCTGCCCATGACCTATGATGAGAAACGACAGCTCAGCTTGGACATCAA
The DNA here is from genome assembly GCA_013399175.1 of Odontophorus gujanensis. Taxonomy (NCBI): domain Eukaryota; kingdom Metazoa; phylum Chordata; class Aves; order Galliformes; family Odontophoridae; genus Odontophorus; species Odontophorus gujanensis. The sequence goes on from VXAB01011756.1 coordinate 55,086, forward strand.
CCGCTTGCCTGGGGAGAAGCTGGGCAGAGTGGTGCACATCATCCAGTCACGGGAACCTTCCCTCAGGGACTCCAATCCTGATGAGATAGAAATAGATTTTGAAACCTTGAAGCCCACAACTTTGCGAGAACTGGAGAGATATGTGAAATCTTGTTTACAGAAAAAACAGAGGAAACCATTTTGTAAGTTACCTATCGGGGCACGCATTCCTTCACGAGCTCTTGGGCTCAGCTTTGGAGTCAGGGCATGTGTGATGGGATTCTCTTATCCAGCTGCTGGGTATGTGCTGATAGGGATTTGTAGAGATTCTTTTCTACCTGAGAAAATAGCAGAAATTTTGTGGGTTTTTTCTTCAGGCCCTCGCCTGGAGACCTGGAGTGACCACTTCTGCAAGACTTGTGTGATATCTTTATTGCTTATCTGGAGTCTAGGAGGTGCTACAGTTTCAGTCTCATTATGTTGTGTATAACATGCATATATGTGAGAGGATCAGTTTCTTATCCTGAATAGTTTACCATCTAATTAGGAAGGAAGAAAGTGTGGTTTGAATGCAGAGCACCAAGGGAATGAATGAATTGCAGAAGTTTACTTGGGCGAGCTAAGGATTCTGGATTGTCTGAGTTGCATGCTTGCCACAAAACTGCTAGTCCTAAATGGACTGATTACCATATAATCATCAGTGTCAGATAAGGAGGTGCATGTTAATAGACTACAGTGCAGTATGGTACAGGCTCTTCTCTGTGCCTCAGCCACAGAGTGAATTGTAGCCCCTTGAGAACTGAGCTCCAGTGAAATAGCAGTGGTGCCTCACTCAGCTGAGGTGGTCCTGGCTCAGTTCATCTGCTCAAAGGTTATAAGGGAAGTTGTTCTATTAAGAATATAACACAAAAGCTGCTCACAACTCTTGCAGAGCACCTGTTTCCTTACCACAGGACTTNACCGCTTGCCTGGGGAGAAGCTGGGCAGAGTGGTGCACATCATCCAGTCACGGGAACCTTCCCTCAGGGACTCCAATCCTGATGAGATAGAAATAGATTTTGAAACCTTGAAGCCCACAACTTTGCGAGAACTGGAGAGATATGTGAAATCTTGTTTACAGAAAAAACAGAGGAAACCATTTTGTAAGTTACCTATCGGGGCACGCATTCCTTCACGAGCTCTTGGGCTCAGCTTTGGAGTCAGGGCATGTGTGATGGGATTCTCTTATCCAGCTGCTGGGTATGTGCTGATAGGGATTTGTAGAGATTCTTTTCTACCTGAGAAAATAGCAGAAATTTTGTGGGTTTTTTCTTCAGGCCCTCGCCTGGAGACCTGGAGTGACCACTTCTGCAAGACTTGTGTGATATCTTTATTGCTTATCTGGAGTCTAGGAGGTGCTACAGTTTCAGTCTCATTATGTTGTGTATAACATGCATATATGTGAGAGGATCAGTTTCTTATCCTGAATAGTTTACCATCTAATTAGGAAGGAAGAAAGTGTGGTTTGAATGCAGAGCACCAAGGGAATGAATGAATTGCAGAAGTTTACTTGGGCGAGCTAAGGATTCTGGATTGTCTGAGTTGCATGCTTGCCACAAAACTGCTAGTCCTAAATGGACTGATTACCATATAATCATCAGTGTCAGATAAGGAGGTGCATGTTAATAGACTACAGTGCAGTATGGTACAGGCTCTTCTCTGTGCCTCAGCCACAGAGTGAATTGTAGCCCCTTGAGAACTGAGCTCCAGTGAAATAGCAGTGGTGCCTCACTCAGCTGAGGTGGTCCTGGCTCAGTTCATCTGCTCAAAGGTTATAAGGGAAGTTGTTCTATTAAGAATATAACACAAAAGCTGCTCACAACTCTTGCAGAGCACCTGTTTCCTTACCACAGGACTTTGATATCACCTGAGCAAAGCTCAGGCTTCAACCCTTCTTTCTACTTTTTTCTACACTGGTTTTATTTCTTTTCCCCTCAAATAGCTGAGGAAAGCATTTTCCAGAGTCGCTAGGAACTAGAAGCATCCTTTTGCTTTGAGTAACACAGATGACCTCAGACATCTGTTCTGTCCACTGCTCAGAGCCCAGTATGCCCTGAGCTGATGAGCTTGGTCAGCAGGCACCATGCTGGTGCACAACCTTCTCCAAACTCTCCTGCTTTGTGCTGCCTGTTCGGTGCTCAGTGTTTGCAGGCACCCTCTTAGCACTCTGCTTTTCAGTTTTCATTAAAAAAAAAAAGCTGCCTGAAAGCAGTGCACAGAAATGTAGGTATTTCCTTGCTGGATCAGGCAAAATATCTGGCCCCTGTCTGCTTCTGATACTGGCCAACACCACCTGTGTTCAATTACTCTTCTGAGTGGTATTTCTTCTGCTCAGAAGCATGAGCATTGCTGTTACTCCTCACCGTTTCCGTCCTGACCGAGGCAGCTACATTCCTGTTGTCTGCCAGCCTTTGCCTTTTGATTTTTAATTTGTTCTGTTTGGTTTGTTTTATACTGAAAGCAACTGAAAGCAGTCAATTCTCACGTGAGGTGTCTTGAGTTTTAGTGGCAGGTGCTTCCTCCTGACAACACTTAATGGGACACCTTATTTTACAGGGCAGAAAACCCATGTAACAATTCTGTAATTACAAATGTGTAACTATTGACCATATAACTAGCTGGTAAGTAACCTGTAACCACAAGGTTATTAGGTGGATATTTCTATCTTCTAAAACACTTTCCAGAGGGTCTCTCTCCAAAAGTGCATGTTACAGGATGATGGTGTCTGGATGATCTAGACAGCTTTGTGTGTTGTCCTCTATCTGGGATGTGTATAGTTGCTGTGTGGTCAGTTGATCTTAGCAGTTTCACCACAAAGTGTTTGCACAGATGTACATGCCCTGTAAAATAGTGATGTCCACTCTTTTCTTCACCCTCAACAATGCAATTTCAGAAATTGTACGTTCCTCTTCCACAGCTGCGAGTGGAAAAAAGCAAGCAGCAAAGTCTAAAGAAGAGTTAGCTCAGGAAAAGAAGAAAGAACTAGAAAAACGGCTACAGGATGTCAGTGGGCAGTTAAACAACAACAAGAAACCTGCAAAGAANCTTTTCCCCTCAAATAGCTGAGGAAAGCATTTTCCAGAGTCGCTAGGAACTAGAAGCATCCTTTTGCTTTGAGTAACACAGATGACCTCAGACATCTGTTCTGTCCACTGCTCAGAGCCCAGTATGCCCTGAGCTGATGAGCTTGGTCAGCAGGCACCATGCTGGTGCACAACCTTCTCCAAACTCTCCTGCTTTGTGCTGCCTGTTCGGTGCTCAGTGTTTGCAGGCACCCTCTTAGCACTCTGCTTTTCAGTTTTCATTAAAAAAAAAAAGCTGCCTGAAAGCAGTGCACAGAAATGTAGGTATTTCCTTGCTGGATCAGGCAAAATATCTGGCCCCTGTCTGCTTCTGATACTGGCCAACACCACCTGTGTTCAATTACTCTTCTGAGTGGTATTTCTTCTGCTCAGAAGCATGAGCATTGCTGTTACTCCTCACCGTTTCCGTCCTGACCGAGGCAGCTACATTCCTGTTGTCTGCCAGCCTTTGCCTTTTGATTTTTAATTTGTTCTGTTTGGTTTGTTTTATACTGAAAGCAACTGAAAGCAGTCAATTCTCACGTGAGGTGTCTTGAGTTTTAGTGGCAGGTGCTTCCTCCTGACAACACTTAATGGGACACCTTATTTTACAGGGCAGAAAACCCATGTAACAATTCTGTAATTACAAATGTGTAACTATTGACCATATAACTAGCTGGTAAGTAACCTGTAACCACAAGGTTATTAGGTGGATATTTCTATCTTCTAAAACACTTTCCAGAGGGTCTCTCTCCAAAAGTGCATGTTACAGGATGATGGTGTCTGGATGATCTAGACAGCTTTGTGTGTTGTCCTCTATCTGGGATGTGTATAGTTGCTGTGTGGTCAGTTGATCTTAGCAGTTTCACCACAAAGTGTTTGCACAGATGTACATGCCCTGTAAAATAGTGATGTCCACTCTTTTCTTCACCCTCAACAATGCAATTTCAGAAATTGTACGTTCCTCTTCCACAGCTGCGAGTGGAAAAAAGCAAGCAGCAAAGTCTAAAGAAGAGTTAGCTCAGGAAAAGAAGAAAGAACTAGAAAAACGGCTACAGGATGTCAGTGGGCAGTTAAACAACAACAAGAAACCTGCAAAGAAAGGTAATGGCTGTGGTTTTACTGTGCTATGGATGCCTGAAAAGTTGTGTGTGCAGGTAGCCTTTTTCACTAAGGCAAACCTACTGCCTCTGTGTAGCCTTAGGCTCTGTCTGTGGAAGTTCCCTTAGTCTGTCGTTAGTGTGGGCACAGCAAGTTACTGCTGGGCACCTGAGCTGCTCCTTGGGGTCTGCTGTGATCCCTGTCCTGGTGGAAACTCCTCTTGGTGGTAAATAGGACCTGTCTTGGAGTTGATTCAAACTTCAGAGCATGACCTGCTGCTGTTTGTCTGTGCAGTAGTGTTCCTACTGTACCATAGCATGTTTAGTGGGTGATTTTCTCCGTTGTGGGATTGAAAAAGCCACATCATAGTGCAGTAGTGTGAAAGATAGGATGAAAGGTTATTCCAGTGCAAACTCAGCTTCTTCCACCTTGCCCAAGTCAGGCAGTGTTGAATCACAGCAGGTGGGGTGCGTGGCTGTCTGGGCACTCTGTGCCACCTAGCCATGAGCACTGTGCAGCTGTGGAAGGCACTGCCCTCCACAGGGTTCCCATCGTGGCCACCTGCAGCCCTGCAGACCTTGCTGTCCCTTGGGCTGGGCCTTGTTCCAACCAGCAAAGTCAGTGGGTCGATAAGCTGCCCAGGCAAAACGAAGCCGTGAATGAAGCTGCGGATAACAAAAGCCATTGGCAAACCTTCCCTGTGGAGTTCAGCTCATTGGAAGTTACCACTTTGCTGCCTTCTTTCCTGCAGAGAAATCTGGCTCTGCTCCCTCCGGGGGACCTTCCAGGCTCAGCAGCAGCAGCTCCTCTGAGTCGGGCAGCAGCAGCTCCAGCGGTTCCAGCTCAGACAGCAGCGACTCAGAATGAGCTACGGACACTTAACACAAAACACAGAATGGACATCACCCTCACTGATGCTCTGCAGTGTTCCTTTCCCTCCTTAAAGTACTGCTCTTGTTCCACGGTGGTCAGGTGTTCGTTTGTTTTTTCTTCCTCTCTGACTTTTTTTTTTTTAATTATGATTTTTTAATTCAGTGTTACGAAAGGTATCTTCCATTTTTTGCAGGGGCGCTCTTTTATGAATAGGTCAAAGATCTTTGCATGTGTGTGGCTAGACTTTATGGCAAACAGTTCCCTTTGCATAAAGTCTCTAAAATACGTTCAAACTGAAGTTCTGGTTGAAAATGGAAGAGCTTGGAACTCTTTGCAGGTGATGACCAGTAGGTTTCTGCAGAGTTTGTAGCCCATCTCCCTTCTTGCCCCTTCCTTCTCAAATTGTTCTCTTTTAATAAGCCCACCTGGCTCACACGAGGAAGGGGTGGGGGGGGGGGGGGGGGAAACAACTTTAAAGAAATCTGTAAAATGGTACTGTATCTAAAAGATGTTAGCTTTCGAACTAGTTGGTGTATTTGTTTATTAGCACTAGCATTCTTAACCTCAAAGTCTACGGTGTGATGAAAATGTCAGATGCTATCATCTTTTGCAAGAGAAACTAGAAGAAATCTAACATACTGTGGATTGCTGACGTTTTTGTCAGTGTTGGTAGAGGCATAGCCACCTGTCCAGGAAGGCATTTAAGTATGAGTTTACTTTTAAGCACATGAGCAATAGAAATATTTGTACTTGTAACTTCGAGCGCTCCGAATTTTCGTTTTCCTTGAGGATACGTTGGAAAGAAGGGAGTGAAGGATGCTCAAGTTTCTTGGCAACGTTATTTTTAACATCTAATAGATAATTTCCAGGAAATTGACATTCTCTATGGAAGTTTGTGTTTCATTGCCAGCAGCTTGTGGCTGTGAGTACTCAGCTGGGCCTCAAGGAGTGTTCCCTGCAGAGCGACCAGGACATGCTTAAGTCCTTTCTCTGTGAGAAGCACCTCAGTCTGGGCTTAAAGTAAAAGAGCACTTGAGCTCCAGCTGAGGCTGAGCTGGCAGGGAACTCGGAGAGGGATGTTGGTTTTGTGCTTTGTTGGTTTGGTTTTGTTTGTTGGGCTTTTTTTTTTTTTCTGGTTTCCTTTGTTTCTTTCCCACCCCCTTATCTTTGTATCTGCAATGAGCTCCTAGAAAGGGAATGCTACTTCTGTGTCATGCAGGGTGCAGGTTTCCAGATCCTGAAGTGTTTACCTCAATTATAGTAATAAGGGAAAAAAAAATAAAATGGGGGGGGAGGAGGTAGGGGGTTGGGGAGGGATGGGTGAGGATGAGGGGAAGACAGTTTTTTAAGGCTAACAATTTCTTACAAGTCAGCCTATTGTCTTGACCTGCACTGCTGCAATACACTCCGTTTTCTGTCTCACGTGTATATAGAAGTACTTTATTTATTAAACACATTGGTCATTTAAAACTCACTAAAAATAATAAGACCAGCAGAAATGCAGACTTTTAATGTGGTTTGAACCAGATTAAAAAGGAAAGAACGCCGAGATGTTATTTAAATACACTGGACTTTATACCTACAGGTGCTACAGTCCAGTCTGTTGTGTGTCTGGTGCTCTGTCATGTCTTGTGTGTTCACTTTTGGTTTTGTTGTCTGTCCTCTCTCTTTTCAACCCAGCCCCTTTTCTTTCTTGTTTTGTACAGATCTTGAAGACGTACAGGTAGATGTAATTTCTTCATGAAGCACGTTATTTTTTGTCTGTATTATTTCCCCATGTCTTTCCCCCTTCTCCATTTTTATTTTATTTTGTTGTGAAACAGTGTTGATTTTCATTTTATAATCCAATTTTAGGAGAACAGCAGTTCTGTAACTATATAAAGTTTGTAATCTGAGGGGCAGAAATTTATTGTAAATTCTTAACTTTTTAGCTTTTTATTGTAAAGAAAATATACAGAGTTTAACAGAAAGTTATGCCTTTCCTTCTGCCAGTACCAGCCCCTAAGGCTGCATCTCTGCTGTGGGTCAGCCCTAAAACTCACCCTGCTGAGGTCTCTGGGGGTGGTTTGCCAGAGGCCTAGTGCTGCAGATTGCACTGATGTTTATTTTTCACGTAGCTCAGTGGCTCCTGGTCACTTTGTGCCCTTGGACTGAGGTCTCACTAGCTAGACCCTGAAGGGTCTCCTCCCACTGGATGTCATTCAGATGTAGAGCTGGCACGGCTCTGTCTGTCTCTGTACCCTGTGCTCTCTTTGCTGTAGGAAGGAGCTACCATTGTCAGCTAAGAGCTGGAAGGAGCTCTGCTGAGAGCATCACAGCAACAGCTGTAAGCTGCTGGACATCCTTGTGTGGCTCTGGGTGCTGGACCCATTGGCACGAGCCCCCAAAGTCTGTGCAGGTTGGGTTTCCTGTGTACTGGGAACAGATGAGCTATAGGCTGTTCTGATTCTCACCGAGATGAATGAATTTTTCTTTTCCATTAACAATAAAATTTTTAGTTCCTATATATTTTTCTCATTCCACCCTTAAAAAGCAGCCATCTTCCCCTAGACAGATATGTAGTAATATATTTTCAGAACTTACTATGAGGAGATGTAATGTACATTAAGAGCTTTGTAGTTTGGTTTTCTTAACAGGCTTGGTTTTCATCTTTGTTTCACCCAGTGTCTAAGGCGTGCATTATCAAAGCTAGTATTTTTAATTAAAATAATCACAACCACTTCAATACCACGACAGCTCAGCTCCACGGGCTCCTGCTGAAATCCTTTCCCATGTGTGTTCACTTGAGCTACACCATCAGTGTGGGGTCACTGTGGACATAAGAAGCTCCTGTGCAGATAACAGGAGTGGTTGGTGGTGCTGCTTGGACCTGCAGATCAGAGCCTCTCCAGGAGAGAGGAGCTCTCAGTCGTAGTGAGGAGCTGCTGCCCTGAGTTGGGATCGCATGACAATGGGTTTGGATGTCATGGGGTAACCTGGAACTGATGGAGTGCAGAAGTAACATTCAAAATAACATTTCAGAACTTCAGATTAAATAAAACATCGATGATTTCATGGCAGCTTTGTTTTCCAGGGGAGACCTTGCTGAAATCAGCATGATTTCAAATGTGCACGTCAGTAGTTTTTTATTTCAGTAGACTTTTTTTTTTTTTCCCTAATGAATTCCCATATGAAACCATATCTGACCAGACCCAGCACCCATCAACCAGCACAACTGCACCTTGGGTAAGTGTTCTGTGGTGGTGAGGGCAGCCCAGCAGATCCAGGCTCAGTGGGACCAGGAGGAGATCCACACCCCAGGGCTCAGCCCTGCTTTGTCTGCTGTAGGAGACCCATTGGGCTCGGCAGCTTTTTGCCAACCAAACCTTGTCTGTGCACAGTCTGTCCCGTTTTGTACTGCTGTGGTTTGAAGCTTTCCTGCCTGCAGGGTTTGGGACTGCAGAGCTGATGTTTGAGGGCTCTGTAGCTGTTGTTTGGGGGGGTGTGTGTGCAGTAGGTGTGCACACACACGTACACAGACACGTGTGTGTGTGTGTATCCCAGTTAGTCACCAGTGAGGTCTCTTTCCACGTGTGCCAGAAGCAGGCTGCAGTTACCTGATCTCGTTCTGGGGACTCTTGGCAGCAATCTTTGATTTTTTTTTTTCCTTGTTTTGAAAGGAATGATGTTTTGTAAAGCTGGGGGGGGGGGGAGGGGGGAGGCGCAGCAAAGAGAAAACACAACCTTTTTCATACTGATCTTAAAGTATATTGTAAAACACAGGTCACAGGGCTGAGTGCGGGCAGGATCTGCACTGCTGGAGCTGAACGTGGGGTGAGGATTTGCAACACGACCACCAGACATGGGTTGTTTGTTTTTTTTTTTTTTAAGCAATGGTATTTGCATATCTTTCTAAATGTCATTTTTAAAAGACAAACCAGCAGCTGTGCTTTGACACGGGCTGCTCACAGCTGATCCCTGATACTGGCAGAACCCATCCAGGAAGATTTGTTCTTTGGATTTTTATTTTTCCTCTTTTTTTTTTTTAATATTTAAAAGAACAATGTTGCTTTTCTGTATGATGTGCATGCAAATTTACCGTAACTCTCTTTCTTAAAACTTTTTAGTGCCATTTCTAGTATATTCCTGTAAATGTCAGTTACTAAAGAAAAAAAAAGAAGTCAATGTAAGTAGTTTAGCTTGTTTATTGCAAATTGCTGGCCTCCAACACGACAGAATTTTAAGATGACAAGTTAGAAAGTACTCTTTGATGTTACTGGTGATGGACCCTGGTCCTGGGGCATCTGTTTTGTTTTCATAATAAAAAGGAAAATAGCCCTGTGTGTGGAGTTTGTTACCCCGTCCCCTCTCCCTTCCCTCGTTTTCTCTTCCAGACGTTGTTTCTCCACCTGAATCCAGCGGGGCTTTGCTGTAGTGATCCGTGGTAGCAGTGCCAGCAGAGGAGCACAGACAAACTGCACATCCCAGTGCTGAAAGCCTTGGGATGAGTCTGCTGTCCCCGTGCTGTCCCCCTGCTGGTGCTGCTCTTCCCGGGGCTGATGAGGCTGGGGGCTGCCGGCTCTGAGTCGCAGCTCAGCCCCCGATGTGTGAAACGCAGCTCTGTTTTGGGGAGGCACTCGTGGTGCTTTAGCACAGAGGGGCGGTTGGGGAAGGATATTCTGCCCTCCTCAGCCTATGTGAGAGCTGCATAGATGGAGGGAAGTGGGAGGAGGAGGTTGAAAGTGTCACCCGTGTTTCATGCTGACTATTTTCTGGCCCCTGAGACGTGGAGGAGCCAGAGGGAATTCCTTACCAGCTCACCGTGGTGTTGCACGTCCTGGCCCTGGGCAGCTGGGGAAGGAGGGGTTGTGGTGGCAGTCCCACTCAGAGCAGAGTTCTTGGCATTGCTGTACTGCAGCCAAAAGCTATTCTGGTTGCTGGAGGTGGTTGTTTCTGTTAGCTTTCTCGGGTGCACGTGGCTTGTTTATGCAGCAGGGTTACAGCAGCCAGGATCCCGCAGGGTTAATCTTTCTCTAACCCTGTTCCTGCTCACTGCCTTTAAGTGCTCTGATCTCGAAGGTTTCAGCAAACCTGTTTTGCTTTGCTGTTGTATCAGTGCAGCTGTGGGCTGACAGCGATTCCCTTGAAGGAAAATGCTTTTCCATCCCAGCCTTCAAAACCTCCTCCGTGGCCACTGCCTCCCCCACTGATCTCCAGCACTTCCCCATCACCCCCAGCAGCTCCTCCCCTCCTGCAGCTGAGCCACCCTAAGTACAGCACTGGGGCAGTGCTCTCCTTGCAGCACTCCTGGATTTAAAGACCCCTTTACCCCACATCCTTCAGTTTTCCCTTGTAGGTTGTTTCCTCGAGCATTTCCTAGCGAGCTGTTGGTGCAGCAGAGCTTCTCGTGGGTGTGGAGGAGGCTGAGGACAGACAGAACACGGTGGTGGTTTGACCTACACTGCTATCCACACTGACAGAGCCTCGGGGCAGTGCCCTGCTGGGGTTGGCTTTGGGGGTGACAGCACCTTACGTGTGCCACAGTGCTAAAGATGCAGAAGAAAAACGTGCACGCAGCGATGTGTTCAAACCATTTTAATGCACTTTATCCAAAGGGTTACAGCAGCGTTTTCCACAAGTGCACCTACACCGCCGGCTTGCACAAACGCTCACTTCGTAGCAGCCACTCCACAAAGCTACTGTGACTAATGGGGACTGAGCTATGGAAAATGCACTCACACTCAGGGGTGTAGGGGAAGAACAAGTCATACTTCTCCGTGCTGTCCTATCCTGGAAGAACGCAGGCACGCGTTTTTTTTATTCTTGAACAGTTCAATGCTTTCAACTGAATTCTGGTTACCAGCCACGTGAACAGAAAGGGGCTGATTACACCCAAGGTCCTCCTCTCACTTCCTGAAATTAAAAAAATAAAATCTGTGATTTTTCTTCTCTTAAAAAAAAAAAAAAGAAAAGCAAAGGAGCAGCGTTGGGGCCCCTCATCCTCACACTGCTGTGCTCAGAGCTCCCTGGGTGCTGCCTGAGCGCACTGCTGTGAGCCCCCACCAGCTCCTGCAGCCCCAGCACTGCTCTGCCCTCCCAGCAGCTTCCTGAGTCAGTGTGCAGCACTGAGTGCTGCTTCCTACCTTGAAAAAGGATCCACCAACGTGTTTCTCAGCTCCTCCTGGCAAAGCCGAGGGGCCCTTCTGCACAGAGCTCCATCTCAGCGGGGTGAGCTTTACACACGGTACCAAACACACACACGTGCATTAATACATGAACAACAGAGCTGCCCGTGGTTTGCAGTGAATACACTTGAGATGGTCTCAGGGTGACACAGGGGTGTGCTGCTCTGGCATTCAGCGCACGCAGGGGAGGGGGGGAAGGTTTTTCTTCACTGCGTTAAGAAAATAAAGTGCTTGAACAATATTTAAAGGGAGAGGTGTTAGATAAATACAACAAGATGTCTGATCTTAGGCAGCTAAATGATCCACCTCGAGGTCAGCATCAGGTTTGGGTCTGCTGGAGCTGACCTGTGTCCGGGCTGTGCCTTCAGCCCGGTGTTACACTGCAGTGCTGGGCACGTGATTGACAGCCCCACAAACGGTGCTGCTTTGTTTTTAAGAAAGGTTTGGGTGCAGCTGCGTTGGCTTCTCATCCTGACCCTGCCTTCCAACGGCTGAAACAAACGCTGCTGAACACAATCGACATGCACCAAATCTACAGAAGCGAGAGATGTCATCCAACCTCGGGTAGCAAATCCATCCAAGCTACTGCAAGCAGCACCACCGCACAGGCATCAGCAGCACTGCCCAAAGGAGCCTTCCTCCCACAAAGGGACTCTGCTGCTCCAGCTCTGAAAGGGCACTCTGCTGGACAGCTGCACTGCTCCTTTCCTGCAAAGGCTTTTGAAGGCCGGGATCAATTCTCAACGTGCTCTGTCCCAGGTGGCAGCTGCTGTCACGGTGATGCGAGGTCCGGTCGGATGCTGTCAGCTCTCACCTCCTGATTGACGCAGTTCCCATAACAACGCTCAGCGCGGCACAGATAAACAGGAACCTCCTGCAGCCGCTCTGACCCACCCCGTGCGCTGCTTTGGCCCCGGGCTTGGGATGCTGCGGGAGCTGCTTCGTGTCCACGTGCAGATTTCTGACACGAAATTACATGATAGCACAGAACTTGGACTGCCCCGTGTCCCTGGAGACGTCCAGCTTGTTCTTGTCCCGCACCAGGATGGCCTCGTTGCCGTACTGTGAGTACCACATGCTGCGGCTGCGGCTCAGGTACGTGTTGGGGGGGGCCGACTCCAGCTTCTGCTGCTGCTGCTGCCAGATGAGCAGGGACGTGTCCCGGTACCGCAGCCGCGCGTAGCCCTCGGACAAGGCTTTTTCAGGCAGGGGCACCCGCCCGTTCATTACTTTATCAGTCATCTGCTCAAGGGCACCTTCAGAGATGAGAACTTCCTCCCGAAACACGCCCCGCCGGGTCGGCGCGGCTCGGCTGCAGCGCTGCGCTCAGGGCTGAGCATCCCAGGGATGCAGCCGGTGCCGGCCCGGCTCAGGGCAGCGGACACGCGGACCCAGAGCTCCCCACGGGCTGCGTGGACTCTCCGGACGGACACTCATCCAGCGGAGACATCGGCCCGCAGCGGCTGCGTGTCCTCGGCCGCCCCGAGCAGCTCGACGTGCGGGGCCGGCAGGGTGCGGTGCGCTCCTCGGACGGACCGAGCCCCGAACGCTGGGGCAGGGGCACGGCGCGTGGATTCCCCCCCGTGCCGCACGCGGACTCGGCACGTCACGCATCCGCCGCCGCAGGCCGAGACGCCGCTCCGGTTCTCTCGCTGCCCACCGATCTCCTCCCTCCTCTCTTCGCCGCTTCAACCTGGAAGGGTGGGGAGATGGGGGAGTGCACAGCGAGGGGTCGCGGCGAGGCCCAGCCCCGCGCTCTCACCCTCCCACCACCCCCAAACCCCATCTCTTTCAGCCTGCCCGCAAACCCCACCACGCGGCTGCGTGTCCCCCA
>VXAB01011757.1:0-44011 GCA_013399175.1 Odontophorus gujanensis
CCAAGGTCCCTTTCTATCAGGCATTGTTCCAGCCACTCCTCCTCAAGCCTGTAGGGTTGTCTGGAGTTGTTGTGACCAAAATGCAGGACCCAATACTGGGCCCTATTGAAACTCATACAGTTAACCTTGGTCCATCAGTCCAGTCTATCCAGATTCCTCTGTAGTGCCCTTCTCCCCTCAGGCTGATCAACACTCCCTCTCAACTTAGTGTCATCTGCAAACTTACTGAGGGTACACTCAATCCCCTCAAGGTCGTTAATAAAGATTTTAAATAGAAGCCCAGTACTGAGTAGATATCTTTTCCATTCCTTTGTGTGCCCTCAGAAATATTTTCATGTTCATACTCTTACTACTAATGCATTTGTTTTCTTATATCTTAGACAATTTTGCACCTGCTAATTGCACTAAAAAAAAAAAAAAAGACAAAGATCTGAATATATTAAGAAAACTGTGGGAAAATAGGTTTACCTTCATAGGTAAGAAAAAGTGAAAGAGAAGAGCAGAAGGCAGACATTATAAGTTTCAAGACTTTCCATTTATTGACCACCCACACAGAAAACCTGATTTTCAGAGGAAAAGTGCTGAGCCTTTGGGCTCCCATTTGTCATAATTACTGTGAAAAACTGAAGAGGCTAAGCCTACCTGAGCAAGGATGGGATTGAATTCAGGAGCTTGAAGCATGTAAACCAGCAACAGCTGGTGACTCTGCCTCACAGCTTTAATCCAGAGATGCCCGAGGGCAAGACATGCCTGTACCACAGACTGGAAACAGTCTCTTTTCATACTCCTCTCCTCCTCAACAATTACTTGCAGAAGTCAGACAGCTCTGGCATTTTACCCAAACAAGTTGAAGGGTATTACTTTCTTCCTATATCTTCCACCTCCTTATTCATCTGATTGTATAAACATTTCTGAAATCTTTGCCACACATAAGTAAGGGCTTCTGCAGAGAGGAAGGGTAGATTACAGAGCTTATTTAAAGAGATTCAGACTCTTCCATCCTCTCCACATTCATCCCTTTGAGCACTTTAAATCCAAGTCTACAAAGAATTTCATTTTCTGAAAGATCCAAATGACAACTTCTCTTTGCACCTCAACCTTCACATGTTGGTAGCCTCTGTTCCTAGCCACATCCCTTCTCCAAACAAGTGCCATAGGTATCAGAAGCCTGCATAGTTACACCAATCCCTGTCTCTCTTTGGGAAAGACAGGATAACAAAATTAGATTATTTTAACACCAAACCAGAAATAAATCTGAATTACCAATACAAGCTGAGGGATGAAAGGATTGAGCGCAGCCCCACCAAAAAAGAGCTGGGGGTACTGGTGGATGGAAAGCTGGACATGAGCCAGCAGTGTGCCCTCATAGCCCGCATAACCAACCATATCTTGGTCTGCATCCATAGCACCATGGCCAGCAGGGTGAGGGAGGTGATCTTGCCCCTCTGCTCTGTGCTGGTGAGGCCTCACCTGGACTGCCATGCCCAGATGTGGAGTCCTCAGTACAGAAGACATATGGATCAGTTGAAGCCCAGAGAAGGGCAACAAAAATGATCCATGGGATGGAACATCTCTCCTATGAGGACAGGTTGAGAGAGCTGGGGCTGTTCTGGATGGAGAAGAGAAGGCTGCACCATGACCTGATAGTGGTCTTTCAGTGTCTAAACGGGATCTACAGAAAAGAAGGGGACAGACCTTTTAGCAGGGTCTGTTGTGATAGAACAAGGAGAAATGGTTTCAGGTTTAAAGAGATAGATATAGGTTAGATATAAGGAAAACCTCTTTTACAGTGTGGGTGGTGAGGCACTGGAATGGTTGCCCACACGTGGTGGATGCCCCATCCCTGGATACTTGCAAGGAGAGGTTGGATCAGGTTCTGAGCAACCTGATCTAGCTGTGGATGTTCCTGTTCATTGCAGGGGAATTGGACTAGATGACCTTTAAAGGTCCCTCCCAACTCTAAGGGTCCTATAATTCTATGATTCTACCAGTACACCATTTTTCCATCTGTATGAATGTTTGTTGTTCTTCTTACCAGACATTAACTGATATGGTTGTAATGGATTATCACTGCCTTCATGATTGCAGACAGAGAAATTGTGTGGAACACAGACTAAACCATCTGCAGAAAGCAGGACATCCTTCCTGGGAGAAAGCCTAGGAGTTTCTGACACTCCCATCTGCTTCAACAGGAATAAAAGATGAGGTCAACACTGAGTGTCCTTGAAAAATCTGACCCTAGTCTGTTTCCTCAAAGCAGTATAAACCTAACTCCTACACTATTCTAAGTCAGTAAATATTATATCTGTTTCTAGGAAGATATAAACATAACATTTTTTAAAAACAGTTGTGCTGAAATTTAGGAAAAATAAAGAAATAAACAAAAATTCCTGAAATGTAAGTCATACCAACTTGGATTTGAAACTGTTTCCTATAAAACACATGGCAAAACAAAGATTATAAACACTCCTGCTGCTAATCTGATCAACGCATCTAGTGCAGTATTCAGTCTTTTCCAGAAATGGAAATCAAACTAGAATTATTAATGATGTAGAGACAATATGTAAATATGCAGAACCTTGGGGTGAACAGAACAGACATTTCCACAGCTCTGGTTTCTGTGGAATTTTGAGTAAGTGTGTTTACACTGTCATTTCAAAATGAAAATGACTTCTAAAAGTATTTCAAATCGCTTCCGTAACCAAGGTCAGTCTTCACAGCATCTAGGGAAACATTAGCTGACTGAAAAACTACAGTGAGAGTCCACCTTAGAAGGTGTTAGCAAATAATTTCAGCACTGCTTTCCTGCAAACCTTCACCAACCTTTCACAGCACCACATCACTGTTCTTGGTATCTAACAACACTTCAGTTTCTGCCACACTAACAAGATTTTTCTAAATAGCATGAAAGAAACATTGCTGCAATTTACAACAACCTATCACCACAGTAGCAGCTGCAATCAGCTAAAATAAATTAGGGGTAGGTGAATCAATAGGCCTTGTAGCGCATTTCAAAATCAGAACAAGATGCATAGTGAGCTCTGGTGAAACATTACCACAGATGCTTACACTGTTCAAAATCCCAGGCCCTTAGTACAGAGCTGACAGCTGGCAGACCACAACTCAGCTCAGAATCTCAGGTAAGAAAAAGTCAGTCTTACAGTCAATCCCTAAATATTACCCTCAGAGCTTATCCAGTGTGTGTGAATTTTCGAAATACCTAAATAATTCAGGTGTATAAGTCTCTCAAAGTCAAAAAGACATAGATTTCTGGGTAATTCAGACACTTCTGAAAACCTTCACCGTGGTCTGGGTCATTCCACTGGAGCCATTCACATCCAATGAACAAGTTCACGCCTAACCCTTTTTTATTTTTTTCTAATGTTTATGGATACCTCAGAAGAAGTTGGTTTTATTTTTTCTGGGTTACTAAAGTCAAAACTAACGAATGACTGTCAAATGATTGTATAGCGGATTGCTCAATGAATGGAATGGGCATGAACATAGTTATGATCACAGGTAATGTCCCTGTCATCACTTATGACAGATGGCTGTAACAGAGCTGAGGGCCGCAGTTAGCAGATCTCACATGGAAGCTCCGTGCAGCAGCTCAAAATTAACAGAGGGTGCCAGCACACAGATGACCAAGAGCATTCAAACCATCAGGAGAGCGCTGGTGTGCATGGGTGTATACAATCTCCACAAGCATCACAACAGGGGTGAATTTTTACCATTAAAATAATTTTCCTTTCCATTTTACTTTCCTATCCCACTTCACACTTCTGAGGATCAGGCTACCAGATCACAGAAGGCACATGTGTAGCAAATTAATTTGATTAGGAAAAGCCTGCATCCCCAGGTTTTTCCTTTCTTTTTTTATTTTATTTTTATTTTTATTTTTTGCATTCTGATCCTTTTGATATGCATTGATGAAAGAAAAATGCCACTGATGTATTAAATTATATGCAATTATTTAAGGCTGTATACTTCTGGAAGGTATGGCAGCAAAACAACATATCCGTGACTCACAACTAAGCAGAACAACTGTTAAACCTCTGTCCTGATCTGGGCTCTGTTGTTAGCATTTGGTCAGCCTTAGATGTCACGGTGTCCTGACCATAGGCAGCCTGAGTCTTCACCAGCAGTGTGCACAAGTATATCAATGTAAGTATATAAAATTAAAAAACAAGCATACAACATGGGAACATACTAAAGGGCAGAGGCTCTGTTTGAGCACCAGCAGTTCAGGAGATCCACTTTTTTATTTAATGTTGCTCTCGCCCTTGACTACTATTTCAATTAATGTTTTGGTATTTGTGCTATATAAACTCATCGGGCAAAACAGGCCACTCTTAAATTAAATTTCCCTGTTTTGTTTGCACATCGTGTGAGAAAACAGGAGGACTGAGGTGGGACTGCCCCTGGAGGCCACCAGCCTTGAGCAAGGCTAACCTCAGAGCCAGAGCAGATGCTCAGGGCTGTCCTGGTGAGTTCTGAATGCCTCCAGGGATGAAGGTCCCACCAACTCTGGGTGATCTCTGCCAGTTCTTCACCAATCTCACAGTGAAATATTTGTTTTTATTTTCTCCATGTGCCAGCTGAGTTCTCCTCGCTATCATTTCTGGCAACTGCATCCTAGCATGGGCTATGCTTCTGGGAAAAATCCCATCCTGCCTCTTTCTAGTAAGCTTCCTTTGGGCAGTTGAAAAGAATTAATTAAGTTTTTCCTTAGTGCTTTTTTTTTTTTTTTCCCCTCCAAGCTCAACAAACCCTGCTTCATCAGCTGCGAGCGAAACAGACCCTGAAGAAGATTAACCTAATTTATTGTCAATAAAAATAAACATTTAATTACTGATTCAGGTAGTGGCAAATAGAGAGACAAACTTCAAAACAACAGCATTCTGTCCCAACTTCCTTAGGCTCAGATTTGCTTCAGGGCTCCTCTCTTTCTCTAAGTGGAGGAGGGTCAGCCCAGGATGGCTCCTCTGCTGCTCCTTCCTCCTCACTCTTCTTGCTCTGGCAAGCAGCTGCTCTTTACGGGCTTCAGGGACATCAGCTCTGAGGCACCTCCTCCTGCTGTGACATTGAGTCCTCTTCCAACTGGCATTTTCTTCCCTTTAATATACTTTGCCCCATGTGCTGCAATGGGGCTGTTGGAGCTATATGGAACCAGCAGTGTGCTGCATGGGGCAGCCCCAGCCTCCCTCAAAGAGCAGCCCTGCATTCCCCAGTGCCAGAGCTTGACCATAGATACTCAAAATGACACTTTAATTAGATGACTCCTAACTCTGTCATCGCCAGCTATGAGTCCTTTTCCCCCCTCAGAGACACAGGAGGCCTCTGCACAATCTGGACAAAAAAGATGGCCCTGCACAGCTCAGGCTTTGCTATTTCCTCCACCTGCCCAATTTGGACTGTTACCTACACAAGCTGTGTAATCCCCTTTACCTTAATTCCTCAACATTTACATCAAAAAAGAAGAGTTAAGAAGGCCCAACCATTTTTGGCCATCTAAGCATTACTGAGGTAGGTGATCCTAGAAGCAAAGTAGGATCTGAAATCCACACCACCACCTCTGAAATTCAAAGAGATATCTTGAAGAGGTTAAAATCCTTTAGTGGCATTGACCTCAGATAAAAACAGATGGTGATATTTAATACTGGCATAATCCATGCAATTAGTATATATTAGCAGCGCTTCTCAGTGTAGAAGACATCTGGCCAACTCCTGCCTAAATGATGGCTTTGGTAACTTGCCAGGAGGCAGAGAGACTGCCTTTGGTTTGTGTACACTGGAAAAAGAATGGTGAATCAGCTTTCATTTCAAGTAGGCTTCAGCAGGAATCATATCTTCAGCAGTGCTTTAGCTGCCAGGACTTAAAATATTAATTTAAAAGTTACTGTCCTCAGAGTCTTACAGTCCAGTGACTTAGAACACATACAGGAGACATGACAAGTGTTGCATCCCATCCTCTGAGGCCTTTGCTTAAGAGAATATTCAGAAACTGAAGAGGAGTGCTATAAACACACAGTCTAGAAACATTTATTTCCTCTGGAAAGCATAGGAACTTTAGTTCATTTTGTTTACAAGGAAATAAAAAAGGGATAATTTAATCAATGCAGTTACATCCTCACATGGGAAGAAAATGCAGTTAGCAAAGGGCTTTTTAACCAAGTTGGAAAAAGGAGAAATGTAAGGACACAAAATTAAAGTCAGCTACATGTAAGTTAGAAACAGGAAGTTTCTAATTGCAAAGGTGACTTAGCAGCAATCAAACACGTAAGAGATATTCAGTTATCAGAATATCTGGCAATCTCTCTTGACTTTAAAAATCATTGCACCTGTGTAGACAAGTGTCAGACAAAGCCTCTGTATTATCTGCTAAATATAGGTGTGTATTAAGGAAGGCTTCTGATACCATATTAAGCAATAAAATAAGTTCTTATAGCCAGTTGCAGTGCAGAGCTTTGTCAATCTCATTAACTATTGCCCACAACTACCTTAACACAGTACTTGTCTCAAATGACAGAACATTTTTCTATGGATGAAGTACAGCGTGAGATTGTTCATACAGAGTAACTTAAAACTCCACAGAATAGAACTACTGGTCAAGCACATAAAAATCTGCTAAGGTGGATCGTAAAAAATACTTAATAATCAAATACAGAATTAATCCAAATTAAGCAAAAAAGTGATCATATTAGGGGCCCTCTGAGCAAAAAGTAAAACAGGAATTCAACTCCTGTACATTCAGATCGGCCAGATGGAAATCAGCTGCTTATTTCTGTCCAAGCATTTACTAACAAGCAGTAGAGCTTTATAAAATTTATTCACTTGTCTTTCTACAGCGAAACACAGAACTTTTCTTTAGGATAGATACATTAGAGGAATTTTACCTTTTACAAAGTAATAAAATGGATGCTGAACCAGAACATTTCAATAATAGTCTTTGAAAAATCATAGAATAGTTTGGGGTAGAAGAAACCTTTAAAGGCCATCAGGTCCAACTCCCTGCAATGAACAGGGACACCTAAAGCTCAGTCAGGGTGCTCAGAGCCCCATGCAGCCTAACCTTGAGTGTTCCTTAGGATGGGACATCCAAAGCCGCTCTGGGCAACCTGTTCCAGATCCTCAACACTGTGGGCTGTGCTACATTCTTCCATAGCCAAGACTGTACTGATAGTGGGGATTGCCATGACCCAGGTGTAGGGCCTTGCACTTGGTTTACTTGAACTCCAAGATTCACCTGGGCCCACCATCAATCATCACCATCAACCTAGGATGCACAGTATAGATAGGAATATTTTACAAGTGTAAAACTGTAAAAGCATAACCTCTGAACTGTATCAGAAACTGTATCAAACAATAGTATCTACTGCTACAGCCCTTACATACAGCCCTACTCAGTGATTTACGAGAAACTGAGAGCATTGGCAGTAGTTGTACTGTAATTTTCGAGATAGCTTAACATTCATTCAGTAAGAAACAAAACTATTTACAGAAAATACAGTTTTGTGACGCGTAATCTGGCAAAGCGCAACAGAGCTTTCCATCCTGATTACTTGCTGTAAAAATAAAGCCATCAGAGTCTCTTCACTACTCTTGTATTTTCCACCAGGTGGAAAAGCAGACAGGATGACCAGCTAAAGAAAGATTAAGAGCCAAATTCACATGTTAGATTTGGTTCAAGGAGATGCTTTTAAGAACTGGCATACTCTCTTCAGCATAGTACATCATTCCTGCATGGTGGAATTATTTCTATGCTGGCTCTGAGCCAGAAGCCCTGCACAGCATTATCCTCCTACCAAAAGAGCCTCCCCAGAGCCACATCCCTGTTTCACAACATTTGAAAGTTGTGAACAGTCACTGGGTGAAGATAAAAAGATGAAGGAGTACAATGTTCAGCTAGCAGATGCACAGCCATACACGCAGAACAAAATTTGTTCACGAGTTTTTAAGTACTTGCTGAAGATACACATGCAGATGAACTTCCTCTCTTCTCCTTCATATCTACTACTCAAGTATAGGAACGCATCCCTGAAGTTGCTACTATTATACCCAAAACACTTCATCTAGCCCTTCATGAATCTGCGTACACAAAAACTGGCTCAGCAACCATATTAAAATGCATCTGCACTGGTATCTACAAAAGCTCAAAAACAGCAGGGAAGCTGGGCTCAGTCACAGCCTGTCAGTGTAGCTAACCAAGGAGGAAATGCTTCCATTTGATCCAAAACTTATCAGTAATAAACTCTGTATCTAACAATGCTACCAACACTTTTTGATGACTGGTCTGGATGCAAGCCATTGACTGCCAGTGCATCTCCAGCTCTCTATTTAGAGGCTAAAGCTCAGAGTGAATGCAGCTTAGAAATAGCTGCAAAGAATAAAGTATAGATTTGGATGGGTGAGCAGTGTGAAAGTAAAACTCAAGTAGGGAACAGAAGAAAGAAAATATGACTAAAACCAGGGGAAAAACAGACACATCACAGACTGGACAGTAATTAAATTACTGCCCTATGTACCACTCTCCATCTGGCTATATGTTACCTTGAAAGAAAAATTGACACTGAAGTTTTCAGTGAGAAAGAGGAGCTTATTCTAACTTAAAGATTATCATTAATTTTCTATTTTCCCTCTGCTAAATGAGAGGAATCTCACAGGAATTCCCATTTTTTCTCCCCTACACAAATTCTGTGAGATTAGAAGTGCTTCATCTGTCTAGCTTGCAATATAATGAGCTCTTCAGTCAGGCCTGCTTCAACATGGTCATAACAGGTATGTTTTCTGAAGTTTCCATTATATTTTTCCCTTCTCCAAAGCAGATTTGATATTCAAGCTCACATCAAGTATCCTGGTTTGTATAGCCAGGAAAAACAGATGTAATGGGAAGTGTTGGGTAAAATAGTGGTGGGGGAGAAAAAAAAAAAAAAGTCAAACTTCAGAGCACACAACTGTGAAAATAAGTTTTTCTTTTCTATCTATCTTCCAAGCATCCCTGAAGCACTACAGGAGTTAGACAAGCTCGGCTGACTCTACATTACACTTTAATACATTCTTGCTCCACTTAATGGAAAATAATACTGTTGTTACAGTGGGTCTGCATGTTGCTACTCTGTTCCCAAAAATAGGTAAAAAACGACTCTAAGAATGATTAGCCCTTTTGGGAAGAGTTTAAGGTGAAAGGCCCTCAAGCCAAGGAGCAAGAACGTTGGTGCCCTCTGCTGGCTGTATTCATTGGACACCATCAGAACACGGAATCAGCAGTCTTTTTTACTAAAAAATGAATTTACTACTTGGTTCTGGAGAACACTAAGAGGTCAGATTTTCTTTTATCTGGTTGATCCTGAGAATGCTTTTATTTCTTCTTAAGTACGTGTAATTTGGGAGAACCTAGTTCTGCCACCTCAACATCTCACTGTATCAGAGGGAACAGCATCTCTGCTGTGGCTGCTCACCCGCAGTGCAACCCATTTTGCTACATTCAGATATTTCTAACCTCCTTATGAGAGGCAAAGAATGAAATGGAAGATGATTTGGGTTTGAGATGCATGACAGTCCAGTTTCTGCCTAACAGTGTTAGGGCTTACAGTGTTTTATAGTGAGCAGCTCACTGATTAGAACCAAATGCCTAATCTGTTGATGCCTGATGAATAATACTGTGGGCTCTAGGGCTCTCTTTGCCATTTTTTTTTTTTCAAGTTGTTATGGATCAAAACAAAAACAATAATAAACAAACAGAAAAAGCAGCTTGGCTGCAGATGGTGGAGAGAGAAGACCTATTTCTTGCCAGAACTCACTGCTTTATAAGCCTGTTCTTCTAGCACTTCACTCCAATAATGCTCCTGTGTTCAAAAAGAGTCTGAACATCTGAAAGACAAAAACTGAAGGGTCCCTTACAGTTTATCCACATATTTACTGGTAGTAGTAATAGGGAAACTTGGCCATTCTGGGCACGTTGCTAAGACAAAAGACATGCAGACAGCAAGCACGAGCACTCAGCAGAGCCACCTACACAGCCTGTTGGCTCACACCAGCTATTCTGTACTGCTCCAAACCTGCTAGCTCTAAGCATCATGGAAACAAGCCAAATGGAGACAGACATTTGGCCAGGAACCAGTCCTTCATCAGACCACCATTATTTCCCAGTACCAGCACGGCACAAAACTCCAGGAAACAGAGCCATGATCTTGGATTTCTTCACAGGGATTAAGGCCATCTAGACCAAATGGTCTTTCTTGTCATGGCTTTGTTTGGACACAAGTTAATTTGATGAGAATTACACATGTACTTTAGGACTAATTCAATCACATGCTCTGTATTTTTATATGGGTTGTCCTGGAAGTTGCTCCTGTGCTAATTCTCTTAAATGTTTGCACTGTTGCCATACACACTAAGAAACCTCAAGCAGAGCACTGAATAGATACAACTGACTATATTAGGAACTCATCACACAGACTTTTTGCAGAGCTTTGTATGCTTTTGTATTAAGTGGATCCACTCTGAACAAGCATCCAAGAGAAAGTCCAAACCATACAAGAACCATAAACTAAACAAGAACTAAAAATTCTTAAAAGAACAAAACAAAAGCAATGATACTGTTGATTGTCTGGCACAGTGGAAAAGTACAGTTATCCACCATAATTAGCAGAATATCTAATGAAGTCTGTAAAACATGTCACTTGCCAGGGCTCTAGGATGAGAGGTAATGGCCTTGAGTTATGCCAGGGGAGGTTCAGGTCAGATTTTAGGAAACATTTCTTCTTGGAAGGAAGGGTGAGCAATTGGAAGAGGCTGCCCAGGGAGGTGGAGTCCCTGTTCCTGGAAGTGTTCAGCAGATGTGGCAGTGAGGGACATGGTTACTGGGCATGGTGGTGATGGGCTGACAGTTGGACTAGATGATCTTAGTGGTCCTTTCCAACCTTGATGATTCTATTACTCAAATTCTGAGTGATATAGGATGGGTTTGTGTTCCCTCTGGCTCACATCTACCCAGCAGAGTCCACACAGCATTTCAGAATAAGATCTTTGTATGGAGATAGGAAAATTGAAAGGAAAAAACAACAACAACAACAACAAAAACCCTTAATTCCAGGAAACAAACAATGCTGCTGGCACTTTTCTCATCCTTAAAAGCAGACACAGAAGCTATTTCAAGGTCAGTCACAAAGTAAGTACCAACCACAGTTATCAGAGCTAATTCTAGTCATTTACAGAACTGACAAGAGGTGTGTACACAGGCTAATCACACAGCCAGATTTCCCAGCAATGCAGACACCCTTCAGTCATGAATTAACAGATTAACTGTCCTGACCACAGTTAAATCACTCTCTCTAATTACCCAATTACCTCTCAGATATCCTTAACTCACTTCACAGAAAAAAAAAGAAAATAAGGGACTCTAGTTAAAACTGTACCTTCCCACAGAGTATTATTTTGAATTCAGCTTGTGTGTATTAACCTTGAGAACAACAGAATAAAAAAAAAAATCCCCAGCTATAAAGAATAATTTATCACTGGTGACTCATAAATACCAGATTCAGTTGCAATATTTAATTCTTTTTTACCAAAAACTCACAGCTATAACAAGGAAGAACCTGGACCAGGGAATTGTGGTATATCTAGGTCCTCTGGAAGAGACAGCACTGTAGAATGGAAACTGCTAGAATAGATCAGGCAGCTTCTTGTTACAGAGTTAAGAAAGAACTCTTTAACTAATCATCATGAGCCAAAATTTAACTCTTCAACTTGAGTCCCCCTCACTTTGTATTATTATCATTCAGAACTCCTTGTCTGTTGTCAAATCGCTGCCTTACTAGTATATTTCACTCCCAGCATGCCAGGCCAATATATTTTAAATTGAAGGGAGAAGACACTGCAGCCTGCATAGAAGTCAGCATTCAGCCTTTGTAATACATATGCTGAGACTCAGGGAGGACCAAGCTCCTTTGCAGCAAAGTTAGCTGAGCAAAATAAAGCCTGACAATTCTGAAATTGCAACAGCTTAACAAAGAAAATGAAATCTTATTTGTGGTTGCTATTAACCAATAAATGATAGCAAAAAAGTGAGTCTTCCTCTGTTTAATGTTGATTCCCTGTTATTTCTGTTACAGGATACTACTGTAACTGAAGTGAAAAAGTCTGGTTCTGTTTATTTCAGACCTCATACACAGCTGTGATCCCATTTTTTCCCTTCATCACAGAGGTACTACGTCAACACAAACTTTCTTTTTGGGTTGCTTTTATCTCCCTCCTTATGAATACAGATTTCTGTACGCTTGATTTCACTTCCAATGAATGTTTTAACCTCTTTAAGTGGTTTGCATGTGTACTTAAGTATTACTAAATCAGCATTATGCCACCTTTATCATCAGAATGTCCAACAGAAACAGCTATTATCCTTTTATTAAACACAAGCTTTAGAGGAAAACCCAAAGGAGAGGAAGGACAGGGTTAAGTGCCATGACAAACATGAATGAATGGAGATAGCATCCAGCTTTTACCTTGTAGTCAAGGCTAACTTGTACAAGAATAAGAACTGTTTTTGCCCTGAGCCAGATAAATTCAAAGCAAAATAAAAATTGAAAATAGAATATGAACCTTCAAAATAAATTCTGCCTTGAATAGTATTACAGTATTTTCTGTTTTGCTTTTGTTTTATTTTAAATGGTTAAGAGAATGTTTCAGACTTACCTTGTCCTTTTGACAAGCTGAATATAGTTCTGTGTGTTAACTAACCTTGTCAACTACAAGTTACTGAACTACTTTGGAGAGAAGTTGCATTTTAAAAATACACAGGGTACGCACTCTTATTTGATTTTTCTTTTTTTTTTTAGAGTGGTGATGCTCATTATATACTACCTTGTGAAGAACTGAGGAGTACAATACAACACAGGAGCTCAGGATAAGATAGTTAAGAACTTAGAAGGAAAGCTTCCCACCCCCTACCCATTCCCTTCTGCTAAGGGTGATGGTTTCTCTAGAAAGAGAGTTTCCCTTTCATCCATCTCCCCAGAGAAAGCCCAGCTTTATTGCACTGTATGTGGGAGTTTAATTTTTACATAAGCACCTACGGTCATCAGTATTCATAGACCACTTCTTTGTGGATGTTATAGCAAAAATAGACATGTTCATAGGTACATCACCTTGTCTTGGAATAAGAAGACACTGCAGACAGTCAACCATGCCTATGGAGATCGCATTGGATCAGAAGACCTGCCACTTGTCCATTCCAGCTAGCTTAAAGATCCATCTCATAGATTTTAATTCAACCTTTCCATGCACCATTATTGTATATATTAACTGGAATCAGAAGATTCAGAGGAAGTGTAATAAGACATTTATTAAAAGTGCTATCAATAATATTAAGAGCTGTAGTCTAATATCCTTATTTTTAAAAAAGGCATCTAATTAAAAAATACTAGCAAGAACTGTTCTGATCACCATGTTTAGAGCACTGCAGGTCATGTGTCTGTATGAGATGTTAGACCAGCTTTGTTCATCCAGACAAAATAAACCTAAGTCCAGGATCGATCCACCATCTCTAGTGTAGAGGAAGAACTGCTGGAGGTTCCAGAAGAGATACTTGCATGTACCTGGAACAGAAATGCAACCAATGAAACTACTAGCTTAGCTGACAAATGAAAACGTACTTTAAGGAACCTTCTGATGAAGCACAGTAAGGAAGAAACCATCACACAGTATTGCAAGATAATTGTGATCTACTATATCTGTATACTTATGAATTAACTGCTTTCCTGTCCAGAAGAGTTTTACCCTCAAGATGCTGAGGAAGGCTTCCATGTCAGCAACAAAAGCTGTCCAGAGTATAAAAATTCATGAATGGTAGGAGTTAGAGCCCAAGTTGCTTAGATTCACCCTGTGCCTTTAACCTCCAAGTAAGGAAATGCTGCTTATATAGATTCATAGATACATTAGGTTGGAAAGGACCTACAAGAGCATCTAGTCCAACCATCCTCCTATCATCAGCCCTACCCACTAAGCTACTAAATCAAATCCCTCAGCACCTCATCTAAACGCTTCTTGAACAGCGCTAGGGATGGTGCCTCAACCACCTCCCTAGGCAGGCCATTCCAGTGCCTGACCACTCTTTCAGAGAAAAGAAAGCTTCTTGATTACTTACTTAGACTGTTTATACTTCTCCTTAATTGCTTGCAGTTGGCAACGTGGAGCATCAAGGCATGTCTTATGCAGGTCAGTCAGGCAAGGCACGATCTCACTCAGTGAATATCCAGTGAATGCAGCAAGTGTTTCTGGCTGGTAAGAGGAGAGGAAAAAAATAAAAGTGTTATATCTCAGGCTAATTTAACATTCATTAATTACACAGACCCATTAGCTTGGGAAGAACTACTCATCCTTGCATTTCAGCCTTTATAATAACATGACTTGAAGCCACTCCTACTTCTCAGCAGATTTCTAGTTATAAAATGCTAGTGCTGAACATTAGTATGCAGTTATTCTTACCCAGAATGACCGGTTCACTGTATAGTTTGCTAGACAGTAGGCTGCTGCAGCAGTTTGTGAAGGAAGGTACTTCAGAAAAGGATCAGCTTCGAGGAGACTCAGTTCTGCAAGATACTTAACAGGAAAAAAGAAAAAAGCACAAGTCCTTCAAATAGAGTGGCCCTGATAAAACCATGCCAATATATTGAGCACTTCAGTTGGTTACAGGTCCTGTTTCATGTAAGAAATATGAGTTACACATCTGGTGGGTAGCATTCCAGTCCTGTCTATCTTACAGAACTTTCAACACGGTCCAGCAGGAACAGGAAGATCACACTTCTGTCAAAGCCTAGATAATCAACACTCACAAATTCCTATCACATCTTTTAAGTCTACCTGCAAAATTATACCAATGTTTTGTCAAAAAAAAAAAAAACGAAACAAAAACCAGCACACACCACCATCATCTCCTCCCCTGAGGATTTCCCTCACATAGGTTAATCTCAATGAGTTGGAAACCTGAGCTAAACGAGCACCTAGGAAACAAATCTGGGCTGTTTGAATAAGCACTCTACTAATCCTACACTTTCTGAGCTAAGCAGCAGGTCAGAGGTTTCACTATAAGTCTGAGTGACACCATTTTGAAGCATGATTTCCTCAGGCAGTTACGTGGTAATATCCCGTGTCACTGTGCAGTAACATGAAGAATCATGCCCAGGTCAGGCTTCCTATACACACAGTTGAAGAACTAATTCCTACCACCTTGCAGCCAAAATAGCTTGTCTGTCTGGTCGACTAGATTAAGTTCAGTATTCCCACACTTTTTTCCAGAAGTAATGAAGCATGAAAGCCTGCATACTGATGGTAGTAGCCTACAAAGCATAGGAAGAGTCACCAAGGTTGGAGAAGACCTACAAGATCATCCAGCATCTATCCTAAGAGAATGGTTATTCATACCCTTGCAAAATTCTCCGTCCTGAAACAGACTCCATGCCTGTGAATATACTGCAGTAGGAACTGGTTGATGGTTGGCACTGTGAGGTCAAAAGCCAAGACTTTGAGAAGCAGGTGTTCCATTCTCAGCAGCTGTCTCTTTGTGTATGTATCATCTGTAATATACACAAATTCATCCACTTCTGGTGGGTAGATCTCTTCATATTTCCTGAAAAAAATAGGAAAGTCATTTGTCAGCTTAAAAGTTAAGGTACCAGAACTTTCTGCTGGGCCCATATCAAGATGGGCATATAACACTGCTAAGACTAACTTAGAAGTCTTATTTTAATCTTTCTCCAGTATAGGAGAGACTTGATGATCAAACTGGGGGGTGAGGGCAAAGATAATTCACTAAGTCATTGCCAAGATAGACATACTCATACTAGCACTCTTGACTAATAGAAAAACTCCTCTTTAAGAGAAAGTTTCCGTAACACCATCAACTCCAGACAAAAATCCATGCACTCCTAGGCTTTCCTGGGTACCCTGTCTATTTAAAGCAGTTTAAAGTTCGCTGCAGATTGCAACTTTTAATCTACTGCAGGCTAGTTGCCTAATACAGCACAGTTTTTGCGTCTGGTGTTATGGTTACAAGGTTCTCTTTACAGTTCCTTAATAAAGGATATTAAACGCTTTGTTTTGCTAGTGCTGAAGTACGTCAAGTGGCTAATCACAGCAACATAGAATCCATGGAGTTAGAGGGGACATTTAAAGATCATCTAGTTCAACTCCCCTGCAACAAGCAGGGACATGCACAGCTAGATCAGGTTGCCCAGGGCTGATCCAGCCTCTCCCTGAAAGTCTCCAGGGATGGGGCACCATCTTAGGACACCATGAAAAACTACCAACCACTGCAAGCTTAAGTCCTCCAAATTAAACTAAAACATAGTCCAAAAATAAATTTTGCTCATGGAGATTTCATGAGATAAACACTCACGCTGCCAGAAGAATTGCTGCTGTTCCTACAAGCTGCAGCTTCCCTCTGAGAACAGACATACAAGAGAGAAACCTGTCCAGGTAGTTCACTGCCAAGTACAGCGTCTCTGTTTGAAGTTTATATTCTTCCCCTACTTCCACCAGCCAGTCTACTAAGATGGCACGCATCCCTGTTGTGATATCTGGTTGCTTCCTCATGTAGTAGGGCTTGGGCCTGTATTTCACCTGTTTGGAAAGAAAACTTAAGAATTGGGATGCTCACCCCAAAGACAGCCATAGACAGCTGAACTGACCAACATTCTTTATGCTTTTCCCAAAAGGAGCATGAGTAGCTCCACTACTGGTAGTTAGTTTGGGTGTAACCACAATTACAGTTCCAGGGGCATCTCCAGAAAAACTGATAGGAACTACCATGTTAGTAGCAAAAGAGCAAAGGATGTCTCCTGGACTTGTGAAGTTCAGCATTTGCAATCGATCACATTCAGAGGGACCCAAGAGTGATTTTAAATACATCAGATTTCTCCTACCATCTTACTAGAAGTCTGCACTCCATTAAAAAGGTAAACAAAAAAACCCAAACAAACACTACTATAGCAGAACAGTCCTCAAGGTCACATTCAACTGTGCTATTATTTTGCAATAATCTACTCACATCCCACTTCCCAGGACATAGATTAAAGCCTGAAAGCGCTCATTACAGTCTAGAAAACTCCTAAGAATCTAGCTCCAGTAATGGCTTTTACTGTTGGCTCAGGGACAGCCTAATGTTACTGTGTGGCAACCATGCAGCTTTGCAATATTGCAGCCTATCAGGAAGATTCCACACATCTTTGCATTTGTTAGAAAGCACTCACTTCAGCTTCTCTGAGGTACTGATGAATGTCTTCTGCATACTCTCCCACAGTCATTAGAGTTATGGGATCTCCCATCTGATCCTCAGGCCGGGACCGGAAGGATGTGTCCACTAGCATCGGGGATCCTAACAGGAAAAAGAAGCCAGAAAGACATTTAGTTAATTAGTCTCTTTGTCATCTCTGGGCATTTCTAGCATAGAAGTGCTGTGCATCACATAGATACAATTAAAATCATCTTAAAATAAATACCACTTCATGATAAGTTACTCACTAGCTCACTGCCAGCATGATTCATAACCACATTACACGTGCCTGTGATACCATGTGAACATTACCTGTACTCAGATCCAGCAGGAGGTGAATACTGGATGTCATGGCACTAGTATCCAATTCACACAGGCTTGTTTCCAGCTCTTCATCCTCTTGGTAGTTGTAGTTTTCTTTCTCATCTGGTTCATCAATGTAGATAGCAAAGTCCTGCTTTGATGTAGCACTGACCACACAGTTGGATACTTCATCTTTTCCAGCTGGAAGGAAGGCGTTCTCAGAGCCAGATAAGCATCTGGTAGCAGCAGTATTCTGAAACAGAGCACACAGTAATGCTGTGGCAAGACAGCTCAAGAAGAAAACAGTATCATTTGTTTTAGAGAGGCATATCACTTTCCTTGGCTAACAGACAAGTAAATTCAAGTTTGCTGGGAAACCCAGCAGCTAAAGCTCGTACTCAGGAAGTACTGCTTGCTGCTGCAACAGGGACCTGACAAGTGGTGATAGGCAGTGGAAGTCAGGAACAGGAAAGCAGCCTCATTCCCACAGAGGACAGGGCAAAGATGCTGCCTAGCTCCAACCAGCTGGTGAGTGCAAGGTCTGCTCCATATTCAGTTAGAGCAAGGAGAAGATGCTACAAAGTACAGCAAGTCAGGGTGATGAAAAGAAGCATTCTGGCCCTGTCACAGATTTAACAAAGGACATCGTGGGCCAAAAAGCACTTCGGGTTAGGAACCAAGACTTTGAACTTAGGAACTTAAGTACCACAATCCTCCCCACCGCCTACTATCCCCTGACTGACCTATAATCTCCACACACCCAAAACCAAGCAGTCTGCAGGCACACTCAAGCTGGATGAGTTCCGTAAACCACCACAGCCGCTTTCTCCCTGCTTCACCAACCAGATCCAACAAGAGTCCGGAGTGTTAACACTTAGGGAAAGCCTCGCCAAGGCCCACTTTCCTTACATCAAAACCCAGCCCTGAGCCGGCCCACCGCAATCCCACGGCGGGGAGGCGCTCTGCGACGCTCACCTGCGCTGCGGGCCGCTGCTGCCCGTTCTCCACCAGCACTCCCAGCACGGTCCGCCCGCCGCGCGCCGCAGCGGGGAGAGGCTCCCGCCGCCCCGCACGGCCCGGCTCCCCAGCGCGGCGCATCGCCACCACCGCGGTAACCTTCCGGACAAGAGAAACGACAAAGAGAGAACTTAAAATAATAAACCGAAAATTTAAATCAATCAATAAATAAACAAGGAGTTTAAAAATAATAATAAGTGAATGGATTTCCTTCCGAAGCCCCCACACCTGCCTCGAAGGTCTGTGATGGAGGCAGCCGTCCCAGCACCGCTCGCTGCTGCCACCCGCCGCTCCCTATATAGGCGGCGGCTTATGGGCGCGGCGGCGGCTGCTGGCCGCGGCCAGTTGGAAGCCGGGGCCGTAACCACCTGTGCCTCCGTCGCCGCCGCCCTGGTAACCCAAGCGGTCTCAAGTCGCCGTGGAGACTCCGCTAGGGCCGGGCCGGCCGAGCTGGACCCGCCGCTGGCCGGGCAGGGCGCGGGGCGGGGAAGTGCGGGTCCGCCTCCGCCCCGCGCCCGGTCCGCTCGGACAGGTGGCGGCGGTGTGAGCGGCCTCAGCCTCGCCGCGCGTGGAGC
This sequence comes from Odontophorus gujanensis, assembly GCA_013399175.1. NCBI lineage: Eukaryota > Metazoa > Chordata > Aves > Galliformes > Odontophoridae > Odontophorus > Odontophorus gujanensis. Next base: position 19,165 of record VXAB01011757.1, read on the forward strand.
CTGGCGGCGGTTTCTGGGTTTTTGAAGCCCGAACCCCGGAGGACCCATTAGATAGGGGAAAAGCAGAGGGGTTTTTAAAGGCAGGGATATGAATAACGGGAAGAGTTTGCATGTGGCGTCCCAGAGATGAGTTGTTTGTAGTGAGAGGGGGAAGGGAGAGGGATTGGTAAAAGCGGGAGGGGTGTGTGGGAAGTGGGAGCAGGCAAAGGAATGAAGACCAAACAAGATACAGCTAACAGGCAACGCTGGGAATAACAAGAGGTCTGTGATTACAAGGCCAGCAGAGAAAAAGGCCGAGGGAGGGTTAGCTTCACACAGCAATGAGCCCACTGCAGCGTTCCGTGTCTTTGGGCTTTGGTTTTCACTGAGGAGGTCAGCAGTGGTGAGGATACCAACACTGAAAAGAACAAATAAAGGTCTCTAAATACAACGACCAGGTATGAAGGAAGCAGGTCGTTTCAGCCTGGTGCTGTCAGAGGCCTTTGGCAGATCATCTCCCTGTGAGCTGTGACAGGACAGGCAAGTTAGATGCGAAAGACTACGAGGTGCCCAGCTCGAAAACAGAAAGCAGGGTGGGTCAGGAATCAAGAGAAGTTACCTTGAGTTTCCACAAAAGTCTGTGAACAATAATTAATCACTAAGAACTGATCCTTTAGAATATAAGAAAAAGGTGTAAAATGACAACAGCAGCTTTATGGGAACAGTTGAGGTCAAAACAATTTCACTCTCCCCCTTTGATAAAGGAAAATGATAAAAGAAAAGATTTTATTTGGATTTGACTCTCACAACACTTTATCTAATAAAGTCTAAGGGGACTACTGCAAAACTGGTGGTGAAACTGTATGTGGGAGCAGATCTTAGCAGTACACTAGCTGTGTGAGAGAAATTAAGCTGCAGTTTATCCAGAATCATTAAGGATTCAAGGATATCCATGATAATGAGGATCAACGTCTCCCTTTATGCAGACATTCGTGGCTTGCCTGGACGCCTACCTGTTCAACCAGGTCTAGGGAGCTGCTTTGGCAGAGGGGTTGGACTAGATGGTGTCTAGAGGTCCCTTCCAACCCCTACAGTTCTGTGATTCTGTGATTTTCCTCAGTAACACAGATAACAGAGAGCACTTATATTGAAGTTGTGGATTGCAGCACTGATGGTGCTGAGAAGGGCTGTGGATATGCTGTGCAACAGGACTTGGTTTCAGATAGGAACATGACTAGCTGGAAAAATGTCCTATGAGAAAAGTGGGATGCTCCTGAGGAAAGATGAGTGCAAGGCTGTACAGAGCTATCTGCTGCAGAGTGCAGGATTGGGACCCACTGGGTAGGCAGCAACTCAAAGAATAAGCATGGGGATATAAGTCAACCTCCAGTGGAGCACGACTCACCACGTTCATGGTTGTCTAGTGTAAACAAACAAGAATATAGCTTGAGAGGCACATGAGCCCTCTGAATGTCCACAGAGAGAACAAAGGGAATTTACTAGTCTCTTTGTTTTCAATGGCAAGAGCAAGCAGCAGAAGGGCTTTACACCAGGAGGTTTAGGTTAGGCATCACAACTGTGATGCCGCAGAAGAGATAGCATGAGGAGTTTGTGGGATTTTCCCCTCTGCAGATCTGTAAGATCAAGTTAGGGAAGTTGTCATCTCTGCTTTGAGAAATGTTCTCCAGGATAATTAAAATGAAGGAGCTCAGATAAAAATTTTGGACCCATGAAGCAGAGCCTTATGCCAAATCTGTTTTTTACAGTTCTTGTAATCCAAGCTGCATTAAGGTCTATGTTTTTTTCTTCCTTTCTCATGTTATTTAAATTGACCTTTTTTTCTTTCTTTCTTTCTTCTTTTCCTCCCCAAATGAATTTACTGTATGAGTTAAGTGGTATATCTCAAGATGAAAAATGTCACTTGCATTTGTGCTGTTGACAGTGAGACGTTGCTTTCTGTTTTTGACAGAAGGAGCTGCGTGTCCTTGCAGTGGCAGGGTGTAAGCAGGTATCACGGTGGAACTGTCACAGCTACAGACATGGGCAAGTGCAGGTCAGGCATGGTACGCCTGTCTCCTTGTTCCTGCATGTCATCTCTAAACCCCAGGTTTACACAAGAAAGGCTTTGCTCTGGGACACTTCTTTAAACAGTTCCATGCAAAGTTTTAATTTCTGGAAAAGAAACAACTTAGCTGCCAGCCTTTGAAATTAAGTATCTGCTTAAACATAACTTTAAATAATCTTTATCTCATTGTTTAGGTAAGATTGCTAAAAAAATATATGAAATTCTATGCTACAAAATATGTAGGACTTTACAATAGTCTAAGAAGGCAGATGTTAATCAAAACAGTTTTTGAATGTGTACATATTCCACATTTTAATTAAAATTTTCAGTTTGAATATCATTTTTAAACAAAAGACTTTTGAAAGGCGTGCATTTCATGACTAGGGGAAAAAGTGCAGTCACACACCTTCTAGCAATAAAAGAAGGAAAAAAGAGGATTTTTCTATCAAAGTAAAACTTTTGTTCACTTTACAATTTAGTGATGATATTGTAATTCAGAAGAATCAGAACTCTGCTTTCAGTCTCTAATTATATTTAAAGTATCTGGCACTGCTCTTCCAACCTTAAATCAATACTGGCTGGCGGTTGCAAAATCTTCTTGAAAAATGAAAATTATATACACCAAAGTCAAATATTAAAATATAAATATTAAGGGAATGACGCAGGAAACTCATTCCATCCGGATGAGGTACCAACATCAGGGAGGTAGCAATAGCGGTGCCACCCCTTTCAGCCCTGTGCCCGTATTTGCACTGGACTGAGTGGCTGTCTGATCATGGTTTCTTCCCCTTTAACCTGCAGAGGTCCAAACTCTTGGGCTTTGTAAACCTAGCCCTCCATGCCAGAATAATTTTAAGTGCCATGTAATTTTTCATGATTTTGAAAGTTTTATCTCATTCTCTGTCAGCATTGAATGTGTCTTCTCAGCAGTGTGTGGTGATGGGATGAGCGGAAATGGCCACAAACTGAAGCATAGGAAGTTCTGCACAAATGTGTGTGGGAACTTCTTCACAGCACAGTAACGGAGCACTGGCACAGGCTGCACAGAGAGGGGGTGGAGTCTCCTTCTCTGGAGACGTTCCAGACCCACCTGGACGCCTACCTGTGCAACCTGGGCTAGGGAGCTGCTTTGGCAGGGGGTTGGACTCCGTGATCTCTGGAGGTCCCTTCCAGCCCCTAAAATTCTGTTACTCTGTGTCAACTGCTTTTTCAAGGGATCTTCCTTTGGCAGTGCCAGAGATGGCTTTTTTGTTTTCAGGAAAATGTCTGGCTGTGATACTGAGGAAAATGAAATATCACACAAGTACCTATTTTCAGATAGGTAAATGCTGTTTGTGGGATGTGCCTGTAGCTTATAGAAATAATCTTACTTCTGGTCTGCACAACTCTTTTATTTTAACAACTCAGTCTCTCCATATGGTGCTCATTACGAGGAAGATCTGAACGTGGAAGTTGCAGGTCTAATGTGCAATTCACATTCACATAAAGATCACAACTCACTCCCAGCCAAGTATGCGAGTGGAAATTATTTACTAAATTCATCTTCAGGCAATGAGAAGCCTTTATATCCAAATACACCTCAGATAATAGCCACGCCATTTAGATGTAAGTGAAGAATCTCAGCTACTCAGTAGATGATTTATTTATATTTTTATACATGAGCAGCATAAGCATATCCTCAGTAGTTATACAGTACATTAGTGTAACTGAAACAGCTCTCAGATAGCTTTTAATGACTAAGCTGAATTTTCTCAGGAACTCTTTAGAAAAACAGCTCAACATGGACTAGTACCTGAGGGATGCTGGTGAGCTTTGCCAGACACAACTTACTTGTAGAAGTGGATCAAATCAAGCTTTGGGCCATCTATCATTTGCTTCTGAGCCTCCCTGTGTGTGCTTGAGAGGAAACTGAAGCTTTCGTTAAGCAGACTCAATAGGATTTCTTGCAGTAATTACTGTCTTACTGAAGACTGTCATGATTTCTAGGAAGACAGAGAAGTCAGAGCAGCTCCTGACTTGGTGAGGATGCTTCCTCTGTGGCCCTGAAAATTAGTTAGGACTAGTTAGGTCCTGGTTAAGACTCATCTCTGTCCTCATGTAAATCTTTCCTAACCCTTAGCTTGTTGCAGCTTTTTCTTTGAATGATGAAATTTCCTTTTCAGTTAAAAAACCTCCCTTATCCCCTGCCATGGGAGCAGACACAGGCTCCTGCTTTCCTCTGTAAGTAGTGCTGTCAAGTCACTGCTTTTACACAAGCTGTTCATGTACTTCAGTTGATGATCAGAGCCACAGAGAGTGACTGTGCTGGACCTCCAGCTCTGCCCTAATGTCAGAACTTCCTGAAATGTCACAGAAGTTTTCTTTAGAGAGATCCAAGAGATGGATTTCTTTTTTTTTTTTAACTTCCCAGTAGAAATACTTAAAGACTGTACTCAACCATACCATGTTTTTGTTTGTTTGTTTGTTTTTTTGGTTTTTTTTTAAGATTTGTAGATAGGAGAGAGAAATGCTGTCTGTACAAGTGCAGGTGCTTGATTGACACTGTGCCTGGGATCAGGAGGAGGGACTGAACTTGTTCTGTTTTTTCCTTTCTCATTTGGTCTACAGTTTTTGAGCTACCACCACCATGTACCACACTTGGGATATTGGTCATGTCACTCTTTGGGAACATCCTTTACCTCTGTTGCTTGAAGTCACATGATTCACTCATGCTCTAACTGCAAGAATACAAGAATATGCTTTTTGAAAATAAATCATAACATATTTTGACACAAAATATTTTTCGGCATATTTCTTCCTCTCATGTACCTGAGAAGATGGCTACTTCAGAAGCTCACAGCAGCACCCTCTGTCCACAAAATAAACCATTCTCAGTTGTTCCCTTCCCTCTTTGTCCTGTCAGGCGTCTTTTGATATATGTTGTCTTTTGGTTCCTAGGATTTAAGTTCAGTCTAGATTTGGCCTGCAGGCTGCAAATAACATCTTCCCTGGCAATGAAACAACTCTTGTCTTACAAATGTTCATAATTATAAGCTGGGAAGCTGTTACCATAAGACTGTTGCAACTTCCCAGCATGTTCCTCTAAATCTCAAATTGAATTACAATATATTCATACAGGAAAACCCATTCAGACAGGACACAGAGAGTTACTTTTCTCTTGGTCAGATCACGTTCGTATTCTGCTGTTTTTTTCAGACCAACATACTGAGCAATCTCATGGCAGCTCTTCTTAGGTTGGCCTTCTGCACAGCAACCCTGGAAGTTTTACCACGTAGCAAATTTAATGCATGTCTGCAGAAGACCCTGAAAAATATGCTATAGGAGCAATCTTGAAATTCAGAAGGTTTATGAAAAGGATTATGAAATTTCTTAGAGAATATTAGCCATGTCTAGATCTTCAGGTCTCTGGGTCCATCTATCAGGAATATTTTCTGTACTTACAGTAGTAGTGAAGAAAGTTATCTCCGTTCTTTCATGCTATGATTCTTAGAGCTGTGAATAGTCCCTCGATTGCAGTTTGATTTGATTACCCTACCAGTACATTAATTTCACATTATTTAAAAATTCATTGATTTTATATTTACTTTCATTACTCTTCTGAAGTGAATCAGAGAAAAAAAACCTAACAATTAAAACAAGTCTGGGGCTCAGGAGTTGTTGACCACGGCATAAAAACAAGACCAAGATACAGACTTGATTCAGACACCAACTTTCCACATATATAAAATAAATCATTTGGGCTTCTGCTGGATATTTAGCATAGCTACGAAGCACAACTCAAATCCAAACTCCCCTGGTGTACCAGTGGATAAAATCCCACAGCAAACAGTGAGTTTGGACAAGTTCTACAACCTAATGGGAAAAAAGTTCTGTGTATCCATCAGCCTAACATGAGATTGCTGGCAGCGTGGGTAGTCACAGACACAGCCTATGTTGCCTTGCTTATGTTAACAAGTTAAAAAGGGACAGAAAATGTACACCACTGTGCAGTTCAATTGTCTGCACCATAGAGTTAGGACGGCCCTGCTGTGGTCCCTGCTGCAGTTCCAGCTCATGGCAGATAGTGCTTTTCAACAATTCATGAGTACACTTCAAGGGTTGGCATGATTAGGCAGTAGTCTCCATTGACAGATCATTTATGGTAATTTATATAATAATATGATATATTATTATCAAAATGGAAAGTTATCAAACTTTCCATTTTGATAATGGGAGAACCCGACTGTTTTGTTTCTGAACCTGCATTCCTAGGCATAGAAAAATGGCCTCAGAGCAAAGACTGCGCTTGTTTAGTACCCTCCAGAAACTCAAGGAGAGGCCATAACTGAAAGTTGTTGTCAGGATCCATTCAAATTAGGAATATCTGTGATCTGGTTTTCTTTCATCTTCCTATGCTTCTTCTTTTGCCACCCTGCAACTTTTCCAAATGCCCTTAGCTTTTGCAAAGTTACACTTGTTCAAAAGAAAAAGAAAAGCAGAGTTATTAATCACTCTGTTGCCTTGAGATGCAAAATAAATAAATAAATAGATAGATAAATGAAAGGTTAAGTGAAAGAAGAAGAAATACTGTGTTTAAATCAAAGTTTTAGGTAAAAATTATAAAAATAGCTGTGAGTCCCAGAAGATGAAAATTTGTGATACTGGTGTTCATTGGCCTGCCTACAATGGCACTACATGTATACCTGTCTGCTGAGGCAGTGTGTAATATTAACCTACAATTTGCAGGGTGTAAAAGAAAGTACCTTCTTCCAATGAACAAGTTTCTTTAAATGATTTCTTATGCACACCTGATGTGCTTGAAAAACTACACTGCCCCTCTGCAATGCTTCTGTGCATGATGTCTGTATAACTTTTATTTGTGAAGCATCCGTTTTTTCTTTAAAACATACTTGGTATTTGCTCTTTAGAATCATATGGTGATTAAGTTTGCTTGCAAAACCTTGCCAGTATTCTCTATTAAACAACTTCCACTAGGTTTAATGTGCTTAACTGCTAGACCTTACAGTTATAAGAAAACAACATCTCCCCCCAGATATTAGGTTGTGCCTTTCTCTGTGCATTAGGGCTCCGCTGTAATGCAAGCTTTAGTGTATTTTAAACATTCTGACTTTGTAAGATCAATTAACTTCAAGGCTGAACGCTTTTGTCCTAAACAGAAACCGTAACTATTAATTCTTACTTATTGATAGCTGAAATTTACTTTGAAAGAGAACCAAGTAATTTTCCTCAAGTCAACTCACCAGTTTGACAAGAGGATCATATTACTTGCAGGATCCATCAAGGAGCCCATTCTGTTACATACAGTTATGAGACAATCTCTAATCCTTTACTATACTGCATGCCACTAAAGAATGTATATTAAATGTGAAGCTGGTATGGAGTAATTCTTATGTGGAAATGTGGAGCCATAAGCATGAGAGGGAACAATATAGGACCTGAATAAGCAGCATTCCTGAAGGTGTTCCATTTTGCAGAGCAGCCCAGAGACGACTATGCAAAGTTGGTGTAAGATGAGCTGTAGGGATCCCAGAGCATCCTTCAAAGGCAGATTCCTGTTTCCCAGATGCCAGCTGTCTGAAGAGTCACATCCATATTGTAGGCAAACATTGTGCAAGGTAAAACTGCAAGATTTACCTAGATGCTGAACATCCTCATCCTCCTGGTGCTGTAGAGAGCAGAAACACTCAATGAAAGTGGCCTGGCTGGTGCTGAGAGCAACATGATGCACTGCATGTCTGTATGGTCTCTAGGCAAGCTGACCATGGAGCACAGCCTGTCTGCAAAACCCACCTGTCTTCATGCTGCACGATAAAGACACCTTCCAGAAATCATAGTTTGACTCCTTGTCTCGTGTCTGACTACAAGCACAGGGAGAGGTGGAAGCTGCCAAACTGGCATCAAACAGCAGCCAAATGATGCCCACCACAGGGAAGAAAGGTCTAAAGCCTTGAGTAGGTACATGTTTTCCCCTTTGGGGCTGTAACAATCCTTAGCAGAAGACTGTTATATCTGACTTGGAGTGATTCTGGGCAGGCAAAGGCAGCACATATTGCTTGTCCTTTGGGCAGTAACGTGCTCTGCAGATCCAGTGAACTGGTGATGGTAGTAGAACCTGTGGCAGGTCCCACCCAGTGCTGGCAACTGCACCAACTTCATGGTCTTGTCTTTACCTGGAAGAGCAGCAACAAGTTGTCACGTGTTGTTCAACTACAGAAATGTGAATACAGGTTTTTGTCTTCTAAGAAAATTCTGTAAAATGCCTCAAAACCAAAATGTCAGGAAACCTTTTTACAGATGGGTTCTACAGCACATGCCCTGCACTGAGCAGACAGGTCTGGCTGGTGCTGCCTGCACCGCTCAGGGTTCCCAGCATCCAGAAGACATAAGATTACCTGTTTTCTTTTTCCTTCTTGCATTACCTCTAATAAATAGTATTTAAAGCAATAGCTTATGAAATCTAATACCACAAGGTACCCTAGCCCCAGTGCCTTGCACTCCAGGGTTATCAGCAGAACTATCTGAATCTGACCCCAAAAATGTATCTGAATCAGGTGGCACAGACTGGTGATAACTGCAGCCTCAAACACGTCCAGCTCTGGGGCTGCCTCACAGCAGCGTGGGGCTGCTGCCCATAGCTTTGTGGCAGCGTAGATTGCCCAACACCACTGTAGTTACTGTTCACCTTGGAGGGACAGGACAATGAGATCTTTCGATATCAAAACAGTCATAAAATTAAACTTTCATTAAACTATACCTCTCAGTGCTCCACGCAAAGGGAAAATACTGAACTTTAAATCAAACATTCTTTTTGTCCTTATCATATTCTGCTACAAGCTTTGCTGTACCTCGAACAGCAAACAGCATACTCCAGTGCTGTGCATGTTTTACATGAATGTCCTTCACACAGCGCTAATATCTCAAACCTGCTTTTCATTTCAAAACAACACAGTAGAACACTTACAACTTTGACAGAGCCTTGAAATGGCTCTGGAACAGACTCTTTAGGATTATTCAGGATACTCTGCTCAGTGACTGCTTGACTCCAGTACATAGGCTTTTCCACCAGAGCTCACTAAAGTGCATGCTAAAATGCCCTTGTGCTATGCAAGGTGCTTCCTTTATCAGACCCCTAATTTATGGTTCCCATATTCACAGCATCTGTTATCAGCTGTTTCTGACCGCTGCTGTTAATCTCTGCTCAGATGCTGATCATAGAAAACTTCTGGAGGAGCTGATGTTTTGACTTGATGATCCGATGGAAGCTGCCTCTTTAGCTCTGTTTCTCAGCGTACAGACAAAGTGCAGCATCTGGACATTTAAAGAGCAGTTATTTATTATTTGTTGCTATCACTTTCACTTGGTAGTAAATCAAGCACAGCGGATTGTCGGCATTTCATCAGATGAGTTCTGTATGCGTGATTGGTAATATTTTGATGAACATCAACTACCTGTAACAAAAAATGGAGTGAAAAATATAGCAGCAGTAATTGTAGAAAGTAGTTTTGTTTTGTCTCTTTTATCTTTGCTGTTCTGAAAGGTAGATGCAATGATCAATGTGCAAAGTGCTGTGGAGGCACTGAGCCCACGGCTTTGTGTTGGATGTTGACAAGGTGGTGACCTTTCATGTGCTAAGATGTATGCTGTACTCTCTTTGTTACAGCTAGCCTAAAGGATGAGAGCAGAAACAGTCACAGGATTGTAAGACTTCTTAATACTTTTATTAATAGAACAGCAGTTTGATATGGCATTATGGCTTATAATAGGAAGAAACAAACACCAAAACTTGTAGTTCTTAAAATTTCAGCAGTTTCACTTTTTGATATAACAAGTATTCTCTCTTGAAGGCAGGAATAATCTCTGAACAAAAGCAATGCATGGTTTTTATTATTTTATTTTATTTTATTTTATTTTATTTTATTATTTTATTTATTTATTTTTGTGAGAATAATCAGAATGACAATTATTTGTCTGAATTAGTCATGAAAAACAAGTTGTTTTCCAGTTAGCTCTACAAAACAAATTTCTGCTTGGCTTGAGTCTGGCAGTGGTTTTACCTAAAGAGGTTTGTCCTCTGAATGCTGTACCTCATACTCTCAATATGTTATACTTCATGCTACCTTGCAAGTGGTGAAGGGAGGTATGGGTGCTCGATCAGAAAGTGGGTTATCAGAGCCACTGCCTGATAGTTTTGCATCCTCGATAACTTTCCCCTGGAAGTCAGTGATAAGATTCTCCAGGAGTGTTAAGTGAACTCCTCAGATACCAGTGTGGATTTGAGTGACCTGTGAAGCAAACTGGCTGTATTGTATGGACCACGGCTGGAGCATTGCAGCCTTGCCTTTTTCAAACAAAAGAAAAATACCAATGTACGGCTGCTTGCAATAATGCATGGTTCATCACTGCATAGGGACTGCTGAATCACAACCTGAACCACTGACTGAGCACCTGAAGGAAAGACCCAGTAAGCACTGGGAGCTCAGGTGAAGGCAATTCACCTGTGAAACTGGAAGGGGTGGAGCCTGGCTCTACTCCTCTTAGATCTCATTTAAGGGCTGACTGCCACTGAGGAAGGATCTCTTGTTGGAGATCCCTTCTCTAGGAGTTCTTTCCTTGTCAGCTTAGTTCCTTGGAGATAGGTGAGCATTCATTTCCCTTCCTTTTGTAACATCTCCTTGTTTGCCCTGGTCCCTTTGCCTTTACAATTGCAATCTGTGTGCCAGGGTTATTGGTCTCTTGGTCAGTGTAAGAGGAAATAGAAGCAGCCCCGAACTCCTTTATTAATTGGAGAGTTCCTCAGCTTTTTTCTTCAGCCTATGTGTTTTAATTAGAATATTGTGTGGTTTCTCCACAATGTAAGGTAAGTTGGCCCTTGATTATCTAAGTGAATTAGTTAATGATGCTTGCTCATTGCAATTAAACTTTCCCATTGCAGTTATCTGGATTCTGCTTTGTCTATAATTAATCTGTGCTCATGAATGTAGCACACTGCTAACAAATGTTTGTAGAAGATGTATGGTTCAGCCCTGCTCTTCTAAGAACATGCAGCTACTGTGTAATGTAGTTGATTTCACACATTCTTAATGCTTACTGAGTGCTTTGCTGTGTTAAATGACAGCCATTTTTCTTCCCTGCAGCCAAGAACAGAGATTAAAACTCTAGATACCAGTCTGATCTCACAGGTCACAGCTTGTCTGTGTAACCTGCTTTACGTTGCAACTGATGGCAGTAAAAGATCTTTTATCAGCCTTGTTTATTTATTCCCATGGTTCACAGTGATAATGATTTATAGTAACTGCAAGTGTGCACCTTTCCTGAAAATGTAGTACATAGCTGGAAAAATGACCGTGTGGGAGGGAGAGATATTAAAAACTTAGGATGAATAGAAAAAAACACAGTAGGATTATCTGTTTACTAAGTAGAAAGCAAATCCATTTATTTTCCCCTTCTAATTACCCCCCCCACCCCCCCCAATGCTTATAAAGGTGGGGAGAATCCAGTACATCTAATTCAACATCTAATTCACATTGAATAGTTCTGCTTAGATTTTAAACAAATTGTCACCTATGCTCTTTGCCTTGCAGACATACATTCTGACTGCATCTTAGGAAGCCAAAAAGCATTGTAACCATAGAGTTTGAATTTCCAGGTTGAATATGGTGGTAAATAAGAGCTTGTGAGACCTATGATTTATAGAACATGATTGATAACTTTAATAGGTAAAACCAGTGTCAGGGAAAAAAAGGTAATACAGCATAAATGATTCCAAGAAAAAAACACCATATAGTTTATTGTTTATAAAAAGCTTTACAAGATATTTAAGTATCTCAGTATCTGCTGAAAGACTCCAGGATTGGAACTCCATGAGAAGATGATGCCAAACATGAAAGGCCCACTTAATCTGACACTGTGATAAGAAGATTCAATGTCAGGTGTCTGAGAACAGTCAAATTCCACTTACACACTTAAAGCATGTGTGTGTAACAGAAAACTGATGACTCCTTACAGCAGTCTCCAGAGGAATGGGATGTCTTTTGACATGTCCAGTATACCTCTATTTAAGACATATATTGTCTAAAAGATATGTATTACTTGACTCCATACTGGAGAAATGGGAAAAAACCTGTGGTACACAAATCAATAGGAAGTTCAGTGAGATGACATGATAAGCCCTGCAGCCTGTAATATCAGTTCTACTCTTGTCTGACAATCAATTTCTGTAGAGCTGTATTTTGGCTATAGCAACCCTGATTAGATGACCTCAGGAGCTTTCTCCTGTGTGTTTATACTTGCCCAGCTCCCTGCATGGGAAGCTTGAGAAAGCATTTGTTTCTATCTTATCAGTACCATAAAAACACTTCAAGACCACTAAAAAATTTTCTAGTGGTCCTTTTCCCTTGTATATTTGGGCACTTGTGACAGTTATATATCATTCACTAGAGAAAATCTAGATCCAGTCTGAGTCACTGCTGAGCATCAGTAACGTGTAAGTATTTCAGGAGAACTGAGGCTTCTCAGCACTGGGCTGGAAACGCTTAGAAAAGCTGCTTCTCTACTGTGTCCCTGTAAAACAGGGATGTGCTGAAGTTTTGGGAAGGCTGATTAGTATTTAATTACTCTACTGCTTATCTCTGTGCCTGATTCTCCTCTTGTGTCTATTTACATGACATAGGAAATGCTCCTTTGGTTGTAGGAGACTTTCAGCTCATTTGTATAAGGATCACATCCTGAGGGAAGAGTTGCTCTTTTCATCTGATGCTCTTTCTTGATTACTGCATCTGAAGTAAACTAACAAAACACTTCTAATCTGGAGAAATTGAGAAAATTAAAATAGAATTTTCAGCTTGCTGGAAATTCTTACTTCCTGAGACACATTTTAGTTTCCTTCATGTAAAAAAAATAAGCAAAACTTCATTTTAGAACTTGTAAAAATAATTTCAGATATTGGTGGTAGGTTGGGCTAAACAATCTCAAATGTCTTTTCCAACCTTTATGGTTCTATAATTCTACGATAAATGCTTTTCATTCAATGGCTTCAAATACACAACCTCTGTCAGAAAAAAGATGAGGATTTAAAATATAAGGCTGTTAAAAGAATATGGAAGTAAGCAAGGTTTATAATATGTGAGTAGCCAGAAGAGTGACAGTTTTCCCAGAAGACCTGTGGTTTATGTAGCTGCATGCCTACCTCAGGTATGGGTGGACACTTTATTTTTCAGAAAAATGAAGTCCTTTTTATGCACAGATTGCATGAGCACAGAAAGTGCTGCATCCTCATTATATTACACATTTCTGGCCTTGGTAGGCATCAGTAGCATATATGTCAGAGGCTATTTTCTTGTAGCCTAAATGTGGAGAATAACACTTGTTTTGCTTGAGAATTTGTCTCATCTAAAAGTAAATTAGAAATTGATGTTCTCTTGCAAGGGAAGGATACAGCTCTGTTCAAACTGGGATCTAAACGCTGAGGTTCTGCATCAGCATCAGGAGGTGCCTTTCTCCTTCCATTGGCTCCTTGCTGTCTCAGTGAATTATACAAGATGAACACGGTCTCTTATGGTTATTTTATATTGAAAAGCTTATTATTGGTGTGAGATGTTAACAGAATGAATACCAAATGGTATTATAGCAAAGATATTTTAGAGATGGTAGAGTTAGACAGATTATTGTGATGGAAAAGAGACTTCTGAAATAAAGGGAACATGCTTAGCGATGTCCTAGGCTCCAAAAAGGCTCCTTCCCCAGTGGTGGTCAGTACTTAAATGGGGTTTAGGAGTGGTGGAGCCGGACTCCACCCCTTCTGGTCACACAGGTGGATTGTCTCCACCTGTGCTCCTGCAGCTGGCTCAGCGATCAATCAGTGGTTCAGGCTTTGATTCAGCAGTTCCCATATAATAAGCAAACTTTTTTCAAAGTCTGAAAGTAAACTCTCAGTCTATGGCATCTGATGGTATCAGTAGTGCATACACTGTAATTAGCAATAATACCATTATTGGTTTTGCATGCATGGACAATGTTTTGGCTTAATTTCTACTTATGTTATCTCATCTTTGCTTTCTGATGGAGTCAGCTCGATGTTTTAATAATCTTCATGCATTTTTACTGCTTTCTTCTAAAATATAGGAGGACACAAATGGCTCACACTGTTTTCCCAAATCAGCCAGTGTCACTGCACTGTTGAAGACAGCGGTGTATTTTCCCCTCTAATGCTTGATTAGTTAATGAAGTCGGGTTGTTCCAAATAGAATAAAGATATATATTTATTTACATATACACTGCCACTCAAGGCTATTGCATCATCCTGAGATATGCCAGTCATGCAGAGAGCACAATTAAGTATTCCCTGTTTTTGTTTACTGTCATTAAAAACTACACTAAAGGTGTGCTCAGCCACAAGAAAATAAAACCCTTCCCAACGTATTAATTACAGATTTTTTTTTTTTTTATTAGAAGCAGACAGAAGGATTGAGGTGTAACAAAGCAAACAATCTCTGTTCCCTCACCTCAGGAGAAGCAATGCCAGTGACAGGGAGCCTGGTTGCTTTTGACAAGAAGGGAAACATAGATCTCCCAGTTAACAGTGCAGTTAAAGAAGGGTAAGCAGCTTGTTGCCAAACATAACCACAGGGAAAACTGTAGCTACTGTAATCAAGGATGATTTACCCAGTCAATAAAAACAGACTGAAACAAGCAGCATAAGGGAAATATGTCCTGAATAACTGGTGTGAGAAGAGGGCGTTACCAAGGAATATTATCAGTGGCAAGTGGCTCATGCTTGTTTTGAATGCTTACTCAGTCCTGAGGTGCATGGGGTGATGCAGCTGATGCTGGGCTGAAGGTGTCTTGGGTTGCATGTGTGCTGGATGGGTTTACTCTCTGGGAAGTAAGAGGAAGATGAAAGATATCTGCAGACTACGATGATCCAAAGGAAGCTACCAGCCCAGACACTTCCTGCTTATTGATCAGACAGCTTTCAGGCTGTTGGGTGTTGTGACAAATTCCAGAGAACTTGTCTTTTTCTCACCTAACCATAACCAGAGACAAAAGGATTCTTCTCCAGCATTTATGGGCTTTACTTTGTTAAAGGTGTAATAAGTCTTTACTGCATCCTTGACAGCATTTTCCAGAGAGCGCCCAAAAGGAAAGAAAGTGACTTCTACAAGTCTCGGTCCAAAGTGATTTGGCATGCACCAAAAAGTAAAATGCAGCTATATATGCCTTAGCTGACATTTACAAGGATACCAGAAAATACCTCAGAGCTACCTGGCTTGCCCTAACCTATTCAGGGCTGAGTAATTTATGGGTCAATGCCAAGTGCAGTTCTGCGTACACGTTAAGATATAAACCATTGATAATGGTCATGTTTTACTCTAGGTTTATTGTTTTCCCTGCTGTCCACGTTAGACTAGTAATAACATATGCCACAGCCTTGCATAATATTCACAGCATCACATCATGACAGAGGTGGGTAGGGACACGTGGGTCAATATGGCCCATCCCCTGCTCAAACTGGGTGCCCTGGAGTCCATACACCCAAGCCTACGTTACCTTGATGTTCAGATGTCTTGATAGCATGTGGTTGACAAAATGTGGTTAAAACAAAGTAATGGATACTGCTGATAAATTAATACTGCATATTGTTGTTACAGGTGTCACTTAAAATCTTAATGCATATAAAGGACTGTTTCAGGACTGAATCTTACAGCTTCTGAGCCAGCTTAGGTAATACATGATCAGATTTTCTCACTCTTTGGCACTCCTTGAGATGAGCAGGGCTCTGATAAGGAAGAAGCAGTTGTGTGAGTCAGGCTAGCAGGCTGAATGAGAATTTTCAAGACATGAATTGACATGGCATAGCTTTAAGCTCTAAAACTGCCTTTTTGATTAGCTGTGATGTAATCTTCTCAACCTCTGCTGATAACAAGAAAGCCAGCCAATGTTTTCTTCCATGATTGCAGCCAAAAATAACATGTAGCATAAAAGTACTTGTGCCATTGAAACGCTTTTCAGCTTTAGGAGATCTAAGTGCCTCTGTCCACACTGAAGTCACTTGCTTAATTATTCAGGCTGTCTTTTCTTTGTGGACACAAAAGATTGGTTTCCCCACTGAGGAAGATGCTTAGGATGCAGCTTGTGCACACCCACCAGGTGTGAGTCACTATGCTGATAGATCCCCATGTCTCTCCTGTTTTCACAGGCTTGGCAACTGTATTAAGTTACAAAAATGCAAATAAGCAGATCTGTCCGACCTCATTTTCTCATCTGCACAACCATGAAGTGAAAACAACCTGCAGAAATTACTATATTTATGGTTGTGGGGGAAAAAAAAAGCACACAGTGACTGCAAACAACAGGTGTGATCCAGCTGGAAAATCCACTTTTAAGTTCCTACACAATTCCTCTTGATGATTTTCACAGTATGACTGGAGGGAGAGTATCCTGGGTACCAGGGAGGTGACAGGGCGATTAAGATGTCTCACTATGGTTCCTATGACAGAAGTTTGAACATCAAACAGTGTTTGCCCTGAGGGCTGGCTGCCAGAGGATGTCTGCTCAGTGGGGTGAGGAGATACACGGCAGCCTTATTCTACTAAGCATTTGGCTACTGACCCTTGCTGTGCCTTGTTGCATCCCTTTAGTGTGGGAGAAGCTTGGGATCTGCATCATCCTAACCATAGGAATGGCTAGCAGAGAAACAGGTGTTCTGTTACTGTTATTTAAGCTTTTCATGAAACAAACTGCATATGAGAGGGCTTTAACCTTGTACAACTCGCACAGCCTTTAATTGGAGCACAGTGGGAAAGGCCTGCAGCACCTATCCATCTTCTCTGTAAGCACCTCCCTCATTTCAGAACAGTTTCAGTTGTCTCCTAGAAGTGTATTATTTTGTTGAGCGATAAGTGGAACTGTGAAATATTGCTTGTAATCAGCACCCTTTACTGCAAAGCTCATTAAATTCCTGACAAGTCTAGAGTTGACAGCATTTTAATTTTGCTTTATTGCCTCATTTTATCTCACCAGTTTCTTTCTCTGATTTACTGTTAATAATGACAGACAGCAGAAATGCGCTGTGTTTGAGAATCAGAAAAATAGGTATTCATCCTTCTTAAAAATCCCTCATTTAGTCCATAGGAACAGTGAGTATTAGACGATGAAAGCACTGAGAAGGTGATTAAACTTTAATAAAACTGTCAACTGAAATAAACCAATCTCCTCACAAAACATTCTGTTCGCCAGGTGCTGGATTTTTGCTGTTAAAGAATTCTCTTTCAACAGTCTGTTCCAATGTGCAGCAGACTAATGTTGTGACTGCCAAGTCACAGTTTGGTTTTGTGCATGATCTGTTGAGTCTTAGTAACAAAAAAGATTTCTAAAATAGCACATTTGGAACCCACCCACCACAGCAACTACAATATAAAATGGGTGCACTAATGTGTGATGAATAGTAGCAAAGTTATTCCTATCTCTTGACTGCCCAAGGAAGCCTCTGGAGCCTGCTCTCTGCCCAGTGCCTTCACAGAAGTGTCTGATTCTCCAGCCATGTAGTCATTGACAGCTACCCCAACTGTTTTCTACCTGTTTGATCTGACAGACACTTCCATTTTTTAGATTTACATGTGATTATCCAGAATCCAGGGCAGTCAGAAGTCAAACACATCCATGTCCAAGATCTATATATGAGCACCTGCAACAACCTTTTGCTACAATTCAGCACTGAACTCTGTCCAATAAACACTAAAAATTACTCTTTATTAGTGGATTTATAATTTCTAGCTGATTTGCACTGCAGTGCCTGTAGTAGCTATACTGCAGAGGTGCAGGTGAGCTAACATGACCATTTGCAAAGGACTTATTCCAGTGACACTGTCTCATGTAGAAAATTGAGACTGACTGAGGTTGAAAAAGACCACTGAGATCATGTAGTCCAAACATCAGCCCATTCCCACCATGCCCTCTAACCGTGTCCCTCAGTGGCACATCTACATGGTTCTTGAACACCTTCAGGGACAGTGATTCCACCACCTGCCTGGGCAGCCTGTTCCAATAGCTTCCAGCTGTGGGATCACATGCTGAACTTCCCTGGCTGTTCTCCAGTGTCCTCTTGAAGTAGGTCAAAGTCAAATGTCTTGAAAACTGGGATGTTTGCAGGAGACTAGTTTCTGTTAATGAGAGCATCACCTCACAAGGTTTTGTCTCGCAGAGCTCCTTGGCTGCAAAGCCACTGTTTCATTACAGAAAGAGAAAAGAGGGACCTCAGATCCTCAGGAAACCACCACACCCACATATCCAGGAGTTAAACAAGGCAGCTGGGCTCTTGGAAAGACTTCTCGTCTTCTTCCCTCTTGGTTGTTGTTCCTACTTCTTGCAACTTGCTTTAAATGGTATTGCAAGGCTCTTGGGTGGAGTCCAAATGTTTCTGTGTGTTTGCATTAGGTCAGTTTCTTGTTCTAATATGTATTCTAGGTCCCCGTACTGCCTGGATTAGCGCAGTAATACATATATATGTACATATATAAGTGTAAGAGAGCTCCTTTGATAGGACAGCATTAATTTCCCCTGTAAAATTCTTGTTCAAAACAAAGATAGCTAAAATATGCAAAAGTTATGGATCCCATGGCTGTCAGCAAAGCTTGCACTTTCTATTTTCCCAAACGTTCTCTGTGTTTGTGATGCAATGTGCAAATTTATACAAAGCTTTAATTAGTACTGAGTGGTATGAGCTGGAAAGCTTTATTGAAAACCCCCATTTACAGTTTTATGTGGAGGCTCCTGCAGATAATGAGATGAGGTTTGCAGTTTTTCTCCCTCTGCTCTTGACTTTTCAGTAGTACCGCCAACATATATGTAACCTGTATAGCCTTTTCTGTAGAAGAAAAGCACTGCAAAGTAAGATTGTAATATGAAAAATAAGCTGCGCTATACTTAAGGAACAATAATTCTGCTTTTTCTACCTTTGGCAGTGGCTTTCAGAAGAGTGGAGTCTGAAATAAAGTGAGGCGGCTTGTTGGCAATTGAAAGCAATAACTGAATGAGATACAGATCGGTGAAAGTGTTAAGGTGTTAAGAAAAATCAGCCCACTTCGACAGCTAAAGCTGAAGGACTGCCATAACTGTGTGATAACTAAATGACACATTCAAACTTGGATAATGGATAGTGCTTATAGACTTCTTTTCTTATTATTTATACTCAAACAGTGTTAAAAGCACCTACAGATCTGAAATAATTGGTCCTAATTTATCCCCAATGCAACTTACTTATAATTGGTCTGTCATTTTTGACGTTACTTAATTTAATCCATGATAAAGAAATCACAGCAGGGCTCCAGCCTCCTACTGATATACGTGGAAGAAAAGAGTGCACACAGATTATGAGTAAGGAGAAATCATGACATTTTCAAGGAACAAAAGTGATTGCTTGTAGCAAGAGCCACATTAACTGCCATGCCTTGGGTTCAGCTAAATGTATTCCCAAATAGTCTCATCAAGGGGCTGTCAGTGAGCTCCATTATCCCACTCGTACAGTAATAAAACCCTAAACTTTGTATCTGCTTTCTGGTGGTGCAGGTCCGGATTGGGCCGATACTGTGCCAAATTTCTCACAAGGAGAGCAGAGGGGCAGCGCTGAGCTCTGCTCTGTGTGACAGTGACAGGGCCCGAGGGAACGGCATGGAGCTGTGTCAGGGGAGGGGCAGCTGGGGGTCAGGGAAAGATCCTGCACCACAGGGTGGCGGGCACGGAATGGGCTGCACAGGGTGGTGATAATGCTCAATCTGTGAGTGTCCCGAAGTAAGATGGAGGTAAATTTCATACCTTTTTCCTGAGTAAGACAATGGGAATCTTGCCTCTGTGCTCTCATCACTACGTCTCCAGAGCAGTAGTCTGGGCAGACCTCTGTGAGAGTAACATCCAGTAGAAAAATTAAAGACTAAATGGACCATGATATCGGCAAACATAATCATTTTGTTTTTTGACCAGAGTGAAAAATACCTGTGTAGAAAAACATACTTCAGGCTTCTGATCAGAGCTGATATACACATTCATTTCTGTACACAGTCACAGGATGGTTGGGGTTGGAAGGGACCTCCTGTGGTCACCTGGCCCAACCCCTGCTAAAGCTGGACACTCAGAGGAGATTGACCAGGACCTCATCCAAGTGGAGATTCTGATGTGCAACCCACAGGATTCAGGATTTTTTGTCTGCCAAAGACTTTGAACCATTTGTCACTGTCTTCCCACTGAATTGTGTATGTTTTTCATAGAAATGTATTTGAGTCACTGGAAAAACTGTTCTTTTTTCCTGCAAATCTTTATTGCTAGCTTGCAGGAGGAGGAAACAAAGTGTCCTGGCATCACATTCCTCTCCTGTGCTGGCTCATAACCCACAGCCTGACACACAAAGCATTCTCTCAGACTGACTTTTGCCGCTTTGAAGGAAGATGCAGGATGCCATCTCTCCCTTGCATGCTTTTATCACCACTGGAACAAAGATTTCTATTCCTTTCATCTCCCTCAGATGAGCAACAAAAGATAAGCCACAGGATGTGAAGGTTCAAAGAAATGCTGAAGCACACAGCCGAAGAACTGAACCAAACAGTGTCTTTTCAAAGTATTGTTCATGTTGGTCAGTATGAATTTTGGCCCTACTGCTTTAAGATCCAAAGCTCTAATCTGGTTCCCTAACCATGGATTCTTCTATAATACCTGCACAACTGTGATGGTGCAGCATAGTTGGCAACTGCAGCACGTTGCTAGGTCACACAGCTGAGGCAGCGCTGCTTCTGTGATGTGCAGCCACACCAACTGG
Organism: Odontophorus gujanensis; assembly: GCA_013399175.1. Lineage (NCBI taxonomy): Eukaryota > Metazoa > Chordata > Aves > Galliformes > Odontophoridae > Odontophorus > Odontophorus gujanensis. The sequence continues at coordinate 40,011 of VXAB01011757.1, forward strand.
GGCTGGTGCATGCATTGACTTGTACAAACTCATAGATAGCAAAAGCAAACACATGGGAAGCCACTCTCTTCTGTTGGTAACAGTTTGTGTTCGCAGACTTTAATAAAAGACTGTTTATCGAGACATGTCTTCTCTATACATCTATTGACATTTGTTTATTGGACTGTGCAGAATATTTATGTGCAGCTTCCAACTGATACTGACCTCAGAAGGGAAGAGCAGATGAGTAATGTGTGCTTCTTCTTTATTGGCTGCCTCCAAAGCAGAAACTGTGTGTTTGGCCAGCTTTAATTAAAAAACAATAAAGTGACAGGGTTTGTTCTCAGTTCCAAGAACACAGGACACTATTTCTTTGAATGAATTTAGTTTATTAATACTTGAAATGTTTGTAAAAAGATCTGTATCAGGAGTAGTGAGGTATTATTAATGATTTTTTGGCTTAGAATTTGCTTGAAGGGCAGACAAGCACATTCAAGGTGATTGCAGTGTGCAATTTAAGCTGTAATGCAGTCTCCTAATAAGAGCTCATATCTGCTTAGTGCAATGATGACTGCTGAGAAAGATAATACACATCCAGAAACTAAAGCAATGGAAAAAAAGATGGTATCGTGTCACATTATTCAGTATTATTTTACCTTTCAGTGCTGTTATGCCTTTTCTCTAAAGAAACCAAACAAGGAAAAACGAATAAAGCAGGGTTTCAAAATCATTTTTGACAATGATAATGAAATATTTCTACGGAACATTTCATTCAGTAGAGCTTCTCACCCAGGGATTTTTGGTCAATTGCAGGCACTAGACAAAGGAATAGCAATCCTACAGGAAAAAATCAAGGATGCAGAACCTCCTCTCCAAACCTGTACTCTCTCCAAGCCTGCTCACTTCTCCCGTGCCAACTGTACCCAGAGGAGCCAGGGAAATGTGATGCTGGCTGCAGACAGCTCTTCAGGCACAGCAGCAGCAGGCAGGCCTACAGACATCTCTTTCATCCTAAGTTCTTGGCCATGAGGACATCAGACAGTTCTAGAAATATTGTTGTTCTAAAATGGCATCAAAATATGTACTTTAAAAGCCCACAGTGCCAGATCAACCTCACTGCTAGCATTAGTGCACAGAAAAGCAACAGAGCCAGAACCATGCCTGGTTCCTTGGGCAGTATTTATTCTACAGAGACAGGGTAGATGAAGGATTTGACAGAGGCCAGACTCTCCCTTGAAACTGAAGAAATGTGCATCTTTTTCTTTTTTTTCTTTCTTTCTTTTTTTTTAATACAATACATGCTAGTGCTCTTTGCAACTACCTTGCAAGTGTGGCACACTGGGGGCATTCTCCTGTGGCAGTTGCAACTCAAAAGGAGTTAGAAAGAAGGGTCAGCACATCTACAAAAATAAATAAATAAATAAGTAAACAAATGAAGTGAAAAAAACCCTAAACTATTTGTGAGAAGTCTCTTCAGCTTCTGCAAGGCTGAGGACATCCTCACCCTTCAGGTTTCTGAAAGACTGGGGAGCCTCATTCTCTTCCATTTTGTGTCCCTCACACAAGACCTCCTTTTGAGGAGCCAGCGTGAGGCTGCAGCCTGGTGGCTTTGCACACCTCCCTTTCATCTGGAGATTACAATTACTTTGGTTTTGCAGTGCTCCACAGCAAGTTTGGCGACTGCACCTGTCTCAGAATAAGACACCTCCTGAGTTGTACAGAAATCAGATGACAGAATAGGAATAAGTTGACGAGCATCTGTCCTTTTCTGCTTCCAGCTTAGGAGCTTCTGGCCCTCACCAACTGCAGCTGCTATTGCTGCTCCTCAGAAAGCAAAGAGAAATCTTGTACTCAGAAAGTATGAGATGAGGGGAATGTAGACTCTCAAGGGGAGATTCAGACTGGATATAAGGAAAAAGTTTTCGACAATAAGAGTAGTGAAGGAGCAGGTTGCCCAGAGATGAGGTGGATGCGCTGTCCTTGGAAACACAGGCTGGACAGGGCTCTGAGCACCTGACCTAGATGTATGTGGGGTTGGACTCGGTGATCTCTAGAGGTCCCTTCCAACCCCTACAATTCTGTGATTTGGTGTCCCTGTTCATTGCAGGGTATTGGATTTGATGGCCTTTAAGTGTCCCTTCCAACTCAAACAATTCTGATTCTATGAATGATTTTCACTGGACAGCAGCTGGTGACACTAGGCACCTCACCATTCTTTTCACTTCACAAATGTGGCAACTGATTTAAGAGCAACAAAATCATTGGGAAACTAGTGGGAATATCTTACTGATTCTATGACAGGTGTTCAATAATACAACTAAAATATTTTATTCACTATGCACACTTCATTTTGTAAGCAAAATGCTACAAGAATATTTACACAAAGGGAAACCATTGCTCATGAGTTAACGTTTAAACAGTATATATTGTAAGATAATTAGCTATATTTTTCTACAACTAATGACAAAATTAGTCCAAGAAACTTCTGAATCATCTTTTCTTTGATGTGCGTATTTCCAGCATAATTGACCAAACTGATTTAATTATACTAATTGGTTGTCCAAGGTGCTAACTTTAGATTGACTAAGATGGACAATAATGCTTTTTGGCCCAGCCTTCTTAATTATATAATCCTTTCCATTATCTCATTGAGCTTGGAAAGTTTCCTTCCTTTACAGCTGGAAAGAGCATGTAGGCACTAGACTGAAGAGGGCTCTTCCCCCTTTCAGAGCCATTACATTATCACAGAATTGCTGTTGTCTTGCCCAGATAGTGCAACATTCTGGCCATCAGCGAACTGTTAGTAAAAGATTTTAGTTTAGCATACCTGTACTGTACTGCTCTACCCATATATTTTCTGATACTTTAAGTGTGAAATCAGCCTGCCAACTCATTTGTATTATCTATCTTCTTCCCTTTGGCTATCAGACTCTGAAAGTTTGGTTCAGGAGTCTTTATAGTAGTGTCACAGTTAAGTCATGTCTTAAAACACCCTTATCTCATAGAATCATAGACTTACCAAGTCCTCCAACATTATCCAGTCCAACCACCTACCATCAATATTTCACTACTAAACCAAATCCCTTAGTAAAATATCTAAACACTTGTTGAACACCTCAAGGGATGGTGACTCAGTCACCACCCTGGGCTGCCTGTTTCAGTGCCTGACCACTCTTTTGGAGAATAATTTCTTCCTAACATCCAGCCTGAATCTCCCCCAGTGCAACTGGAGGCCAGTCCCTCTAGTCCTATTGCTAGTTATGTGGGAGAAGAGGCTGACTCCCACCTCTCCACAACCTCCCTTATATAGTTGTACAGAATGATCAGGTCTCCCCTGAGCCTCCTCTTCTCCAGACTGAACAATCCCAGTTCCCTCAACTGTTCCTTATAAGACTTGTGCTCCAGACCCTTCACCATTTTCACTGTTCTTCTCTGGACAATCTCCAGAGCCTCAATGCCTTTCTTGTAGTGAGTGGCCCAGCATTCACGGTGCAGTCTCACCAGTGCTGAGTACAGAGGGATGATCACATCCCTGCTCCTGCTGGCAACATTAATTCTGATACCAACCAGGATGCCATTGGTCTTCTTGACCACCTAGCCATATTAATTGCATTTAATATAGAAAATAGAATGTAGTCTACACTGTACAGAATAAAGTCTAGGATCATCAGAATCTGAAAGGTTAAAGGTGACATGAATGGTCTTAGAAGGGAACATTCTCCCTGTCTGTACAGGGAAACAACACTACTCACATTATCTGTCACTTTATAGGAGCTTTATTTGTACCGAGTGTCCTTGAAGCAGCTACATTGTGCATATCTCTAGAGGCACTGTTGCTAAATTTTGTGGTTCTTAATGAGAATGAAAGTATCTGATTTAGTCACAGGTAACTTCAGAAAATTGTCCTCTAGCAATGTAGATGGGAAACACTGACAACAAAGTATATAATTAATTCACTCGGCCATCCATCCAAACTCTTCCTGAGAAGCATTTCAGATAAACTGTTCTGTGCCTTTTTTTTT